>CAJQUW010005896.1:0-149165 GCA_907163375.1 Prostheceraeus crozeri | reverse complement strand
ATTTTAGATCAATACCGATTGCTAGCCAATAGACTCAAAAGGGTTCGACCTCTCGCCTATCGGCTCTGTAAGCGGGTTGCATTCGCCTTTACACGCACGACCATCGCACATCTGTTAGGTTGATAGCCATGCCATTGTTCCATTGAATAAATTTAATTGATGTCATGTACATAGAGGGGCGAAAGGGGGTCACGGACTCGGTGCAGTCCGGCAGCAATACATAGTCATGAAAGTCACTCTATAATCTTCACCTCCAAATACTAAAACCTCCTACCATAAATGCTCTGGTCTGCCGGTCTAATTGTCTGCATTGTTCTCTGCTTCCAAAACACAAGTCAGCTGAAACGGCGCTGCTTTCCTGGCCTCAGTCAGGTTACTGCCCAATGACGCTATCGAAGCCCTGAACAGCAGACAATGACGCCCTTCATGCATGGATCTACATCATTGGCTGTCGACTGTGATGAAATACAGCTGAAATGAAAATAATTCTCAATTTATCTTGGAACTTGTCTTGAAGATATTCACGTAAGTCACTTCAAGTGCATCGTAATAATGATATTCAAGTATGAATGATACGACTCATATTTGCTCAAACATTATTTCATAACATTTCTTTGACTGAATTTGTAAAAGAAGAACTTGTACAAAATAAAGCATCTCAAATTCAACAAGATATTTCTCTTCAACTGATCGTCGCCATTGATTTTCAAACTTTCAGCTGCTTGAGTGTGTCAATAATTGAGAGCCCATAGACCACATAAATTTCTTAGAATAGTAGCAAGTTCTTAGACTAAGAATAAGAAGTCCATGAATAGTTTTTTAGAGTTGAACCAAATGTATGAAGCTGCTTTTAATGTGATATTGGTCTTCAAAATTGCGCACAGCATGAATTTAATGACCTACTGTACATTCAATTTCCTGCAGATGTTGATATTTTTGTTCACATGATATGCTTAGAATTTGTTTCGTAGATGAATGAATAGATATGAATAAATGAATGACCAATGTATTTATAGTCGTATGCAACATACTCTTTCATGGACAATAAGTGACACAAAATTAGCTTTGTATGTATGACTATTTTGGACCATTCTATGTAGCCTACCATTGGAAGCATTTTGGACCGTTTTATGTGTGAATTTTATTTATGTACTTAAATTCGTGCAATATCTTTGCACCATTTTGATCAATATTAATAAAAATTTGATTTAATTTAGATGCACAATTATCCAAATATAGCTAAACTTACACCATGTCATCTGTCGGTACACGTCGCATGAATCTCCAAAACATATTGTGCTTCATGTGAGACAAAATATTTTGAAAGACATGTGACCAAAGTGAAGTATCCAATCAAAGCATGATTTGTGGCGACAGCTATGATATTACTTTTTCGCCAGCTCCTATAAGCAGTTTTATTTGATTTCTCAATTGATGACAGAAGAGCATTGAAATATTAAATGGAAGGGACTGAATATCTATGTCAAAACTATGAATCAGCGAAAGATTACACAGTTATCCGTAGACGTTTGGAAGACAAAAACATAGATGAAGTTCCATTTCTATGGCTAGAATGCCAGAGTTGATTTGGCATAGAAATTAATTGATTGTTAAGGTACATGTACTTAATAGACGACCGAAAACCACTCATTTATCTACACATTGATGTGGGCACTGTATGATTGTCCTCTTATATATTAATGCATTTGCCAACTTTTGCCCACTTAACATATTGTAATCTTTGTCTGGAATCTACGAATACTTCTTGTTGACAACCAGTTGTGCATACATTCATTGATCAGTTTTAGATTTCAATTCACTAAAATGATCACTAAAACATCGATATATCACTTATATGATTGATTGTTAGTTAGTGACCGGTCTGATGCAAATAAAGTAAAATGATGAATGATGCTCCTGCCTTAAGCTGTAGATGTTATGTATCAATTGCATTTGAATATATTGAGCAATTAACACAATAGTTCCTCGGCTTCCGACAAATCGCTGAAAAATAAAACTATATTCACAACAAAAAATGGAAAGCAACACGAAACATTCAGATGATGAATGATGCTCCTGCCTTAAGCTGCAGATACTTCGTATTAATTGCATTTGAATAGTCCGTATATTGAACAATTAACACAATAGTTAAAACCAAAGTAAGTATATAAGTGAAGTATGCAATCAAAGCATGATTTGTGGAGACATCTATGATATTACTTTTTCGTCAGCTCTTATAAGCAGTTTTATTTGATATCTCAATTGATAACAGAAGAGCATTGAAATATTAAATGGAAGGGACTGAATAGCTATGTCAAAACTATGAATCAGCGAAAGATTACACAGTTATCCGTAGACATTTGGAAGACAAAAACATAGATGAAGTTCCATTTCTGTGGCTAGAATGCCATAGTTGATTTGGCATAGAAAATAATTGTTAATTAAGGTACTTAATAGACGACCGAAAACCACTCATTTATCTACACATTGATGTGGGCGCTATATGATAGTTTTCCTATATTAATGCATTTGCCAACTTTTGCCCACTGAACATATTTCAATCTTTGTCTGGAATCTACAAATACTTCATTTTCTTGTTGATAACCAGTTGTACATGCATTCATTGATCAGTTTTAGATTTCAATTCACTAAAATGATCACTAAAACATCGATATATCACTTAAATGATTGATTGTTAGCTAGTGACCGATCTGATGCAAATAGGAAAAAATGATGAATGATGCTCCTTCCTGCCTTAAGCTGCAGATACTTTGTATTAATTGCATTTGAATATATTGAGCAATTAATACAATGGTTCCTCGGCTTCCGGCAAATTTAAACACTTTGGTTAAAACACTTTGCATGGGACTGGTAATGTAATGGAGCCTTTGATTGAAGAATTAAATAGTTTGCATGCACTTCGAGGAAGTTATCATATCTAATTACGCATCATATCTAAGCGCATCATGCATCCGCATGTTCATGAGTGGTGATAACTTACTTTGTCTATTTTTGCAAATAAATATCTGATATAGTAATCATGTTGGTGGTCCTTCCACCAGTTTTTCCGGCAATTTCTTTTACTTTTGTCGTTTTCTGTGAAACTCAATTTGAGATATTATGAGCGGGCCCTAACCGAGATTTAGTTGTTCGGTCTCCTGAAAGTATTGAACTAAACGCAACGCAATTGCATCCTTGTTTATTGACCGTTGTCACTGATGATGGTAGCTTGCCTACTGAAACATGTTTGCTGCTAATAAACCTATCAAAAGCTTACGGCTTCTCACTGTCTAAACGCAAAGACTCTGTATAAGGGGTACAACAGAATTTTCTCCATTTTCTAGAAGCTGTTTACAATGTAACCGACTTATAGAAAAAGGAGAAAATACTCTGTTATACCCTTATACACAGTCTATGCGTTCAATTCGATACTTTAGATTCTTCAAATCGATTCAATCTGCGTAAGACTGTGTTTTCAATAGAATTGCGTTGTCAGAAAAAGTCCAACTGTTATTGAGATAAATCATACTGCAAAAATGTATATCCAAACATGGCAAAATTGAAGCTATGCGCATTAATTGGGAATGAAAAATAATCAAATTTGTAAATGGCTCAAAAATGATGAAAAAATGATTCTGTATTGTAAAAAACTTCCATGTGTACCATTTGCTTTCTATAATTTTTTGTCTTAGAAGTAAAATAAGATAATAGTAGTTAAGAAGTAAAGAAAATAGTAGTTGACGCTGCTGAGTTGTATAATACATTAATGCTTGAGAACTGTTTCAGAGATCCTTCTTCATTCACATGCAGTAACGGTATCGTGATAAAGACTCAACTTTCATTTGATCCTTTTCATACTGGACTGTGAAGCAAATGGTGATTCAATTATCTGTTGAAACTCACTCATCCATAGAATAAGATTAGGTAAGGCAACAACTCAGCATCAATTAAATCCCCAATGTGTTTGCAGCTTCGATTAAATTTGAACTCGTGTTGAACACATTAAGGTATTGATGCGGCACCTGATGGGAGATATGCAAATTTTTGAATGTATGTTATTGGAGAGTGTGAGTACATTTGCGCAAAAAGTGGATTAGTCAGTTAGGAGGCGTGTGAAGGCCATAATGTCACATGACGTGAACGCGTGACAACCACGGAATGGAAATATGGACAGGATGGTGCAATCCCGAGTACAGGAACGTGATTTCAAAGCCGCATGCATGCCCTCTGTGCGAGGGGCAACAATTATGGATATGTATGTCCAGTGGTTCAATTATCAATGTCACCGAACTGATCATTCCTTTTATGTTCGCCTATTGTGAACTTTTCTCTCCATATTTTCTTTTGCTAGTATTTAGTTAAGGAAGAGGTAAGGGAACTGTCGCTGGATATGCAACTAAGAATTGGCTGAAAGCACTCAAAAATTCCAGAGTAAGCTTCCGGTTACAATAGTATTTTACAGATCCTCTGTGGTCTGACATCCTTGGAGAGGTAATGTTTGTTAAATGGGCAATTCGATAGGTTGCTACTTTCATGCACAGCCTTATTAAGTAGAGTATTTTCTAAAGCGAGATCATATCACAAGCAGCCTAACACTGGTATAACAAAATGAAATTATGAAATTAAAATTGCAAACATTTAGGTTCTTAAAAATTGATCAAATATTTTTTTAGACCGCAGGAGCATAGGCAATCTCCGCAAAAAGCTGAATCACTTTGATTTAGAAATTTTCTCTGTATCGTACAGATACTTTTTTAATCGACTCTCTACCTACTACAGCAGGGGTGCGCAACTTGCGACCGTACGGCCGCATGCGGCCTTGGCAGAGGCAAAGTGCGTTCGTGACAAAAAGAAGTAAATGAAAAAGAATATTGTACATGTATATTGCAAATATTTGTGGAGTTCAAGGCAATCGAAGAACAATCGTCACTGTAGTATCATAATAGTCACCTTGTAACTGTCGAACACCTTTATGCCCATGCTCCTTGGAAAAATGCGCGCCCGCAGGCGCGATGAAGGCGTTCAAGCAGTTTGATAACTCATTAATAGAATATTTTAGAGCAGTTACATTCATGTGCAGTCATTGCTAGAGTCATCAGCTAAAAGAAGCAAAGGGACAATTGTAGTTTGCTTGAGTCCATGACCTGAATAAGGATGCCTGCTAGATCAGTTTCTGCAGCGGTAGTGTTGCGTGCTTGTGTGAAACAACGGATTGAATCGAAAGATATTGTAATTTCTTTACAAGATAATGTATTTCTACCTATTTAGATTTTCTGTATTATGTATATGAAATATGTATAAAATATGATAAAATTTCAGTTGTGTTTTTATTTCACATTTATCATTAAATTCAAAGCTCGCGTTTTGGGTTGCGAAAAAAAGGTATGATTAGTAATAATAAGTAACTTTATAACTTCAATAATAACGGAAGGTAGACAGGCTTATATACGAGGTTCTAGAAATGCGTAGGCCTATACACGAGTGAATGCCTGGAATAGACCGGCTCTGTGATGAATGAATGAATTTCGTATGGCTCGTGATTCCTTCATAAATTAGTACAGTAGCTTCGTAGAGTGTTTTCTCCTTCGGTTGCTCTTACAAAAACATGCTTACAACTTTTCAAGTGCTGAGAACACCTAATGTTTAAAATCTTTTCGGGTCAAAAATCACCGTCGGTCGTATATGGGTTAACTTGCTAACTCATTCTTTGCGAAGTAGGCCTTTATGCCATTTTCACTGCGTCATTCATCAGAGAAAGCTAATTTGAGTGGTGGAATAAAAAAGGATTGGCTATTGACCTAGTTGTTCGCACACATATTAAGTGCGGCCGTGATTCTTTCGGCCTTCAAAATGGCGGCCGAAAAATGTAAAAGGTTGCGCCCCCCCGTACTACAGTGTATGTACTTTCTCTATGAATTTGTCCTCGTACTATGAATACCAATTTAAGATCACCTATTACACCAAATATTTGAATCTTCGAAGCATTACAGAATCTTGACTATGGAGCTCCTTTATTTTGAACATTTACAATGACAAACTGTGAGATTGTTCTGATAAGTTGCCTATGAGCACAAAAATGATTCATTGAATTGATTTGTTAATGGAATACAACTCAAACATAAATTGAAGATTTTCTTGTAATTGAAGCGTTATTGTTTATTTCCGCTTACTTCAAATGCGATTAATAATCTGCAGATGCGCAAAAAGTACCTTCATTGATGCGTCATTGCTAAAAATTTCATGAGATTCATTTCTAAGTTCACTTACGAGGATAGTTCGGAGCGTGGAGAGCAAAAATTTTGACGTAGCGCGCCCATCGTTGATTTTTAAGAAGCATTTTTAATTGCAAAGATTGCTATGCACGCCCCTCCGACAATCTATAATAATAAAGAACTAGAACAGACATGAACACTGAAAACAATAGTGCGGTGTGGACATGAGTTGTCATGGCAACAGTAATTAAAAATTAAACGATGTCGGCTTCTAGTGACTGACAAGGGGAAAGCAGCGGCGTTTATTACTGCACTTTACAAATATTCACGCTTGTCATCACTTTTGTTTAAACTTAAAGGCATTTTGATGAAATAGGCTATTGGAACAGTAATACGTTATTATAACAACCATAATTTCTTGACGTAGGCCTACTGCGATGCATTCAAATGATCAACTTGTAATGCATCGCCGAACGGCAAGAATCTACAACTGTTGCATGTTTCAGTAGTTATAATCTTAATAAGATCTAAACATTGACCCAGATCGGTGCTTGAATCAAAAAACCACTTTTGTCTATAGAGAGAGAGAGATAGAGAGAGAGAGAGAGAGAGAGTAATGTGGATAAATTGCTAAAAACGATTGCATGCACAAAATATTTCGCCGCCATTGCCAGATCACGAGCTGAAAGTGTACAATCGAACATGATTGTTTTTCTTGTCACAGTCGAGATGAACATGAGATTCCGCCGTCCACTATCAAAATGTTTTGTAATGTTTTCCCTAGCTTGTTATTCAAATGTTGCTAGATACGATGTTCGGATATTGTATTTCTATGCATGCAAGCTCCTCCGAGCAGAATTCAAGCAAAAATCATTCGGAAAGCTTTGCAAATATTCAATTCGCACAACCTAATTTGCAAATAATTTACCCCAACCACATACAGCTCTATAGAAAGTATGCAATTCATGTATGTAGGAATATAATCTAAAATATCAAGAGAATACACAAGGCGTTTAAATCATTGATGACTGACTGCAAGATATTCCTTTGGAGCACCGTCAATTCATCATTAAGCTGCGCACAAAATAGGTTGAGTGTTATTTCATTTGTTGTCAGTGCTTCATTTTTTATTTTATATTTTTCTTTTAATTTTAACAACCCTATTTTCCTCGACAAGGAATAGGGGGAAATGTCATACACATAAAAATGACGCGATATTCATAGTCAAATTCAGTAGCTACTTCATGTCTTCTCCATCACACCCTTTGACGGCTCCTTAACAATTTGCCATTTCAATCTGTCCTTCGACTTCTCCTTTCAAGTTCTCCAGTCTTCTTCTGTGCTTTCCAGGTCTCGATTGATACAGTCCTTCCCTTCTTCTTGTCATTGTGTCATCCATCTCTTCCACTTGTGCCCACCTCAGTCTTCTTTCCGCCACTTTCTGTGTCATCGTTTTCTTGAATCCCTCAGCTTCGCCATTCTTCGTTTCTCAACCAACTTTACACACAGATGCGCCTTATCCAGTTATTTTCACACAGTTACTATTGCTGCTGTTCAGTTAGTGCCACCGTTTCTAATCTGTATGTCAATGCTGGCAAGACACATGCTTCCAAAACCTTTCCTCGTATCCTCTTGCCAATTTTTTTGTCCGCCAGCAGTCCTGCCACTTTTCTCTATGCCCCAACTCCGACTTGTATCCTTCTCCTTACTACTGCATCACCCGACCACCTTCAGTCACCATTCCACCAAGGTACTTTAGTACACAAACTTATCTACCTGCTTCAGTTCCACTTCTCTCACACCCATAGCCAAGTCCTTCCGCTGCCTGCCTATCCACATCACTTCTGTCTTCATCAAGCTCATTCTCAGACTATGAGAGGCAAAATCTCTATCCCAGACTTTCAGCCTCTCTTCTAGCTCTAACCTCATTTGATTACAGAAAACCGCTGTCTAAACGATTGATAATCACCGCCTGCTGAAGCTCCGTCCATAACACGCAGAATTTCGGCAGTGCATTTTTTGCGACAATATGCACACAGCGACTGGAAGAACTAGAAAAAGCCAAATCTTGAAAATCAAAACGATTTTGGCTAATAAAACAATCGAATAACTCAGAGATGAAGATTGCACAATTTCAGACTTTATCCTGAAAAACCTATTTCAGAACTGATACCACAGTATTAGACCGGTCGTCTCTTCCTCTGTTTGACAAGAAAAGAAGCATTGGAGCTGTATCAACGGGATCACACACCAAAGAGACACAGGCGATATCAAGTTCTAAAGAAAAGTTTGCGAACATTTTTTCGTGCGACTGCTATCTTTTTTAATAATAATCAGGTAGGCCAGCATTATTGAGAAAACGTTTGCACAGTGATGTACATTCTGCGAATGGTGGCGATCGGAACTGTTTGAGGGAATTCACAGCAATCGGCAAGCGACGTACGACTGTTTTTCCTATGTAGGGCATTAAAAATTTCTTTTTGCCCACTTAGTAAGTTCCTGCATGTGCCATCGATTTGAATCAGTTTGCAGTTATAAAAAAGTGACAAGCTTAGACAATCCAATTCTGTGACCAATACAATACCGTGCGCAAATATAGAATCAGAAAATTGACATTCATGGCATTACTTATGGTGATAAACAAGCAATGCAACCAAAGCTTGCGGTCATAGAAATCTGGAATCAGATACAACAGGTTATTAAATGAGAACGAATTCAAAGTCAATTGGACCAAATGGTATCCCATGTAAAATGTTCAGAAATAGCCAAGTGAATCCGGCACGAATGGGTTATCTCTCCCCCCACGTTTTCAAATTTGTCTAAAATCCGTAGAAATTAATCAATCGTCACGAAATTTCCAGCACAAGTAAGTGAGGTTATTCTCTACCCACATGCTAAACTTTAAGCAAATCGGACAAGTACTTTTTGAATTAGTATCGATAGTTTGAAGTGCAGCGATGTCACAGCATGATCTGACTTCTTATGACCTCACCGTTGGAGCAGAAAGCACTTGAGGTTAACAAAGTCATTTCCCGACAACACGTGAAGCAATGATGACTAGACCACATCCCTTATGTTAATATTCCTGGCTTAATAAAGATGTGGCAAGGTAGTACAATGTACACACGAGCAACAATACTGCGTCGAACAGACGAAGTCAGATCAAGCTGTTGACTTCGCTACACTTCACGTGATCGTCTCTCATGCAAAAGTACCTGTCTGATCTGCATAAAATTTTGTAAGTTGGTAGAAAATATACTTAAATACATTTACCTGAAGTTTAGTGACGATTGATTCATATTTGCAGATTGTAGAGAAATTTGAAAACCTAGGGGAGGAGATAACCCATAAGTACCATGAATCCATCAGAATGCAAACTTTAACAAGAGACATGAACTCATCAACTGCGCAATAATCGCTAGTTTTATTTAACTTTTTCTCTTATCATTCACCACGCAATGACAGCATGCTATGCAGCAGTATAATGAACACGCACCAGATGATAGTTGACACACCCTAACTGCTTCGGTTGACTATTCGTCTGATTATTGATACTCCTATCGGTTCTATTCTGCATGCTAGTCAGACATGCTGTTGTCAGACAGTTTATCGAATGTACGAGTATCATTGGCTGTTGATAACGTCAATTAGGTTCTGATCATCATTGAACATGAACGTTCTTATTCCACGTCAGAACAGTCAACTTTCGCGCACCTCCTCTTAAGTAAGAGCTGTGAACTGTGAGTTTTATATTGTAACACCAATTAGGGGACTTTCACATCAAATGGAAGTTGTAAAATACAAGGAAAATAGCATAAGTCAAGATTAGACAAGAGAAGTGGGTACTTATGGGTTATCTCCTCCCCTGGTTTTCAAATTTGTCTAAAATCTGCAAAAATGAATCAATCATCACCAAACTTCAAGTAGACATACTTAAGTATATTTTCTACCGACATACAAAATTTCATGCAGATCGGACAGGTACTTTTTGCATTAGAGACGATAACGTGAAGAGTAGCGATGTCAACAGCCTGATCTCTATTGATTTGACTTCGTCTGTTCGACGCGTTATTGAACACTCGTGTGTACATTGTTCTCTCTCCCTCTCCGTCTCTCTCATCCACTGCTATTTGAAATCTTTCCACGACCACTACTTTACCACACCTTTTTTAAGTTAAAAGTGTCAGTCTAAGGGATGAGACCTGGTCATCATCGCTTCACGTGCTGTCGGGAAATGACTCTGTGGCCTCAAGTGATTTCTGCTCTGACGATGAGGTCAGAAGAAGTCAGATTAAGCTGCAGACATCGTTGCACTTCAAGTTATCGCCCCTTATTCAAAAAGTACTTGTCCGATTTGCCTAAAGTTTTGCATGTGGATGGAGAATAACCTCACTTACTTGTGTTGAAAATTTTGTGACGATTGATTAATTTCTACGGATTTTAGACAAATTTGAAAACGTGGGGGGGGGGAGATAACCCAAAAGTAGCGTAGAAGTGTTGGATGTAAAAAGTGAGTGTGAAATACCAAGTTAATTCCACTTGAAAGTGTTAGCAAGGCTTACTCGATTCAAAAGTTATCGTTGAAAAGTAAAAGTGTTTGTCTTCGGTTTTGTGACACGTTGTTTTGTATATTGAGTGAGGCAGTATATGCAAGGGATGTCTGGGATAACGCAGAAACCAAGCGCCTAACCTCTTTTTCAAGAATATCGAAAGCGTCATAGTTTTGCTTGCAAAAACCGCTTACGATAATATTTGTAGCGAAATTCATTTAACTCAGTCATCGCTATGTCAGTGCAACATGTGGAAAAGTCATAATACATATTCGACACTATCAACGACTGAAATGCTAAATCCATTTATTTCTGTTTTTTTTGTAACTTTAACAAATCATGTATTGTGCATTACAATGTGTTGAACGGAGTTGTGCCGTTAATCTTTTATAATGATAAACGAAAAGTCGCTTTGAAAAATAATTGACAGGAAGGTGAAATTATGTTGGAAAGAATCAGGAATGCTTTGGTGTTAAACAATTAAAATTATTATCACTAAATACAATTTTTTTCGGTCAGCATCCACAGATCATCTTCAGGTAAAAAAGGAATTCATTAAAAAGTCGTCAGTGCTATGCAAGCAATTCAAACATAAAACCTATTTTAGCATAACTGGAGTGGGGCCTGGCAAGAAAGGATGGACAAAATGATAGACAGCAATGAAGTATGAAAATGATGATGATGATGACTGCAGCACTACCTGCAGACAGACAGATCCTACTCCAGTTATATATTAAACTAGGTTTTATGTTAAATTGCTTACGTAACACTACTAACACTTTTATGAATCCCTTCTTTACGTGAAGATGACTTGTGGATGATGACCGAAAAATTTTGTATTTACTAACAATAATTTTAATTGTTTAATATCAAAGCATTCCTGATTCTCTCCAACATAATTTGATCTATCATGGCTATCATTTGCACATTGGTCGTCTATTCAGGTGAAATCGGATATGCTTAGTTTTGCTGTTATTCATCAGGAGGAAATTTTTCTTCGACCACTGAGAAATGCTTTGGACGTTAGATGTTTCGATGAACTTGTCATAGTTTTAAGCGGATTGTTATTCCAATTTGTCGAAAATCCTCGAAAATCAAGTGCAATTGTATGCACACTATCACTTTGTCTTTGATCTAACAATGACAATATAGCAAACTACATAGTGAAACCGGTAAGGCTAACAGCAGTAGATTGTTGAGGTCGATTATCAAATTGACACATATCACCAGGACTGATTGTGATTATTTGGTCGACAATAAATTTTTGTGGACAATGCGTTCCAATATTCGAGATGAGTTCGGAATGATTGATATTCCACGCATGTCATTCTCCGTACGTAAGGCATGATTGTAAGGGAAAGATCCATGGGCAATGATGGAGAGGGAGAGAGAAAAGGGAGACAATAATGTATAACTTTGTGTCATTTTCGCTATGAGGCATCATCAGATCATGTGTACGATGTTTACATGCAATCACTTGCATCATTACTAACTTGCTTCTGTGCATCTTTTCGAAAATGAAGCTTTTGAATTTTGAATTTTGTAGAATGAGAAAGGGAGTGAAATAAGAGCCTAAAAGTAATAATGACTTTGCAATCAAAACCAAACACTATTCAGTGTGGACATAAGTGGATTGCCGACGAAGAAAGGTCAGATATTTTGACAGACAATGATGAATCTGATAATGTATCTTTCAGAAACCCGTTTATGCGAGAAAAGTGATACACCAATAATCGCTACAGTCATGGACAGTCACAAATAAACATAAGGGAAGACACATCAAAGGAGTATCCGAATTCAGTAAAGTTTTGCGGAAAGACTTAGTGATTGAAGATATTGTACATGTACATCAAATTGGCAAACCCCTAAAATTGGAGCTGACGAATAAAAATTAAAATGTGAAGGAGATTTTCTATTTGTGCAAAGCTAATTGCGAATGAAAATATAAAGAAAACAACTCTTTTGAAAAATAAAGATATTACATCTCAAATTTCAAAGTGAGAAAAATTGCCTTTAGGACCTATACTGATCGGAAACCTTAACGGTCGAATTAGAAAATTAAATGAGAATGAGGACTTAAATCTGGTAACGTAAACAGTCGTTGCAACTAAAGCTCTAAAAGAGTTTCGAAAATAAATGGTGACATGCGTAAGGACGCTTTCGACATACTTGCAGGATAGCAAATGGAGTGATGAGGATCCTGCATTTATCTACCAGTATAATGACAAATTTTGTGATTTGAGCGAAATGAAATTACGGTTCTTCAAGCAATGCTGTTGCTTGACAATTTCTATGCTAATTTTTGCAGCTATGAACGTTTCATAAATAATTTCACAAAAGAGATAGCCTATTTTCAAATGTACAATTTCAAAGACTCTCGTCTTCATCTTCAGTGGCTATAGTAAAACGGAACAAATAAAAGACAATAAAAGAGTTTAGGTCTATAATTCACTACTTTAAAAACAATGGGAGAGAGCTGATGTTATTGTTTAAAAAGATATCTGCGTCATAAGCAGCTATGAAAACTGGAATGCGAGTTTTATTCGTACGGGCGATGACGGAGAATGATTGTTCAAAGTTCACATGATTGCGCAACGTTATTTCAGATTGTAAAAGTCGACGTGACAAGTGCTCTCGAATACGCATTTGTAGATGTCTGGTTGTCTCGACGATGTAACACTTGTCACAATGTTTACAAGCAGATTTGTAGACTATGTTCAAATTAAATGAGTCGCAGTGAAAGAACTTTTCTATCGTTACCAAAACAGGGCACATTATGTCATAAGAAATGTAAAGAGACTCTAAGATAGCCAAAGTAAAAGAAATGCCCATCTTAGAGTCTCTTTACATTTTTCATCTCCGTCCGTTACTTTTTCTTCAAAATGAACTCAAGCATGTTTTGTCCTTGCCTTGGTGATTTTCGTTTGGCATTATGATTTTCCGTCTTTTTTTATCTTATTTACACTTTATTTTTCTGTATCTTATTTTGCAATGTGAATTATGTGCCCTCTGCCTTTAGTAAGTTTATTTGTTATTGCTTCATTTCTACCTGCCTGACGTCATTTCAGTGGCTGATAGATCTCTGTGCCTCTATTGATTAATTATTCGTTGTGTTTGTGACATTCTGTGAATCTCTGTTCTGTCTTTGTTTGTCAATACGGCCGTACTCCTCATGAAGACAGGCCGCGAAAGCGCTCGGGAGTCAACCAAAAAGAATCCTATCAAAATGACGACGACGATGTTTTGTGTAATCAAAAATGACATTTTCAAATTACATGCACATAGGAAGTGGTCAACGAATGAATCGAGAAAAGGCCTTATGTGGAATGCAGGAGAATCGTCGTCAAACTGTTAGTCCGGCAGCCAGAACGAGTTTCTGCAGGGAACGAGGCCGAAAGTGAGACTTTCACAGAATGATGTACACCCTATGCCTACTTCGAATCGGAACGTCTGCCGAGTTCAAGTGAGTTCCTCTTCTTGTCAGACAGAATCAAAGAAAACCACATGTAAAAAAGTAGGTAAAGTCGACCACAGGATGAAATATTGTGAAGATGTGCCGGTTGAATGTGAGATGATAAAGCAAACTATAAGAGGGACAGAGAAAGGCCTCCCTGAGGACAAAGGGGTGAAGACTGAACATGACTGATCCTCGTAACTCCTGGAAACTGAGTTCAAAAGCTCCGAATTCGCTGTTGTAAAGTCGTACAAGCTATATTCGTTTTTATTTCATCTTTCAGGTATATACGATTTTCCTTGTAAACGAAATGGCCACGGCAACGTCAGGTAAGTTCATGGCTGCCACTGGATTCCTTAGCCAGTAGTGTCCCATAAAGGACCATCACTCAGTAAGGTCCATGGAACATAGATATAGATACATATAGATACATGTAGAAGAGCATAGATATAATGTACTACAAAATCATCGATGTTTGAAGAGAATGCAATGACTCTACGTCACACAAATTTTATGGAGGAACGCTGTGATTGGTCAGAGAAGTAGCTTGTCAAAGTTGATGCAAAGAGAAACGTGACTGCGTCATAGATATTACAGGCAGGCTGTATTCGAGCTGTGACACTAAGCGAAAGAAAGTAATGTTTTGTTGTTTGAATAGCAACGTTTTGAACTATATGAATGTGAAAACATGTCATGTGCAATTTTTGAATAGTTTGAGGCCATTACACAGTGAGATTAAGCAACCGAGTCTAACAGAGCCCAGTTTTTTTTTATGAATTAAGTGCCGGCAAGACAAAATTGTAGCTAACAGTATATAATCAAAATTATAGATAAATTTTGAGATGAAATTACAATGACAGGTATCAACATCTACATTGCACTAGTTTATGTTTTAATTTGGTGTCATTGCTGGGAGACAATAATTTTGCCTGAAATTATTCAAATATGTCTGCAATGATATTGGGCACGATTGTGCACAGCACGTATTTTTCCAAAATCAGGTTTCCAGGATGGATTAACTAGCTTTCTGTCAATGGGACGAAATAGGTTTTTATGCAATGGATAGTTGTTTTATGCAAGCCATGTTTTGACATAATGTAATTCAACATGCCATACTTGTCGGGCAGTGCTTCAAGGCATTGGCTTCAAAGATGGTATTAAAACCCCCAATTGGAAAAGTCAAACAATCTGATGTAATTTATCATTATTCAAAACATTGCTTTTAATCGTACTTATTAGACATTGTTTTTAAACATATTTTCATAACAGTATTCTTAAGCATGTTTCAAAGCGTTTTTGATGAAGTATGCTTCCAAATGTTTTGTGTTATAAACTGCAATTAGCAACAGAAAGGGTTTTAGAATGGCGTTAGATGTTGCCAAGAAAGTTCCAGCTATATGAAACTTTTCTAAACCTACTCTGAGATTTTTGAAGATTTTTCTACAAGGACCATTTCGACCTGATGCGATGATAGTGTTCAACGTTGAGGATATGCAATGCAGCGAATTCCTTCTATCATCAAAACTAATGTTTGCCTTTTTAGTGACATTATTGAATCGGATATCGGATTTATCAGTGCACAAGGAACTTGAATAGAATGACTTAGCAATTGATAACTAACTCATCAGGATGCTTTGGTATGCATGACTTTTTGGTCCCTGATCTTCTCAAAATGAATAAGAAGGAATCAAATGAATTAATATTGAAGTTATTTTCTTTTCAGGCCTTTTGAAAACTGACATTTTGATGAGTGTTTGTGATAGCACAGAAGCAGAGTAGAAAAGTGAATAAAGCAAAAAGAAACAGAATTTTCAATATAGATATCGTGGAACTAGACAATTAAAATGCAGCATTGTTGAATAAAAAGAATATTAAATAATAATATTTAGTATATAAGTCTCGACGCAAGCAATTGTGTTGCCAAAATCGGTTTCACCGGTCCAGTCTGATCACTTATTACATAAACATTGAAACAAATTCTATCATCTATACAGAAATGTATAGAAATCAATTTATAGATCATTTGAAATCATAGAAGCTCAAGCACAGATATCGCAAAAATCGAAGAAATAGAAGTTGGGTCTTAGCATGACTCTGTGTTGAAAATTAATGTTTACGTACAAATTTTTACTAATGTAGATGCAATTGACGCACTCGCCTGATTCCACTCAGTTTTTGAATTCATAATTGATGTTTAGCCTTCTGAAATGCTCCCGATGGTAACCCTTCTGCCATCTGCCTTTCCATAGCGTTGTTGTACACTGTAAATCGCTCAATACCAATCACATACGAAGGATGCATACCAAAGTATTTTTTGGTATATTTCTGTATTCTCTTGGTATATATTTGTATGCTTTTCGTATGTTATTTCAAATGTGGCATGCTTTACATACTAAAGCCATACCAGAATAATGTTAAAAGAAAGTATCAATTATGTTTAAAGCAGTTTCATTTAAGGCCTTTTGTCAATAAAGATCACACTAATGCTACTACTGTTTTGTTAGTAGTGAGATAATGACATTCGACAGTAAAACTTCGACAGTAATACAGAATTCGATTTTAATACACGTAAATCTAAGGCATTTCATGAATAGTCAATAAGTATTCAACCATCAACAATTATGTATCATGTAATTTTGAAATAAGGCATATTATCAATCCGAAGTAAAAACACATTATAATTCATTAAACGCAAAAATAGTTATGTTTGAGATATGTAAGTCAACATGGTTGCTCGAAAGTTATCGTTTGAATGAATTGACGTTAATCAAATTGGCTCAAAACGTAGAGCTAACTTAACCTCCTGTTAATGTTGCTAGACATGTTAGACAATTGGTAGACAATGTTGCTAGACAATTCACAATAGATCTAATGTACTCAAATATCACTCTATCAAACAAAAAATATTCACCACTTGTATTACCGAAAAAAGTTATTTGACAGTAGTATGCAATACATACATTTTTTTGCTATGTGACTTAAGGCTGCACGTACCAAATAGATACCAGAGTCATACGAATAAGGGTGAATTTCCATCGGGTCTCGTATATAAAACATACCAACAATTCGTATTTCAGTGTAAAACATCCAATCACAGATAGAATAGTTCGTATCACTACATACCAATCACATACGAAAGTAAGTATGATGTCGTATGAAAAACATACCAGATCTCTGTAAGCATACGAGAATCTCGTTTCAGATGTTAGTTTCAAATTGCTTGTGATTTTGGTATATGTTTGTATGCAATTTTCGTATCCAGAGATTTACAGTGTATAAAACACTCCTCACATTCATCGGAAATTTCTGCTCTTCTTCATTATTATTTTCATAATTTATGCCTTTCCTTACAATGTCTCCAAAACTTTGACTGATCTTTTCACTCCTGCAGTTGTTTCCGGTGTTAATTTCCTCTTAGATTTGCCGTTCTTGCCATCTCTCCGATGTAAACTCCTTTGCAACTTTCACACATTATCTCACATGTTATTCTTTGGTCGTCACATCTCCCTTTGCCATTACTGTCACATGAGAAGCATTCTTTTGCCTTGCTTTTTGGTCTTTTGAGTGGATTAGATGCCTGTTATTTTCATTTCAATGCTTCTCCCGATTTCTCCATCAGTTTCATTTTGATTCCGTCTTTTTTTGTTCGTTTGCTCAACATAAATCATGAATACAAAAACTGAGGAGAATCAAGCGAGCGCGTCAGTTGCTACTATTATAAAAATGGCTATTTTCTTGAGAAAGGAAATATCAACTTTTCCTGCCGCCGCTATGGTGTACAACCCGAGCGTAGCGTTGGATGGACAGATAGCTATGGGAGGAATTGTTTTTTACTCTTGAAAGAATGTGGCTTTTCATTTTGTGATTTATAGATGTCTATTGTTTATCATAAAATTGATGGTTGCGTCGCGAAATCTATGAAGGAGCAAGTCAAAGGACTATATTGTGGATATCTTGGTCTCTGGCTAATGATAATTTGTCACTTCATGATTTGTCCTTTATATAGGAGTTTGCATAGAAAAGCTAATTGCGGGAGGAAAAGTTAACTTTCTCATTTCGTGGGACTGAAAGGTTGATTTTTCCACCCGGCAGTTTGCATAAGAGAGATATCCTTTCACTCCCACACAAAATGAAAATCAATTTTCAACGCTGATCTATGCTGAGACCTAATTTCTATTTCCTTGATTTTTGTGATGTCTGTGCTTGAACGTCTATGACTTCAAATGATTTAACATTTAATTTCTGCATAAATGATAGGATTTGCTTCAATGTTTATGCAATAAGTGATCAGAACGAACCGGCGAAATCGATTTTGATATCATAATCTTGTGCGTTGAAAGACGTGCATGTTAATTACATTTATTTAATATATATTATTCAGTAATGATTTCTTGGTCTTCCTTTAAAATTTGCGTTCAAATAACAAAAATTAAAATGTAGCAATAATGGTAATACTTTCATAATATCTTAAGTATGTGAATGGCAGACCTATTCCATTAGAAAAAGCCGAAAGGCAAAGAATGCTGCATTAATCAGTTAATTCGAAGTTATTATCATTTCAAGACATCCTTCTTGGTAAAAAGGCATTGGAACGGAGCTGTTTTTGCTGCAACGAAACCATCACATTAATACACGCATGCTCGGGCTCGTTTTTGAGAGGCTTGTATGCACTATTCGATGCTGTGATTCTAATTGGCCCATAGCAATCAGATTACTCGATGTTTAAGTTAGACTACAAGGGAAACATCGGTTTGTTGATGGTTTTTTTAGCGAGTCATATAGGCACCGATCTTGGTCAATGTTACTGGATCTCAAGAAGAACCCAACTACTGAAACATACAACGATTGTAGATTCTTGCAGTAAGGTGATCATCGGAAAGGATTTGACCCTGTCAACGATTGCTTTTCATATTATACATGCACCTCATAAGAATATAGAAATATTCGATCTTGTATGCACGGTTTTGCCATAAGTAGTGCTGCTATTAATTTGATTCTTAGACTGGGAATCTTTTTGCTTGGATCTTTTTCTATTCATCTTGTACCATTTTTCGTCTGTAGCAGAGTGAAAAGCGCTTCTCTCGAACGCAAAGTGTGTTGCAATCATCAGTACGTAGCACTATTGTGACGTCACACAATCAATGGTGCCGATAGCAGGCATTACATTCACAGACGTCAGGTGCCTGGAATTCGTCATAGGATTGATGCACGAGTGAACGTCGTTAGCAAACTCAAAGTTAGGTATGCGCAAATTATAGAAAATAATTATTCCTTTGTTGCCAAACACACGATTCCTTTCCACAGGGCACGAAGACTACGACACTCAGGGTCTATGATTGTGGATATTCGTGTCAAAGGCTTAGATTTTGAAGAGGGTGTCGATGAATACATCGACCACAGTAAAAAAGGTGACAATCCCTCATGCGATAAAGTATTGAAGAAACAGAAACGAGAAAAAAAAACAATTGCCGGTGAACTAAGTTGTTGCGGACAGATCATTCTGTCAGAGATTTGAAATTTGCCTGATCATTCATCGGTAGCGTGTTTGCATGACACATAACCACATACATATTCACATCAATCTGGAGTTAGTTTCACTTACTTACATGTATATTAGTGAAGCACTTTCAATTTTTGAAAAACAGTGAGGTGTACTTTCTTCATGCGCACTCACTCCTCTTGCAAATTAACACTGTGAAAAATACTTCGGTTATCCAGTGAGTAAACTATTAAGTGTCTGAAAGAAAGAAAGAAGAAAGAAAAAAATATGTATATTTCGGAATCAATGAAGATCATTACACGTCTTTGCATGTAGTTGGTATCACTTTTAAAGCAAAAAAACAGAGGAAAAAGTTAAATGATTATACAAGAGAAAATACTGGTAATTTCTTGATGACATTGTGATCAATCGATAAAGCAATCATTAATTTGTGCAGTTATAAATGGTATGAACGTCGAGGAGGATCTAACAGTTCTTGAAAAGGGTTGAATCAGTCGTCCTGTACGCAATGATCTTGGAGGAATAATTTCATGCAAAACATGCTCCTCATCAAGCAAAGCCTTGTTGAAAAGTTTTGTTGAAGACTTGATTCGACGGATTCGAAGACTCTCAAATTTGCCACAGGTACAGTCTGAAGAAGCTGATGTCCGGCAAACCAGTCGATGGGCTCTTTTTGAACGCGATTTAGCTTCCATTCAAGATAGGCCGGAAGACAAACGAATGACTGACTCGCATACTCAAGAACTGGTCTTACCAATCCAAAATATATTGTTCTTAAGTCATCATTTGTCAGTAGCGGTCAAAACTCTCAGAGCATATAATCTTCTAGACGAGGACTTTATGATGCTATCAATATGTGAATCCCATTTCAGTCGACTATTAATTGTTACGCCGAGGACTCTGGCTTCAGTGACGACCTCCATTTCGGAAATGGTTACAGCGGATGCATCAATCGATTTGCTTATCAAAAGGCTCTTGCTTTTACCGACATTAATGACCAGATCATTTTCTTCGGACCATGATGTCATGTTGCTATGCTCACTCATTACTCGAGAAGCAGAGATATCACATTTATAAATGGGAATAGCAATGGTTGTATCATCTATATATTTCATTAGAAAAGACGAGCTGTGCGTTTTTTGAAGACCACCTGCAACGATGCAATACAGAGCCGGTCCCAAAACTGAACCTTGTGGTACTCCAGAGGTAACCAATATAGGACTGCTGACAACATCACATATGCGGGTAGCTTGATACCGATCGCGAAGATAGTCAGTGATAAATGCAACGAATTCGTCGGGGAAATTCAATTCTTGAAGCCGCTGAATAATGGCACGGTGGCTTAATACATCGAACGCCTTTGAAAAATCGTAAATAAGGAGCTGAATCCCGGCAGCGTTATCTTCATCGAGTAAATTAACCACATAATTGATCAAGCTGATGATCGCGCACGTTGTGGAGGAATTCCGTCTTGCCCCGAATTGAGATTCTCCGAAACCCTTGATGATAGCTGGATAGACACTTGAGTCTAATACGAACTTTTCTAAGATCTTAGATGGAGCTGGGAGTAGCGAAATTGGACGCGCATTTTCAATAGTAAATCTTGATAACTTAGGGGGAGGAATTATGTGACTAAATTTCCAGAGTTTAGGAAATCTTCTCTTTTGTATTGACGTGTTAAACAAGTGCGCTAAAGGCCCTGCTAGCACATATGCTGCGGCGATGTACACTTTGGTGGGAACTTGGTCACTGCCGGACGCCTTGTTGGGATTTAGAGTGAGTAGCTGTCGTTGCACCTCATCAACCGTAATCACAAGATCCCACGTACCATCTGACACACTTGAGCAGATGGAAGCGTCACTTAAGCGGGTGAAATAACTGCCAAATTTTTCGTTGATGCTTTCTGCAGCTTCTTGTAAAGACGAGAAATTCGCAATTAGAGATGCCAAGGGATTAGTGGTTTTCGTGCCAATTGCAGCGTTGGTTACACTCCATAGATCCCGTGAACTGCTACCTGCTCTTCTCGACCAACTCAAGTTAGCTTTTTCAATCACTAACCTGGCCTTTTCTTTCTAAAAATTGTAGGCGTTGAAATCCTTCGCCCGGTATGCATTCCATCGATTCTGTATGTGAAGATTGACAAAAGGCGTTATCCACGGTTTATCATTAGTGGTCATTAGTACCTTGGTCTGAGGAATACTGTCATCGATGCAACTCTGGAGATAAGCATGAAGGAAGTTACATCTATCATCTAGATCCATGGGAGACAGGCAAAAAAATGACCAATTGACGTCAAGTGTTGCGACGAGTCTATCTAAATTCCGTCGACTAAGATCAAATGAGGTCCGATAAAAGCAATTGACCGGAATGGACGCTTCTTTTGGAGTAGCAAGTATGCTATTATGATCCGACCTAGAAATTGGGGATGCAACCATAACGTCAAAAAGCGATACGAGAGATGGAGTAACCATGAACAGGTCCAAAATCGCATCTCTTCTGGTGGGCTCGAGGGCGAGGTTTACAAAACTGAAACTGTTTTCTACATCATCAGTTCTTAGCCTATTGAAGTCTCCACATAAGATAATATCAAAGTTTGTATATTTTGAAAGAAACGCGTCACACTGAGAGATGAGAAAGTCTATGATTGATGGAGAATGAGATATTACACTATCCGGAGGCATATAAACGCATGCGATGATAATCATGCAGTGTGGCACAACAATCCACAAAGAATTTATGAATTCTGGAGAAAATGAAGGAATTATTCAATATGAGGAAAAGTTGGGAGATACCCAGGCACAAACTCCGCCCACTCTTCTCTCCTGGCGGTCATCACGAATAATAGTGTTGTTGGAGACTTGAAGTAAGTGATCGTCTATGTTGCTGTGCAGCCAAGACTCAGTTGCCAGAAAGACGTCTGTCTTCAAATTTGATATAGTTGCACGAATATCATCAATCTTAGGCAGAGCCGAGCGCACTTTAGAGAGCATTATAGATGGAAGGGGACGATGCGAAAAGTAAGTTGAATGCTTAAAATCCGATCCTAAAAATTTTTTGTAGTTCGACGTTGTACTACTTCCCCTTTAAGGATGACAACATCTTCTCCCGATTCTCTACGATTTTTCAATTCTTGTACTAGTTCTTTATGCTTTTGCTCCTGGAGAAGGGTCCGGTCGGGGTTGATGAAAACTTTTCGAAATTTTTCAATTTGTCGTAGATGTTTTGCCTTACGAATGGCCTCTTGTTTAGCATCAAAAGTCACAAAACTAACTTTAAGCATAGTACGCGCAGTATTGCCAGGTCGACCTAGTCGGCGGACATCAGCGATGCCATACGGCGAAATAATGCCCATTTCCTTAAACATATTTTCTATCTCATTGCTATCATCTTCCTTCCTTTCGACGACAGTTCCATCCTGCTTCAAGTCTAGCCCTGAGACTATTATGTTGTTTCGACGATTCATTCCATCCTCGATTTCCACACTGATGTTTGAAAGCATTTCGCACTTCTCATCTTTGCATTGTTGAACCTCAACCTGAAGTTTCTTATTATCATTTTTAAGTTCCATCAATTCATCTGAAAGACGCAACAGCTTTTCCAGGATCGGTTCGATACATTCCTTCATTTTTTTCCCGATTATTTCAGATAAGTCATCAAGTCCTGGAACCTGACCACATTTGCTTTTCATCAAAATAATAGCCTGGAGTAAATCCTGTTTGTTTATGGAACCCTTCCTGGACAGCAGTTCGCTGTCATTCATCGCAAGAATATCGTTTTGATTGACCATGTCATGCAAAACTTTCGGGACTCGAACCAGGAACTTCAGCCCTAACACCGAAGGCGATATCCACTGAACCAGCACAGCACGAGTATCCGTGAAGATTGCACCAAAGCCTTATTTGTAGAAAAGCGAATGACGTAGAAATGTCACCTGACGCCTAAACGTGCTATTCCGATGAAATGTGACTAAGTCGCCAACCTACAGTGGAATACAGCTCATTGAACAAAGTGTCACAAAATCAGGAAAACGCAAAAATCGAAGAATTCGCTAATCCAGGGGCAAAACCAGCTACACTGCAACGTAGATGAAAGTGTGAGGATCACAACGATGTAAGAATCGACGGAAGAACACAACGTGGAAACTGAGGACAGTGATAAGACGGAAATCGATAGATCACAGCCGGAGCGACGTACAATCACACAGATAGAACTAGACATATACTACTATATATACTACTAATATAGACTGAATACAGTTATAAAGTATGCTTCAAAAGTCAATTATCATATTTTAAAATTACTTCAAGATGCTTTTTTGCTAAGGCATGTAAGTAATCAACGGCTTATTTTCATAGGAGCTAAATGCAATGTTTGATGAATTATAGATAAATTTATATTCGCCCTAATAATTCGAAGCATACAAATGCCTGTTTGTTTTTCACACCGCATTTATGACTCGGGATGCAACGGAAATTACCGTATTATAGACATCTAGATCCTTGTATAGAAAACACTAGCTGGCCAGCAAACTCTTTTCTCTTCAAAAATGTCGCCCTAGTCATACAATTATATATATATATATATATATATATACGTCGGATTTCTGTGTAAAGAATGAATTATCAGTTTTTAAGCGATCTCTAAATTTGTTGCAGTTGCAGGTGAATGTTTTGATGTCAAAGAGCTGTTTACGTTGGCATTCAGTTTCCAAGCTGAAGTTTACATTGAATATTTTCCAGTTTCAGCTAAATGGCGAGTTATGATTGCAGCTGATGATGAAAGTTTGGGTAGGCAGTACAATTTGTCACCAGACACACTTCTACGTGAAGTCATTGCTAAATGGCAGGTGGATTTGGGAGTGATCGGTCATTGGGTGTTAATGTCTGATGACAAGGAAATTGAGTATGACATGGACTTTTCTCTCCATGAAGTTGGTGAAACGATAATAGGATCAAATGTTGTAATTCTGTTTGCTCAGAAGTTCATATTCCCAACACCAACTTCTACTCGCAACATTGACATTCTTATTGATGGAACGATCAAGCACGTCTCAGTCAAACCGCACTGTAGGCTGAAGAATATTATCACAAAATCATCGAAAATTACTTTCCATTATAATGGGATGCCGCTCGATAAATCACGGACAATCAGACAGCTAGGTATCCCAGACCATGCAGCTATAATTACAATCCGACATAAAACTGTGAAACTATCGAACAGAATTCAGCAAAGGATTCCCTTACCAGAAGCACCATTTGTGTGTGAGTTAAGGCAGCAGCTGAAGATGTTCGAAGAGGAGAGTTTCATGCTTCTTTCAAGAGATAGAATTCTCCGATGCGATGAACCCCTGGATGGAGTCACAGAGCCTGTGAAGCTACACAGACCTCTACTTTCGGTGAAGATGGCGGAGAAGGAATTCAACTGGAATATTGGAAAGAATAAGATTCCTTTCAAGGAATTCATCGTCAAACTGTCAGATGTTTCCAGTATCGGACAGTTGGAACTGTCAAGAATGGTGTTTACATGTCAAGGATGTGGACGGCGCTTGAGAATGGATGAGGAACAATTTCAACCTTTGAATGTTGAGTGTTGCAGACGGCGTTCCTTGGACTTAAAAGCGGAGAATGAGGTGATCTACAAAAGTAAGAAATTTAATTTGACTAGATTGCGTGTCAATTATTATTCATATGATTGCAATTTTTGAAACATTTTTGAAGCATTTTATCAAATTTTTATGTCCGTTTTTGAAGCTGAAAATGATGGATGATGAAACAATATCATGGAACGAGCATGGTGTTTGTAAATTTATTTGAATGTTTGTTACATAGAATTATTTCTCTGAAGTACTGAAAGACCTCAGTACTTCACTCAGAATTCTCCCTGAAGTATCTTCTTAGAGCAAAAGAAATTGCAATTTTGCGAAAAGCTAATTCCTAAGCACTGGTGGCAATGGATGTATGTTATTTTATATAAATTGATTATTTTATGTGATTGACGATAGAATTTTGTAGTTTGAGTAGTACAGCAATTTCAGTCAATTAGATTCAAAAACACAAGGAAATTATTATGCCGACTTTCAGTTTCTGTTAAAAATATCGATCGACTTGCTATCAAGAAGCGCATGCGTCCAACTCGTTTTAAAGCAATTCATTTGCGATTATAGGTTTTCAGAATTTTTTGTCATTTGCCCAATCTAATTCATGCTTCAGCACACGATCATTGACAAGTACATGAACAGCACCATGTTTTCTGTCTTTAAGAAAGGCACAGTTGAAATTCTACAACTTCCTTCTTGATTAAGTCTGAAGAAAGATGAAAGAGCGTTTAAAATTCCTCAGCCACTGGTCAGTAGGCGAACGACATACGAACTTGAACTGTCGGATTCAGAATCGCTTTTCCTTAGTTAGATGTTTGAGCTTCGAAGGACAGGTAGCCCAAAATAATTTCAATGAATCGGCTTTATAAATTCCTCAATGGCACTTTTAGGATGCATCATCGGTTTCTCTAAACATTTTACTAATGGTCGATGGATATCAAGGAGGAACATGAAACATTTTGCTCAATTGGAAAAGAAAGGAGAAAAGTCCTCACACTCTACGATGAAATCATTAAAGGAATTGAGAAACGTTAATGTCAATATCACTAGATACTCGTTCAAAACATTTACTCTATCGCAAAAAACATACTGTGTTGAATTCTGAATTTCCAAATAACACGGCTCCTTATATTGGCTTAGAATAATTTTAGACAGTGAGCGATCATTTGCCAAGAAATAGTCTCAAACATAGATCAACGTGCCCGTATAAGCACGTGTTGTAGGAGAAGATGTAGAAGAAGAAATTAGTTAAATTTCAAGTTTAGTGATAACATGGTTTCCGAAATATTTAGGTTAATAAGTGGCAACAATGATTCAGAGATTGACATCGGACGCTGTAGAAGCATAAAGAGTCACGAAGAATGTATTTGTAAACACTGTAAAGCAGATTAAGTTGCAGATTTTAAGGCCGGATCACATCGACTCTGCGTTAAGTGTTGCGCTTGGTGCTTCGAACGTCGTGTAAAACGCAAACAGGTACATACAGCTACCCAAGAGGTTATGCTACTGCAACGTCAAAACAAAGATGTCAATGAATAGTGAGATAGGGAATTCTTTATCCTAGTACTCATAGATCATCCTGGTTACACCTGTAAGTGTTACATCCAATCAGATTGTATATAGTTGAATTTTTTCAACCTCTGCGTTTTGACCGTTTCATTTATATTTCATAATAGTCTATTCCATTTCATCCCTTTTATTTTATTACATGTTCATGTACGCGTTTAAATACGCTACCTTTTATGTTCGAAATTTCATCATAGATATGTGCAATTTATTGACTATTTATCAATGACCTTGAACACGCAACACGCAAAACGTTGTAATGTCGCCTTTATTCCATTTCATCATAGAGTGTTCGAAATGCATGCGATGCCATTAGGAAAGAGGCAATGCCACAGAATTAGATCGGTCGTCTCTTCTGTTTGACTAGAAAGGAAGCACTGGAACATGTAATGCTTGTAAAATGGCACAATCTAATGACATAATACCATAGCAATCGAACAATATGCTGCTAGTTCAACATTAAACCCGACAAAAAATTGTTCGAATTTTTAGTGACTGTTATCAACCGGATCATACAGCAAAGAGACGCAGACGATGTCAAGTTCTACAGAGAAGTTTGTGAACAGTTTTTCGTGCTCCTGCTATCTTTTTAGATAGTGATAAGAAGGACCAACATCATCAAAAAAATGTTTGTGAAATGATCTGAATATTTCGAATCTAAAGGAATCGTGGCGATCGGAGCATTTTGAAGGAATTCACAGCAATCCGCAAGCGGCGGACGACTGTTTTTACTATCTCTGTAAGGTATAAAGAATTTCTTTTTGCCCACTTAGTAAGTTCCTGCATGTAGCATCGTTTTGAATAAATTTGTACTTTTAGCAAAGTGATGAGGCCAAAAAATTTAATTCTGTGAGCAATACCTTTTGTTATTGCCTTGGATGGGACAAACCTCTATGTTGTATTAAGCAGATTGATGCCTAAACAATTAAAGCTATTGAAGATGTTAACTGATAGATATGGGCAATTCATATCAATTTCTATGTAAACGTAGGCATCGGAATGAAATATGCTTATCTGCCTATCACGTGTGGCATTGAGGGGACGACAAACAGCATCATGAATTTCACTCACCTAGAATCATAATAAAATGCGTCAACCTCTGTATTTACTTGCATCGCTTAATTAATAACTCGAGATGAACTGGCCGAGCAGTCTCTGAAAAGTTG
The DNA here is from genome assembly GCA_907163375.1 of Prostheceraeus crozeri. Lineage (NCBI taxonomy): Eukaryota > Metazoa > Platyhelminthes > Polycladida > Euryleptidae > Prostheceraeus > Prostheceraeus crozeri. The sequence continues at coordinate 121,121 of CAJQUW010005896.1, read as the reverse complement.
TGTCATCTCAAAAGTTATCATTACAAGTGAGAAATGTTTCCTATACTTGCATATTTGTCACATACAATGGTAATTTCTTCATTTATATAAATGTTCCCTGACCTGTTTACTTATTAATGATTTAAGTATTACTTGTCAGAGGGACGTGGGTAGATTATATTTCTAGTCAATCGGAAAAGTTTGCAAAGATTCAGTTCGCACGCACTAATCTGCAAAGCCCTCCTTCAGCCACATTTAACCCTATATGGAATAATGCAATCTGAAAGATCAAGAATAACATAGGACGTTTGAATGATTGACTGCAAGCAATTCCTTTGTAATACCATCAATTCATCTTGAAGCTGCGCCCAAAACAATTGGACTGTTGTTTCATTTGATGTCGGTGCTTCATTAGTCGCCGCCTGCTGAAACTACGTCCATTACACGCAGAATTTCGACATGTGCATTTTTGCGACACTATCATGCACATGCACACATACCAATGCACGACAATCACATGTACACAGAAAATATGCAAGTGCTTCCTTCATGTTATGTTGCAGACGTGGGCACATCCACATCTTCAATGCCACGCAAACCAAGAAATAATGGAATGCAAGGTCCAAGGGCGAACATGATGAGGAGGAGAGCACTCTCTGACGTTCATTGCAACATCGGTGAGACGAAGAGTTGAAACCCTCTATCATTGTCTAAAACTTCTTCGTTCTTGCAGAAGTGAGCTGTCAAATATCAAGGCCTGCACAGGAGATTGATGAGCATTTAGCGCCGATTGCAGAAGTGAGCCGTCAGATATCAAGTTCTGTACAAGAGGGTGAGTATTTCTTACTTCTGGTTAATTCCAAGCTGAAACTTCATATATATTCATTTGCTCTTGCTGATGCCTCATTTCAGTACCATGAGATCATTTTTCTTCAGCGAAACAAACTATAATCTTGAGTGCATTCAAATAACTTCTAGCACGTGCTATATAGCCTAAGTATGCCATAAAGCAGGGATGCGGAGTCATATCATCTTGATAGGACTCCGGTTGGCAAGCACATATAGCCTAGTTTTTTTAAAAAAGTTTTTACCTATATCATAGATTACTATAGGCTTGCCTGAACCTATCTTTAGTGATTATTGTTGTATCAATGATCAATCATTTTCGATGAAAGTTTATCAAATGTCGCTTTACGTTGGATGCATGCGACTCGGCTCCTCCCATCTTGTTGATGTGTGCTTCACACGGTTTTTCTCGAGTCTCTACCAGACAGGAAAATCCCCCATCCTTCTCCAAAAAATATGAGTACGCTTTCGATTTTTATGTGCGCTTTGGAGAGATATCACACACGATTAACGTGAGGGTAAGAGGCAATGTTCTCAAACAAACTAGTATTTAATTTTTGTCTCTGATGTGATCTTTGGTGCGTAGGTGTGATCGAGGCTAGGAAGGCTTGTCTTCTCTGTTAAATCACCAGGTGAAAAGACAATCCTTTTCCCACTATCACTGTTCATTCCCTCAACTATTACAAGCTTTGCATGCACTGCTGTCTCTGCACTTTTGTTTGACGGAGAAAGTTGACATCAAGACAGTGACAGCTATGTACGAGGATAAACAATTTGTTCGTATTATATTTCGGGTCCAGTTATAAGCCGGTGTCCTGAGTCCTATCATTTGATAGGACTTCGACTCCAGCAAAAATGATAGGACTCCGGGATTCCGACTCCGCATCCCTGCTATAAAGTCACGAAAAATTAAAAATCCAATGAAATGACTGCAGGATGACTCTACAACAGGGGTTTCCACACTTTTTTCGCGCTCCTTCTGAAACTATTTACTGCCTCGTGCCCCACTCACTATAAGCCTGTCGACGCCACACGACGTAAATTCTAATGTTCTGTTATCGGTATTGATTATAATTTACCACAGTCTCATAGTTACTCCTACATTTACGATAAAGCATCAACTCCAACGGTGTATCTAGCAAAAGTGTTCATGGTGAAGAGAAAAGAAAGCAGCATCAGGAATGGAACTTTAGTACATTTATTAAAACGTTCGCACAGAAAAGTTGTTCCTCAATGAGACAAACGTGCCTGTTTAGACAGCTTTTCAAAATCAGGCTGCTTAGAAGAAAGTTGCAACCCAAGGTCTGAAGAAACATAGAAGCGATTGCGAAATTCGTTTTTCAGACATGCGGGACGAGAGAATCCTATTTCTCACAAAAATGTAGATGCAAAGCAAACAAGGATTCGAAGAGCACACGCAGTGACAGAAGGGAAATCTTCTGCGTGCGCACAAGCATGAGTGGCATCAATGAGGAAAATGCTTCTAGCGTTCTACAGCGCATTTCTCCAACACCGGGTCATAGAATAAGTGAAGCAGTCTTGGCAGTCATTGCTTCGCGCTCCACCGAAACGTTTGCCACGCCCCTTTGGGGTTGGGGGCGCCCACACTTTGGGAAACCTTGCTTTACATTGTTTTTCATTAAATCCCAAATGAGTATTAGAAAGAGCACTGAATCTGAGTACTATCTGCGGCTAAGAAATGAGTCTCAGAGTCTACTACTCTTTGAGTTCGACCAGTGGCGGCTCGTGCAGTCCTGCTCATGTGGGGCGCAATACAAACGTCTTCATCTTAGCCCATCATCTACTACGGTCTCTGCTATATTTCATGTACGCCTATGTAAATGCCTGTTTATGACATGATAAGCCTCACTGCAAATATACTACTGTGGTCCTTCATAATGACATTATTTTCGGAAGCTTACTTAAAAACAAAATCATCGGTCGAACACTTCCAAGTTAAGTAAAGAAAGAAAAAAATTGAATTTGATAACAGAAACCGGCATCAAATGTAAAAACGACTTCATTTATCATTTTCATTTATTCAAAGATAAAGCAATTCATTAAAAGATATGCAATCTGATTCATTTTCAGTCGACACAGTGAGACACAGCCATGATTGAAAGTGCTTCGCCAGTCCAAGGCTTGTATACACGCATCAGAATAACATAAGTTTGACCAGAATCTGACTTCCCAACACACGCGCGGAGTTACCTAATCAGAATGTACGAAAGCGAGCCAGAGGGACTTTTTGAGAGCGCCCCATCCATGCATTGTTTACGCGTGCGAAGCTGCTAAAAATCTTCGATGTATGCAGATGTATGATCAGCAAAGCATGTATGAATCAAGGCGCACAGACTGTGCGCTCCATCCGGTAGAAGAGAGGGAGAGTGGTGTCTGAATGAGTCACTGAACCACGCTTCGAATGTGTTTAGCAGTACAGGTTGAACCATTGATAGTTGAATTCAGTCTATCAGATCAGTTGCGTTTCAGCGCAATGTTCTGTGTAATTTTCTTTGATGTAAATAATTTTTAATGGAGGGCTGCGCCCCAGGCGCCCATATGGACGAGCCGCCACTGAGTTCGACAATATATGTACATATTTTAGTACTCATTCAATGAGTTGCATAGGACTAGCACTGTATTCAAAAATGCAATGCGGCATATCTAATCCGCTATGTCACAATTGCAAATCCATCGAAGAACTGCTTTGCAATTAAACACAAATGCACTTGGATCAATCAAATATACACAAGAATCAAAGCGCAGTCGGTAAAGGCACTGTCGGAGAGAATGGAAAAAGTTGGCAGGACTCGAAGCAGAGACGGAGAGGATGTTTTTGATCCAAATTGATCTCCTAGGTTCATTAAGAGGATATCGATAAATTGTCCCAAGTTGCTCTGCAGGATCATTTATTAATTCACTGTACCCACTTCGATATGCAGGAACACAGCAAACCGTCATTACCAGTTGTGAGCACTTGCTACCTGAGACAGAAGCGACGATTTTGGTGCAGAAACTATGAACAGCTGTGTTGACTATCTGATTTACGCATTCGTTCCCACAGTCGCTATGCATCACATCGTCGACAAAGCACTGTCGACGAGGATGGAAAAAGGATTATTCAGATAGCGTCGTCCGTCACTACACTGTAAGTCGCTCAATGTTCTATACCAGCACAATGCTAAAAGAAAGCGTAAATCATGTCCAAAGTATGTTGATTTAAAGCCTTTTGTCAAAAAATATCACACTAATGTTACTACTGTTTTTGTAAGTAGTGAGATAATAACATTCAAGAGTCATACTTTCAATACAGAATTCGATTTTAAAACACGTAAGTCTAAGGCATTTCATGAATAATCAATGAGTATTTAACTATCAACAAGTATGCATTATGTACTTTAGAAATTAAGCATATTATCAATTCGGAATTATAAACACATTATAATTCATGAACGCAAAAATAGTTATGTTTGAGATGTATAGGTCAACGTGACTGCACGAAAAATATCGTTTGAATGGAATCATGTTAATGAACTTGGTTTATTAAGTAGAGCTAACCAAGCGTCCTGTTAATGCTGCTAGGCAAGTAGCAACGACGACTTGCAGCATGAAATACACAATCAATCTACTCTAGTTAAATACCACACTATCAAACAAAAATATTCACGACTGGTATCACTGGAAAAGGTTTTTTGACAGTAGTATGCAATATATATATATATATATATATATATATATATATATATATATATATATATATATATATATACATATTTGCTATGTGACTTAGAGCTCTTCATACCAGAGACGCACGAATGAGGACGAATTTGTATCGGGTCTCGCATATAAAACTTACCAACAACTCGCATTTCAGTGTAAAACATCCAATCACCATAGAATAGTTCGTATCACTACATACCAATCACATACGAAAGTATGATGTCGTATGAAAAAAAAACATGCCAGATCTCTGTAAGCATACGAGAATCTCGTTTCAGATGTTAGTTTAAAATTGCTTGTGATTTTGGTATATGTTTGCATGTAATTTTCGTATCCAGCGATTTACAGTGTACCAGCTGCATACTGAAACAATGAATTTGGCCTCGTGTCGCGTCATTTATTAACATTGATATTTCATCAGACTTATCAAGCATTTTAGTGCTTCTTTGAAGTACAGTTATTCTAGTACTCATATTCATACTTAAACAGGACTTAATGATTTACAGCATACATGTTATAAAAATGATTCCCCTTCACTTAGCTCAAAAATATATACAGTCACCAATATTATTTTGATTAAATCAAAAGCCAATGTCGTGCACAATACATTTCGTCCACTCTTATTCATGTGCACATTGGACTGAATATAAAACACAAAATTTGAAATCATGTACTTCTACAGAAATAAATCTATGAACAAAATTGAGAGGATGCAAACCTATCATCCATCAGACATAACAGATGCGTGCTTTCAAAATGTCCACCAAGGTCCACTGCAATTCCAGCCAGCAACATCACAGGACATTGCAAAGTGACAAATTGAGTATAACACAGATTCAATATTGATATTATAATCGAGTTGATTAATATACTGATTATAATACCGGTCGGTGCATGACATCTATATTTTTTAGTGTGTTGTAACTTGCATTTTTGCTGAATGAATTCTGCAGATTTCTTATTGAAAAGGTCTTTTAGACACTGATGCTGAAAAGGTCGAATTGAAGAATTAGAGAGGCATGCTCCCGAAAATATTGCGTTAGCTCAGAAGGACGGTAGAATCTTTAAGAAACTTAAACTGAGAATGGCTTGTGAAGATAAAATGCCTCACGGTTAGCGAGCACCTTTTTTTGTTTTTCTTGTTGGCTTCATTCCGATGATAGCGACAGGACGTGTACTGAAAGAGGTGTACATCATCTGAAGCATTTCAGTGAAAAAATTACTAAACAGATAACGTGATAACCTCACTTTTCTTAACACACATGCCTACAGAGTGCAGCTTTGAGCGAAGCTTAAAGTAATTCATAGTAAACTATATATATAATCTTTATTCAAAACCTGAATGATATAGACAAAATGTTCCTTCAACCAGTATAATATAATGCTTCAGCATTATTATATACCTATATAAAATATTCAATTGTATAATATGCAATTAACATATTCAATGCTTTTCATTTACAAAATAGGATAATTTTAGACTGTTCCCTATGATTTTGTAAGAATTTTATGTTCGTGACCACCTGAACCAAATGTCACGAGCCGCCACTGGCATAAAGTACAGCATCAACAACAAGCACACATCAGGAATTACAGAGCCTGTCGATATTTTAGAACGACAAGTGCCGAAAAACAGGATTTTTGTTATGTATTGAACCACAGAAATAAATTACATTGTATTTTGTTTACCTGCGTTCTCTAGAAGGGCGCTTTTCTAAACTTTATGGTCACAGACAGAACCAGATTGGTTGGCAAAAGACGATTTTAACAAAAATCTTGGATGCCCGTTTCTTGCTCTCATAGCAGATCATGATTATTGCGCTGGTCTGACGAGTTGAAATGTTTTGGAATCAGTAAGAATGATGGAAATACGGTGCATCACGCACGTAAATGATATGGATGCTGCATAGTTGTAGGAATGCAATTGAAATAAGAAGTCGAATTGAAGAGGAAACAAGAATTGTCTATCTCAATTCACAATCTGCTGCTAAATTCACTTAATTCACGTCTTCATTAAATAAAATGAGTCGCACGTAAAATAAATTCCGTGAATACAATTTTGCTATCAGGAAGTCTGATTGTTTATCTACAGCAACAACATTGGCGGCTATGACGTTTTCGTGCTCATGACGGCTACGAGGAATGTCTGATTTCTTCCTACCCTGGTACAAAGCTCTGCTAGATATATTCCTTCATATTAATGTCATAATCATAAAAATGACAAATCTCGCTTTGAGTGTTTGAATGAGTGTTAGATCATTACGCTATTAAAGATACCAAACTCGGAAGCGCATGGATCTACAAGAACAGATTATAGAATTTTGCGATAGTCGACGCTCAGTAACTTGCAAGAGAACTGGGACTACAACATAAGAACTGTCGCTTTATTAATGCTGGGTAACAATCTACAAACTAAATGCAATAAGAAGCTCTCGCACTACTACACTTGCATCAAATGCATTCTTCTAACACTTGCAATGAATGCACAACTGGAACTTCAACTTTGCCGTTTTACTGATTTTGGGTGACACTCTACAAATTAAAGATAGCAAGAACACATCAGTAGCTCTCACTAGAGTACTAAAGCTGGCTGATTTTGAATACGAAACCGATGTACAAAAGGAGAATAACAAAATGTACGAAAGTACTTTTGCTCGTCTTCATACACTACGAAAGCGATTGGCTTTCCTATTGGATGATAAAGATAAACCAAGAGGAAAGCCAACTGCTTTCGTAGCGTATTAGTTCTTTCATGCATTTTGTTATTCTCGTTTTGTACATCGGTTTTATAAGTAGCTTTGGTACCGTAGATTTTTCAGTGTACTGGAAGAATGTATTCACTGCAATTGTAGGGCAAGTGAATTCAATAGAAGTGGTTAAATGACCTATTCCAAGTAAATAAAAAAAACATGCACACAAATGATGAAAGCTCATGTTTAGATTCAATAATATCAAAATCGATTTGCAGAATTCACTATTTCATGCACAGTTTTCGTATTATATTTTATAAACAAGATTGCTAGGATATTAGCTTGATTTCTGTGGAGCAACTGAAGTCTGCGCCAGCCTCGTAAATGATGATGAGGCTTTCAATTTAGTTCATCATTACAAATTCATTTCGATGCAATATTTCAAAAAGATAAAAATGTCATCCAAATGAACAAAAATAATACAGAAGAGAGTGAGCACTATAGTCGACTGCTTCATTCTTTTGTTCTTCAAGTACGCAGAGAAGACGGACATTATCTATAATTTCCTTTCAGATGGAGAAAAGGTGATACTGTTCTATCATTCGACTGAGTTCACTCCGGACACCTCTGTCCATGGGATAGAATTCGCCGGGAAGTACGAGTGGGATAACGCTCACTTCATCAAGTGTCGGCTGCCATCTGTTCGTCCTGGTTGGACAAAGTTCGAGGACGTTTGTAAAGCCGTGAAGCCGATATTCGGCGGCAGAGACATCGGAAGCATCGTAATACGCCGAGGTGTCGTTGGAGGAGGAAAGACAGTGGTGCGGGTCACATCCCCGTCTGATGACGAGTCGCAGAAAAAATTGGAGGATAAACAATTCTCCGACGAGGAGGGAAATATCTATACATGGGAGGAAGCAGGAAGACCGCACTACTCGCACGTTTATGCAGGTGGGGAAATTCTGATATGCAAAGGTCACAGGACGGTTCTTGTGATCCTCAAAGACTGACGGCCCTTCTCTGAATCCTCCTCCCAGAACACAATGCAGAAGGACGGACAGGAAGGAATTCATTCACCAATTCTGCAAATTGTCCCGTCAATGAATCCTCTTCATTCGCAGATCAATTTCAATTGTCAACTTTACTCCTGGAAGACATTATTTCTATTGAATTTTAATATCCAGAACACAGGAAACGATGAACTGAATCCCGTGTCTTTCTGAATCATCTGCATGAAGTGGATTTGACCATTTCTGCGATCAGTTTTGCTTTTCGACAGCTCACATGAAGCAATAGTGGAGTGTAATTTTGAAATTCAAATGTCCATCTTCTTATGAAAAGGAGAAAATCGTGTGGAATATTCATCTGAATGATCGAATGAGTCAGCAAGCATCAACGTGTAACAAATGTTCTATCGAGCAGCTTTGATTTTGAAACTTTCAAACTCATACAGATGATCATTACATGTTGCTTCTGCCCAGCTTTACGCCCACCTGCTCTACTTACACACTCAGTGCATTATGAATTCATAAAAATTAGTTAAAAAAGACCTATTAGACTTTATACCACAATTTCATCGATGTTACGTACTGTTTATTTGCATGATAGTTTCGATCTTAGACATTAGCTATATGTATTGCATGGGTTAGGATGCATTTTTTACCGCTGCCTATGTTGACAGTTTTCTTCAGCAATTGAAAGGGAAATCCCCTTGTGCGACGTTTTGGGATCGCTGCATCGATGATTTGCTTTTCAACTGTAGTAATAGTCGACATGATCGTGTAAAAGTTTTAAATGGCTTGTATGACAGCAAGAAATTGAGCTTCATTATGCTCGTTTCTTAAATGTGTGCAAGCCGAAAATGTAGATTCCTTACCGAATTTGATTTTAGCCTCACGCAGCATCCTCTTCCATGGTTCTTGTTACTCTTGACATGTATTTTCCTTGAGTTTGCTTGTTAAATTTATCGTTCTACTACTCGTAATGCGACATATAACGCGTTTGTGATGCATGGCATAGTGTACAATCTTGTTCGCGTGATCACTGACTTCAAAGAATCTCTACCAAAAGAGTTTTATGTTTCCGGTAATTGAATTGATTAAGTTGGAGCATGAACTAGTCCCATGTACATGCGCCCGTTTGATCTTCATATAAACAGTTATTGTCAAAATGTACATAGCCTTGCTTGCTAATTAACAGGTACTGCAAATTTCATCGTTTGTCAAAGAGCTGACGAATTGTGCGTAATTCAGACTTCACAACCATTTTATAGAAGAATATCAGAACTTATCAATTATCATCATTGTTTTTTTATCAGTTGTTAAGAAAAAATAAAGAAAAGAATGTCTATATTTTTCAAAATGAGAATCAAAAATGACATTAACAAATTTACAAGGAACTTGGAAATAAAGTTGTAAGTCAAATCAGTCAAGCAGTTCTCAACAATTGGAGATAAGATCACAAAACAATTTCGACGGCGGCTAATTTTGCAGTGCGGAAGAATTACTGGATTCATCTTTGAATGTTGGACTAAGAAGACACAGAAGATGATCAGGCATTTCACATATCTGAAAATGATTTTTATTAATCTTAAGAGGCTTAGGATAAAAAAGTGATGTATCATTAATTATAGCGGAGCGGTACAAGCCATTGTTGCCACCTCAGCCAACTCCACTACAAGTGGAAGTGGATTTCCAACAGCGAGGCTTTTCACAGACAATATACGGTGACCTCCTGTCCAGAGCGGATTGATAAGTAGCTTTTTTTAAATCGCTAGCCAGTGTTTTGGCTAACCGGTATCACTGAGGTCTTGATCGAATTCAAATTACTTTGCAGTTTCTTTAAACTGTTGTAGTCTTTTCCACCTTTGAACTATTATTTTCAATGTTTTGATGTTTCGTGTCGCGTTCGTGTTGAGGCAACATAGTCGTGTTTCGTGTCGTGTCGTCTTGAGGCAGCACAGTCGTGTTTCATGTCGCGTTCGTGTTGAGGTAGCGCAGTCGTGTCTCGTGTCACGTTCGTGTTGCGGCAGCACGGTCGTGCTTCCTATCGTGTCGTGTTGAGGCAGCGCATTCGTGTCTCGTGTCACGTTCGTGTTGAGGCAGCATAGCATTGTTTCGTGTCGTGTCGTATTGAGGCAGCACAGTCGTGTTTCGTGTGGTGTTGTGTTGAGGCAGCACAGTCGTGTTTCGTGTGGTGTTGTGTTGAGGCAGCACAGTCGTGTTTCGTGTCGCGTTCGTGTTGAGGCAGCACAGTCGTGTTTCGTGTCGTGTTGTGTTGAGGCAGCACAGTCGTGTTTCGTGTCGCGTTCGTGTTGAGGCAGCACAGTCGTGTTTCGTGTCGTGTCGTATTGCGGTAGTGCAGTCGTGTTTCGTGTCGCGTTCGTGTTGAGGCAGCACAGTCGTATTTCGTGTCTTGTTGTGTTTTGGCTTACAAAACTTCATGTCGTGTTGATGGCAAGTTTCCGACGACTGAAGTAGTAAGCACATTGCAGACGCAAGTGCAAAATGTGAAGTGATGAGTCATTAGGCGGACGCAAGGACAAAATGTGAAAGGCGGAGTCATGAGGCTGCCTGAGTCCCTCTGCAGGAAGGTGAGGGAGTTCGCCAAGGATGTAATGGGAGGAATGGGTCCGTGAGGAGAAAACCGCCCCCCCCCCCAACGACTCAACTGACTAAATTGGTTGAAAAGACCAAAGTTGTTCAGAATCATGTGAAACAAACTTCTATCAAGGTTTCAGGTTGAAATTCGTCCAAAAAAATTTTTTCGAAAATTTTCACTACGGTGGTCTCGACACTTAGGATTTTTTCGTGAAATAAAAAAATTTTCAACATGTTGGAATGGAGTTCCAAGACCCATCCCATCGTGTTTGTCGTCAAAAGTTGGGTCGGTGAAGTTTCAGTGAAAAAACCGCCCCCCCCCAACGACTCAACTGACTAAATTGGTTGAAAAGACCAAAGTTGTTCAGAATCATGTGAAACAAACTTCTATCAAGGTTTCAGGTTGAAATTCGTCCAAAAAATTTTTTCGAAAATTTTCACTACGGTGGTCTCGACACTTAGGATTTTTTCAAGTCCGAATGTGAAATGTCGCTATTTTTTTTTGCCAACTTTGACGATGAATTGTTGAGGATTGGAAGTGAATGAAGAGCTCGGGTTTTTTTTAGGGGCAAGACCGCACTTTGTTCTCTAGGATCTCCTCTTTTGAGATGCGTGACAGGCTCCGTTTCCAAATGAGAGCCTGTTAAAAATCGAGTTTTTGTGCATTTTCCAAGATTTTGGAACTTTTTGAAAAAACGACAGAGTTTTTTCATCTCAGCTTCTGGTCATCGTAGAGGGTCGAGGGATGTCTTAAATGAAAGGGGAGAGCGAGAAAACGTGACACTCAAAATTTGGAGTCAATCGGAGCACTAGAACCGGAGATAGACGGGTTTAAAGTTTTTGGATGATGGGTGTTACGTCATCAGCTGATCGCCGCACACTATATAAGCTGGGAACCGAGAGAGACTTGTCATTAAGACGAGAGCGATTGTCAGAGGTAGGTCGTCTCTCTGAGCTCCGATGATAGCTTCGGACATTCCAAATTCCGGGTTTCTGTAAGAAACCGACTTAGAAAATTTCATTGCTGAACTCAGCTAAGGCGTCAGACTTAGAGGTTCGCCAGGAGATGGCCTTCGTCTCCAGGCCATAAAAGACTCCAAAACTTTAAAGGCTTGTAACTTTGCTTCTACAAGTCCGTTTGACTTGATTCAAAAAAGGTTCGGTTGCTATTGATCTGCTCTAAGTGATAGACTACTTATAAAATGTCGTAAGTAGTGCTAAAAAGTTGAAAAATTTAAATTCACTAGTTTTGGAGGTTTTCTGGGGTTTTCGACCCTGCTGAATTCAACTAAGACATTTACAAATTTGCCAGAGGAGAGCTTCGGCTCGAGACTTGTTTCCTGATGTAAATAACTCCACCGATTTTCATGTCAAAATCGGGGCCCGGATACCAACACAGTGACATGACGCACGCTCTGTCCGCCCGAGGTTGGATTTGTGGGTCGAGGTCTTGGAGTTGGGATAAGATCCCCTCTGAGAAATGCCTGTGACGGATTCATCAGCTTAACTTGTCTTTCCTCTAAGCGAAGTTGTCTTTGTGATAGCACTGGGCGACTATCGATTCTGTCTTTGTATAGCATGGGCCTTCACGACTGAAAGCCCAGTAACTGTCGATGTGTTGTCCAAATTTGGTAAAAGCGTCGTTGTCAAGTTAAAAGCACGACTAAATTTAGAAAGACCAAGGCAAGGCTTTGTGTCGGGAGGGTATATAAGTCACTGCTTCTCTCTAGGCTTCACTCCTGTTTCAAGTTGTAAGACGAACGGTGAATGCTCTGTCGAAGTTTGCTATCAAACTTTGAAATATTTAGAACTTAGGATTATTCTGTCTTAATGCAGATACAGCAGTAGCTTCATATAAACGTTTTTATCAAGCTGTGACTTTAGATGAGATCCTTTAACGATCTCGTCTTATGAGCACTAAAATGTGTCTCAATTTAACACATTATTTCTTCTCTTTTCAGTTTGAAAATAACGAAGGAATGCAATAAAAAATTACAAATTTTTAAGTGTAGTTGCGGCATGCCCTTCCGCGGTGACCGTTTCAGGCGCCACGTCTTGGCGAGAGTGACGAAGGGTGAGATGAAGCATGATGATGTGTTGATGGTGATGTATTGTGTGTGGTGTGATGTTCGTTGTAGTGCGTATGATGTCGAGTTTGTGAAGGCTCATGCCAATTGTCCTCTGCGTGTGATTGGGAAGGAAATGATGAGTCAAGTGTTGAGTGGTGAGCGGGGGAGCGCATTTGTTCAACGCGAACCAGTACGTTCCCCAGTCGTGAATGTGGATTTGGATGATGATGAAGTGGTGAGTAAAGTAAAGAGGAAGTTGATTGTCGAGAGTGATGATGATGATGACGATGAGGCTATGGAGAGCGTTGTAACGAAGAAGGGGTGTGTTGAGAGGTTGAGTGATGATGTTGAGCTTGAGCGAGCTGTCGCGTCGATTGAGCCACTGGCAAAGCCACGGGCTCAATCGTCGCCGAGAGATGAGCGTGTGATGCCTAATTGTGTTGTGAGAGTGAGTCAGTCGAGTGTGCCGAGTAAAGTGGTGTTGACGAAGAATGATGCGCTGGCGTATGGGAATGTGAGGAATGAGTGTGACAGGTTGCAGGGAAAGTTGAATGCTGCAAAGTGTACGTTGAAAGAAGTGATTGTGGAAAGGGATCGTTTGAAGAGAGAGTCGGAGGACTTTGCGAGTATGAAGAGAGAGTTGTTTGAGGCGAGGCAGAAGTTGGTGAATGAGAGAAAGTTGAGGGAGACACTTGAGTCGAAGTTGGAGAGTTGTGAGAAGTCGGTCTGTCGAGAGCGTGAGTTGAAGGAAGAGGCGATGGAACGAGTGAGAGTGTTGGAGCGTCAGTTGAGTGTGCAGTTGGAAGTGTCGCCTGAAACGGTCACCGCCCTTCACGTTCCTGTGGTGGGCTATGTCCCAGAGCGGCCATTAATTTATGGAGATGTGACTCCTGATACATCACAAGAATGTTTTAACTGCACGGATGTCCGATGTTATCACATCAAAATACATCACAAGGAGGACATCCGTGTAGATTATAGGAAGCCGCACAAATTTCGTAAGTATTATGACTGGAACATAACATTGTACCATCTTTCTCATTCTTACTTCTTTCATTGCAGGCCAACTGAAAAAGTCATAAGCCCACCACATCCCACGTCCCGAGAACGACCCATGGGCTCTCTTAAGGGCCAACCTTCTAATGCAGCTAAAGCGGTCCCAAGCCCGCCACATATCTACGGATATGGAATGCAGAGGGGAAGAAAATTGATGAATAGAATGAAATGGGAGGCCACCCTTGCACCACATGCAACACAACAGACTTCTCTCTTCGCTAGTGAACAAGCTCTTGTCAGTGTCATCAGAAACTAACATGTTGTACAAAGGTTTTACTGCAGCACAGGTTGATGTATAGTTAGAAAAGTTTGATCATGATGTTTTATGAAACACACATGTCATAAAATGTAAGCGTCAGTGTAGTCAACTAGTTTTACTACAACTCATGTTTGTGAAAATAAAGTTTGATCATCAACGTTGTATTCGTAAGTCTAGTCAGAAACTGTATCATGGTTTGTAAAAGCAAAGTTAGTGTAGTCAGAAACTTTATCATGTACAAAAGTTTTATTGCAACACAGGTTGATGTATAGTTACAAAGTTTGATCATCAACCTTTTATTTGGAAGTCTAGTCAGAAAGTGCATCATGTTTTTTGCAAAGTTAGTGTAGTCAAATAATTTTACTGTGACATCCGTTTGAGAAAGTAAAGTCTGATCATCGAAGTTGTATTCGTGAGTGTCGTTAGAAAGTGTATCATGGTTTGCAAAAGTTTTACTGCAACACAGGTTGATGTATAGTTAGAAAATTTGATCATGGCGTTTTATGAAACACAAGTGTTATGAAATGTAAGCGTTAGTGTAGTCAAATAATATTACTACGACGCACGTTTGTGAAAATGAAGTTTGATCATGACTTTTATTCGTGAGTGTCATCAGAAAGTGTATCATGGTTTGAAAAAGTAAAGTTAGTGTAGTCAGAAACTTTATCATGTTGTATAAAGGTTTTACTGCTACACAGGTTGATGTATAGTTAGAAAGTTTGATCATTGAAGTTGTATTCGTAAGTCTAATCAGAAAGTGTATCATGCTGTACAAAGGTTTTACTGCAACACAGGTTGATGTATAGTTAGAAAATTTGATCATGGCGTTTTATGAAACACAAGTGTTATGAAATGTAAGCGTTAGTGTAGTCAAATAATATTACCGCGACACACGTTTGTGAAAATAATGTTTGATCATTGACGTTGTATGACTGACCGAACTCATCACAGCACTAGAAAGTTTTATCGAAAAGGTTTTACTGCACAGTGTAGATTGTCTTGTAACTTACTTTCACACCACTAGAAAGTTTTATCGAAAAGGTTTTACTGCACAGTGTAGATTGTCTTGTAACTTACTTTCACAGTGTTAGAAAGTTTTATTGGAGAGAGTTGGCAAATGTTTCCCTATTAGAAAATTCAAACTCCATGACTGTTAGATTCGCTTCATCAGGTTTACTAAAAGCAGTTTTCTACTGCAATGAGAGTTTAGAATGTTATATGAAAACAGTGTTCACCACAGCACTAGAAAGTTTTTATCCTTAGTTGAGATCCGGACTGCAGTGTGTAAAATGTTTTATGTGACAGTCTTTTCACAAACGGTGAAGTGTAAACTCAGAGTGACTACATCTGTTAGGTAGTCATTAACTTTGGATGTGAAGTAAAGCGAATATGTGTACAGAATGAATTGAATATTAGACAACGCATGCAAGTTTTTGAAGACTTGATTAGTTGAAACCAAGTCTAAGTTTAACATGTTGGATATAAAAGTGAGATGGATAGGAATAAGTGTTGAATGTTTTATAAAACCAGATGTTGTCACACACGTTGAGTGTGATTCCATGACATTGAATCGCGTGGGTTGTAAAGTCCATCATCCAAGGCTAGGCTCCTCTACGGTTGGATTTAGGGTTTTATATTACATGCGTTAACCGTTCGTGTAGAATATGTGAAGCACATGTTCGCTTAAATGCAAATGTTGAAATAAGTTTTGTAAGAAGTCTTTGACAGGTTGTTGTGAAACTTAGCGAACGTTGAAAAAAGTTTTATGAAATGTTTCTGCAGTCACACTCGTTAGCGTGCCAGCTTTACTAAATGTGTTGTTTGCCTTTATCAAATTGAATGTGTGTGTTTTGTAAATGAATACAGACAGCGTGTTTGCACTCTGCATCGACAGCATACAAGTATAGACATAACAACTTGTTGTTAGTCGAATGCATATGAGATAGGAAACATTATGTGTGAGATAAAAATCAACCTGCTAGATGAAGTGAAACGCAAAAGTGTCACAACTAGTTTACGGGAAATAAAGGAGAACTGTGACAACGTTTACACTCATCATAGACAGATGAACATACAAATCTGACATTCAAATGAAAGTCGTAGACATGAACTGCGGTGTAAGAAACTTTATGTTGGTAAAACTTTCATAGATTGCAGGCGTGTTGAAAGCTGATATAAAGACCTGTAGAAATGCATAAGTCTTAGTTCAACGACTCGACCCTTGAACTCACACAATGAATACGTCTGTGTAGAAAACTCATTGGTAGGAAACAGTATTTTCTGTGCGAATGCAGACGATGCAAACATGACATTTAACATGGCTTGCAATAGTCAACATGCTGCCATTCAAAATGTTTATCATAAAACCTATCAGTGAAAAAACCCCTCCTGTGCCCACAAAGAATCATAAGTGCTCTCTGACGCCTGTCTGTCGCACTAGCCCCTCAGCAGATAGAGTAGAACACAAAGATGAATGACAGCGCAGCGGGTGGGCGATCGTCTGTCGCGCTAGCCCCTCAGCAGATGGAGTAGAACACAAAGATGTACGCGCTCTCTCTCTGGCGCCCGTCTGTCACATGAAACAGAGAGCTATCGCATCTGTCCCACGAGCAAGGATGCAGTAACGTGTCGTAGCACCTGGCTGATTCCCACATAGCTCATTGCTATCGCGTCGAAGAGATTATCGTGGACGGCTGAAAGGATTCTCACGTTGACAATTCGTTACTGTACACTCCGCGCGCGCGCAAGTCACCATTTGCTGTTAAAGCATGGACACTGCCGATTTGTTTAATGCTTCAATGTCTTGCTAGCCAGTTACAAAAATGTGTGAGAAATATAAGGGAGACGTTCACACTCATTCATCAATTACAAGTCGTTTGAAGCAATGACTTTCGATATCGCTTTCTTTGACATGAGTCGAACCCTTGAGCTCCGCTGTGGATGTAGGGTGAAGATGGGGAAAGTCTTTCTCCTGGCTGCTTTGCAGGCAGAGAAAGGCGAAGCAATTCGCTGCCCCGTCCATCTTATTCCACATGAGCTTGTGGAGAACCCTTTATTTAAGGATATGGCGCTAGAATATCTGGCGTTGCTGAGAATTCAGCGTCCGGAATACTTCGAGTAATCGAAGTATTCCATCGGTCCTTCCGAGGGCCCCGGTCACCAATTCGTTGGAGGCCACCCTATTAACAAAGAAAAGTTACAGACTGTGCCACACACAAACACTAGATTCAAGGATCTCTATCTTTCTTAGAAAATGAAGAAGCTCTTATTAAATTCATCTGATGAGAACTCAACTTCATGACAAGGTGTCCAACACACATCTTCAAAGGTCTAACTGCCATGAAATCATCATGTTTAAAGTTTTAAAGCCTCTATGATAAGTAGCAAGGATCTTTTACATGGTGTGAAATATGAACGTGTGTAGAGAGAGGTTTTGACCTAAAGTCATGAATTTATTTCTTCACTACCCCTCAAATGGAAATAGTAAGGGTGGCGAAAGAATCATCAGAGCAACATGTTCTATAGTAATGCAGGCTATGACAGTCGCGGTTGAACTTAGAGATTTAGCGTTTTATATAACATACATCAATGATAACTGTTGTTGTAGAGTGTATACATGCATTTACTAACTTAGCCATTGGTGAATGACATAGCTAAATTGCTAAAGTCCATCATCTAAGGGGTAGGGTTACCTACCGTTAGGTTTAGGGACTTACAGCTTTGGATAACACAAATGAACGATCTCTTTTAGTGTAGAATACGTGATGCATATGTTCGCTTTATAAAATGACTTTGAAGGCAAGACATAATTCTCATGGTGAAAAGACAGATTTCATATCGTTGATGAGAGATAGTTGCATGCTCATTGTGTTATACACTTTACATTTGATGTGGTCAGCTGAAAGGTGATTGATACATGTTCAATAGAAGCGTTGTATGTATCTTAGTGATTGGAATCATAAGTGTGTAAAGAGTTAAAATATATAATAGTCAACGCAGGAAAGTTTCTTGTTATCCAATCTAGGAATATATGAACATCATTCATCAGTCAGTGTTGTATTTTAAAAGTTGTATGCTGACAGAGACATAAGTTTACTAAATTATACAGCAAAACTCCTAAATCCATAGGATTACCCTGTGTTGAAATTTAAGGATTTAGCGTTTCAAAAGTGTAAGTTACATAGATGAATCACTAAATCCATAGTATAGTCAAGCCTATCACAAGACTTGGCGTTTTATATTATCCATGTTAGTAATATCTGTTTGTGTAGAATGTGACTCAATGCGTTTAGTCAGATAATGTATCATCAATGTCATTCACTTGGTTAGATGATGAAGAAAGTGTGAGATAGAAGTGAAAGCGAACTCATAAAGTTTAGAACACATCGTAGTAGTATTGTAGGAATAAGTAAAGTGAAAGTTATGTTGTATGAAATGAGTGATACAAGACTAGCTCACATTGAACTGAATTGTTAGTGTAACAAGAAGCTGTATGGGTTTCAATAACATATCATGGTCATACTGTGTCGTTTTCTTTTCACATAAAATTGGGCTTCAAACATAGTGGATTGGCTTAGTAATAAAGTTACAACCATTTTACTGTTTGTAAAGTTTGGAATAATATCAGAATCATTTCAGTGTTAGTAAGATAGGTAAAGTATAAAATAGTGTCACAAGCAGTTCAATGTTTGTAACGTTAGAAATAAAGTTCATGTTCGTAAAGTTTGAAATCACGCTAGAATCCTTTCAGTGTTTGTAAAGTTAGAGATAATAGGTTTAATAAGTACGTTAGAGAGTTGACTGTACTGAGATCTAAGGATTAGGTCACATTAGAATTCAAGTGATTGAATGTCATCTTAATGAAGATAGAAATGTGTTTGTGGCTGCATGTGGTGCAAGAGTGTCCTCCCATTTCATTCCATTCATCATATATCCTTCCCCTCTGCACTCCATATCCGTAGATATGTGGCGGGCTTGGGACCGCTTTAGCTGCATTAGAAGGAAGTTCTTATAAGAACTCATGATGCATTCACGAGGAAATGTGGTGAAACAGTGTGCTGTATGTGTGCATGATGATTTTATGAACTAAAGAACGCCCATCACTCACTCCATCACTGAAAGAAAACATGAACGAGTTGAGATGACAGCCATTCGCATGCATGTGTAAAACTCTTACTTCATCATCCGATATCACAATGACATCCACACTTTCCATGTCCTCACTTTCCATGTTATCACTTTCAACCGTCTCGCTCTCGCTGGTTGGCATCTCGGCCTCGCTCCCCACCGTCTCGGCATCACTTGCCACCGTCTCGGCCTCACTTGCCTCCATCTCAGCCTCTTCTCGCTCTCGTCGATTCAAATCCTCTTGTAGGGTAGAGTAAGAATAGTACTTCACGAATTCCACAGTGATATCCTCACCATAGATATCACTGTGGAATTCCTCACCGCGGTGTATGATACGAAAAGGTGGCACGCACGCTGTTGGCTTATCAGACATGATTATGATAGCAAAATGTAAGAGACTCTGCTTTATATGAGAATGATACAGCCTTTCAAATGTCTGGTTCGCGCAATCATGTTGCACTAAACTTATGGTTGGAGGAAGGGGAAGTCATATTTTCATTGACTGCTACCCTCAACCACTCAACAAACTTAGATGCATTTATCGCGTGAATCTCCCTTCCGGTGCGATAGCAATGAGGTGTGTGGGAATCAGCTAGGCGGGAGGTCGGAGATGGCGATACGTTCCTGCATCCTTGCTCGTGGGACAGATGCGATAGCTCTCTTTTTCATGTGACAGACGGGCGCCAGAGAGAGAGCGCGTACATCTTTGTGTTCTACTCCATCTGCTGAGGGGCTAGCGCGACAGACGATCGCCCACCCGCTGCGCTGTCATTCATCTTTGTGTTCTACTCTATCTGCTGAGGGGCTAGTGCGACAGACAGGCATCAGAGAGCACTTATGATTCTTTGTGGGCACAGGAGGGGTTTTTTCACTGATAGGTTTTATGATAAACATTTTGAATGGCAGCATGTTGACTATTGCAAGCCATGTTAAATGTCATGTTTGCATCGTCTGCATTCGCACAGAAAATACTGTTTCCTACCAATGAGTTTTCTACACAGACGTATTCATTGTGTGAGTTCAAGGGTCGAGTCGTTGAACTAAGACTTATGCGTTTCTACAGGTCTTTATATCAGCTTTCAACACGCCTGCAATCTATGAAAGTTTTACCAACATAAAGTTTCTTACACCGCAGCTCATGTCTACGACTTTCATTTGAATGTCAGATTTGTATGTTCATCTGTCTATGATGAGTGTAAACGTTGTCACAGTTCTCTTTTATTTCCCGTTAACTAGTTGTGACACTTTTGTGTTTCACTTCATCTAGCAGGTTGATTTTTATCTCACACATAATGTTTCCTATCTCATATGCATTCGACTAACGACAAGTTGTTATGTCTATACTTGTATGCTGTCGATGCAGAGTGCAAACACGCTGTCTGTATTCATTTACAAAACACACACATTCAATTTGATAAAGGAAAACAACACATTTAGTAAAGCTGGCACGCTAACGAGTGTGACTGCAGAAACATTTCATAAAACTTTTTTCAACGTTCGCTAAGTTTCACAACAACCTGTCAAAGACTTCTTACAAAACTTATTTCAACATTTGCATTTAAGCGAACATGTGCTTCACATATTCTACACGAACGGTTAACGCATGTAATATAAAACCCTAAATCCAACCGTAGAGGAGCCTAGCCTTGGATGATGGACTTTACAACCCACGCGATTCAATGTCATGGAATCACACTCAACGTGTGTGACAACATTTGGTTTTATAAAACATTCAACACTTATTCCTATCCATCTCACTTTTATATCCAACATGTTAAACTTAGACTTGGTTTCAACTAATCAAGTCTTCAAAAACTTGCATGCGTTGTCTAATATTCAATTCATTCTGTACACATATTCGCTTTACTTCACATCCAAAGTTAATGACTACCTAACAGATGTAGTCACTCTGAGTTTACACTTCACCGTTTGTGAAAAGACTGTCACATAAAACATTTTACACACTGCAGTCCGGATCTCAACTAAGGATAAAAACTTTCTAGTGCTGTGGTGAACACTGTTTTCATATAACATTCTAAACTCTCATTGCAGTAGAAAACTGCTTTTAGTAAACCTGATGAAGCGAATCTAACAGTCATGGAGTTTGAATTTTCTAATAGGGAAACATTTGCCAACTCTCTCCAATAAAACTTTCTAACACTGTGAAAGTAAGTTACAAGACAATCTACACTGTGCAGTAAAACCTTTTCGATAAAACTTTCTAGTGGTGTGAAAGTAAGTTACAAGACAATCTACACTGTGCAGTAAAACCTTTTCGATAAAACTTTCTAGTGCTGTGATGAGTTCGGTCAGTCATACAACGTCAATGATCAAACATTATTTTCACAAACGTGTGTCGCGGTAATATTATTTGACTACACTAACGCTTACATTTCATAACACTTGTGTTTCATAAAACGCCATGATCAAATTTTCTAACTATACATCAACCTGTGTTGCAGTAAAACCTTTGTACAGCATGATACACTTTCTGATTAGACTTACGAATACAACTTCAATGATCAAACTTTCTAACTATACATCAACCTGTGTAGCAGTAAAACCTTTATACAACATGATAAAGTTTCTGACTACACTAACTTTGCTTTTTCAAACCATGATACACTTTCTGATGACACTCACGAATAAACGTCATGATCAAACTTCATTTTCACAAACGTGCGTCGTAGTAATATTATTTGACTACACTAACGCTTACATTTCATAACACTTGTGTTTCATAAAACGCCATGATCAAATTTTCTAACTATACATCAACCTGTGTTGCAGTAAAACTTTTGCAAACCATGATACACTTTCTAACGACACTCACGAATACAACTTCGATGATCAGACTTTACTTTCTCAAACGGATGTCACAGTAAAATTATTTGACTACACTAACTTTGCAAAAAACATGATGCACTTTCTGACTAGACTTCCAAATAAAACGTTGATGATCAAACTTTGTAACTATACATCAACCTGTGTTGCAATAAAACTTTTGTACATGATAAAGTTTCTGACTACACTAACTTTGCTTTTACAAACCATGATACAGTTTCTGACTAGACTTACGAATACAACGTTGATGATCAAACTTTATTTTCACAAACATGAGTTGTAGTAAAACTAGTTGACTACACTGACGCTTACATTTTATGACATGTGTGTTTCATAAAACATCATGATCAAACTTTTCTAACTATACATCAACCTGTGCTGCAGTAAAACCTTTGTACAACATGTTAGTTTCTGATGACACTGACAAGAGCTTGTTCACTAGCGAAGAGAGAAGTCTGTTGTGTTGCATGTGGTGCAAGGGTGGCCTCCCATTTCATTCCATTCATCAATTTTCTTCCCCTCTGCATTCCATATCCGTAGATATGTGGCGGGCTTGGGACCGCTTTAGCTGCATTAGAAGGTTGGCCCTTAAGAGAGCCCATGGGTCGTTCTCGGGACGTGGGATGTGGTGGGCTTATGACTTTTTCAGTTGGCCTGCAATGAAAGAAGTAAGAATGAGAAAGATGGTACAATGTTATGTTCCAGTCATAATACTTACGAAATTTGTGCGGCTTCCTATAATCTACACGGATGTCCTCCTTGTGATGTATTTTGATGTGATAACATCGGACATCCGTGCAGTTAAAACATTCTTGTGATGTATCAGGAGTCACATCTCCATAAATTAATGGCCGCTCTGGGACATAGCCCACCACAGGAACGTGAAGGGCGGTGACCGTTTCAGGCGACACTTCCAACTGCACACTCAACTGACGCTCCAACACTCTCACTCGTTCCATCGCCTCTTCCTTCAACTCACGCTCTCGACAGACCGACTTCTCACAACTCTCCAACTTCGACTCAAGCGTCTCCCTCAACTTTCTCTCATTCACCAACTTCTGCCTCGCCTCAAACAACTCTCTCTTCACACTCGCAAAGTCCTCCGACTCTCTCTTCAAACGATCCCTTTCAACAGTCACTTCTTTCAACGTACACTTTGCAGCATTCAACTTTCCCTGCAACCTGTCACACTCATTCCTCACATTCCCATATGCCAGCGCATCATTCTTCGTCAACACCACTTTACTCGGCACACTCGACTGACTCACTCTCACAACACAATTAGGCATCACACGCTCATCTCTCGGCGACGATTGAGCCCGTGGCTTTGCCAGTGGCTCAATCGACGCGACAGCTCGCTCAAGCTCAACATCATCACTCAACCTCTCAACACACCCCTTCTTCGTTACAACGCTCTCCATAGCCTCATCGTCATCATCATCATCACTCTCGACAATCAACTTCCTCTTTACTTTACTCACCACTTCATCATCATCCAAATCCACATTCACGACTGGGGAACGTACTGGTTCGCGTTGAACAAATGCGCTCCCCCGCTCACCACTCAACACTTGACTCATCATTTCCTTCCCAATCACACGCAGAGGACAATTGGCATGAGCCTTCACAAACTCGACATCATACGCACTACAACGAACATCACACCACACACAATACATCACCATCAACACATCATCATGCTTCATCTCACCCTTCGTCACTCTCGCCAAGACGTGGCGCCTGAAACGGTCACCGCGGAAGGGCATGCCGCAACTACACTTAAAAATTTGTAATTTTTTATTGCATTCCTTCGTCATTTTCAAACTGAAAAGAGAAGAAATAATGTGTTAAATTGAGACACATTTTAGTGCTCATAAGACGAGATCGTTAAAGGATCTCATCTAAAGTCACAGCTTGATAAAAACGTTTATATGAAGCTACTGCTGTATCTGCATTAAGACAGAATAATCCTAAGTTCTAAATATTTCAAAGTTTGATAGCAAACTTCGACAGAGCACTCACCGTTCGTCTTACAACTTGAAACAGGAGTGAAGCCTAGAGAGAAGCAGTGACTTATATACCCTCCCGACACAAAGCCTTGCCTTGGTCTTTCTAAATTTAGTCGTGCTTTACAACGACAACGACGCTTTTACCAAATTTGGACAACACATCGACAGTTACTGGGCTTTCAGTCGTGAAGGCCCATGCTATACAAAGACAGAATCGATAGTCGCCCAGTGCTATCACAAAGACAACTTCGCTTAGAGGAAAGACAAGTTAAGCTGATGAATCCGTCACAGGCATTTCTCAGAGGGGATCTTATCCCAACTCCAAGACCTCGACCCACAAATCCAACCTCGGGTGGACAGAGCGTGCGTCATGTCACTGTGTTGGTATCCGGGCCCCGATTTTGACATGAAAATCGGTGGAGTTTTTTACATTAGGAAACAAGTCTCGAGCCGAAGCTCTCCTCTGGCAAATTTGTAAATGTCTTAGTTGAATTCAGCAGGGTCGAAAACCCCAGAAAACCTCCAAAACTAGTGAATTTAAATTTTTCAACTTTTTAGCACTACTTACGACATTTTATAAGTAGTCTATCACTTAGAGCAGATCAATAGCAACCGAACCTTTTTTGAATCAAGTCAAACGGACTTGTAGAAGCAAAGTTACAAGCCTTTAAAGTTTTGGAGTCTTTTATGGCCTGGAGACGAAGGCCATCTCCTGGCGAACCTCTAAGTCTGACGCCTTAGCTGAGTTCAGCAATGAAATTTTCTAAGTCGGTTTCTTACAGAAACCCGGAATTTGGAATGTCCGAAGCTATCATCGGAGCTCAGAGAGACGACCTACCTCTGACAATCGCTCTCGTCTTAATGACAAGTCTCTCTCGGTTCCCAGCTTATATAGTGTGCGGCGATCAGCTGATGACGTAACACCCATCATCCAAAAACTTTAAACCCGTCTATCTCCGGTTCTAGTGCTCCGATTGACTCCAAATTTTGAGTGTCACGTTTTCTCGCTCTCCCCTTTCATTTAAGACATCCCTCGACCCTCTACGATGACCAGAAGCTGAGATGAAAAAACTCTGTCGTTTTTTCAAAAAGTTCCAAAATCTTGGAAAATGCACAAAAACTCGATTTTTAACAGGCTCTCATTTGGAAACGGAGCCTGTCACGCATCTGAAAAGAGGAGATCCTAGAGAACAAAGTGCGGTCTTGCCCCTAAAAGAAACCCGAGCTCTTCATTCACTTCACCGTAGTGAAAATTTTCGAAAAATTTTTTTGGACGAATTTCAACCTGAAACCTTGATAGAAGTTTGTTTCACATGATTCTGAACAACTTTGGTCTTTTCGACCAATTTGGTCAGTTGAGTCGTTGGGGGGGGGCGGTTTTTTCACCGAAACTTCACCGACCCAACTTTTGACGACAAACACGATGGGATGGGTCTCGGAACTCCATTCCAACATTTTGAAAAAAAAATTTTTTTTTCACGAAAAAATCTTAAGTGTCGAGACCACCGTAGTGAAAATTTTCGAAAAAATTTTTTGGACGAATTTCAACCTGAAACCTTGATAGAAGTTTGTTTCACATGATTCTGAACAACTTTGGTCTTTTCAACCAATTTATTCAGTTGAGTCGTTGGGGGGGGGGGGCGGTTTTCTCCTCACGGACCCATTCCTCCCATTACATCCTTGGCGAACTCCCTCACCTTCCTGCCAGAGGGACTCAGGCAGCCTCATGACTCCGCCTTTCACATTTTGCACTTGCGGCCGCCTGATGACTCATCATTTCACATTTTGCACTTGCGTCCGCCTGATGACTCATCATTTCACATTTTGCACTTGCGTCCGCCTGATGACTCATCATTTCACATTTTGCACTTGCGTCTGCAATGTGCTTACTACTGACTGAAAATCTGTAATGATGTACTGTCTGACAGTTTCGACTCGCAATTGGAATCCGAGGCACACAAGAAGAGATAAATTCGGGCATATGCAGCAGAATTTGATGTTCAAGTAACTTGGAAGGAATGGTTAGTAAAATGATAGGTCGAAGGTTCTCAATTTGAATATAATAATCAATGTAATCTCAATATGAATGCAGCTGCAGTGTTCATTATTTCACTGTTTCGGCGTCCAAAAATGGAACAGACTCTAAAATGAGAATCGATGAACTGAACCAAGAAGAGAACAAACAAATCTTGATTTATCGAAAGTTGGTGGTCACCCAAATCCCAAACTGGTCTGATGGACTTTCTTTAAAAAATGCGAGACGGTTTCGGATTTTGACTTTTTTAAAACTTTTAGCTCCATTTCCTTGGTTCAGTTTAGCCCTTGATTTAAGGAAACACTCTTGCTGCGCTTATTACTAACAGAAGAATATTTCGATTATAGGTTACACTGTAAACTACGCAGCAAATTTACAGACAATTTCACAGCCGAATCATCCGATTGGCTGATATGGCAAATCAACAGACAATTTTTCTCTGATCACATTGTTTAATTTGCATTATTCACTGCATATTATTCTACTTACTGGTAATAAAGATAATAGTAGACGTAGAGTCATGACCGCATTCATGGGGTCATGAAATATGCCATGTTGAAGTGTGCCAGAAAAAATATTTTCTATTAGACATAAATATCTATTTTTTACTACTAATGATTTAATAGTCAGTAATATATAAGGAAAACATTTATTGTATCAGAATTATAAAAGTATACAGTTTTGTCTTATATTCTTTCTGACGATAATTACTTTCACAAGGGCATGTTAACTTTATGGGCAAGTGAATCCTATTTAAGATTGTTAAGGACATGTTTGCTTTCAATGTATCTACTTTTGCCATGAATCTCCTTTTGAATTATTCAAACCTCTGGCGGAATTGGCTCTCCAAGCCAATCTCAAACACTCTTCTTTTAGTTCATTCATCTGCATCTGTTTCTTCTTTACTTCCTCATTCTTCAATACTTCATCTTAACCTAGTAACACGCTTCTGACGGCACCACGCTGGCTCAGGAATGGGTCATATGGGCTGTCGTGGGCACCTATTTTTATGAGGATTGGCAAGGTGAGGGCACCACTTGAGGTGACCCATGCCCAATAAAACCCTCACCGTACCGGCGACTGACGGCATCTCTAAATATTTGCCCCATAAGCCACAATTTCGCCAGTAGCGTGGCGATGCTTATAAATTTAGCCAGCCGTTTATGCAGAAATTTCCATAACGATAAACGTTATGACATGTAGTAAGCCATAATTGTCATCATATGAATAATGCTATAAGTGGCGATTGCACAGCATGTATGGTAATGCAGGATTTGAATATCGATCAGTGTCCCCAATCAATCAGCAACATTATCATGGAACAGATATTTTATTCTTCTATATTCCCGTATTTTGTGAGTACTAACGGAATACACTTGTTTCACCCTTACATCATACAGAGTGAGGCTACTTGTTGACGCTGAAATCTCCCTTCATTTTCTGTTTATGAAGACATTTTTGAAGCACAACGGTACTCTATTAACTTACGGCATATTTAGAAGCTTTGGGTATATTTTGTTTAAGTGCTCATATTTCAAATAGATATATTTCGGTTCTGCAAGCCTGTAGATTCTTGGAAAACGTTTGTCAGACTTCCTTCCTAATCCGCTATTATACATCATTACCGACTGACTGGTGCGGAGGCAAGTATTGATTGAGCTTTGTGCTGCTGCTAGTAAGAATAATACAACAAGTAAGTACAAGTAATGGTTATTGTACAGTAAGCTAGGTCGAGTACGCTGGGCGTTGTCTTCCAAACTTGTGGTAATTTATTGTCTTGAAAGAGAATTTCATTGACAAACTCATAACGTCACTTTGTGTAGAAATTGCGTAATGAAGCTTGTCAGATGGTCGACCTGTTTGATACAGGCGAGAAAGTTATTAGTTAGGCTAAGAGAAACCTGGGCAGACGCTCCACGAGTCTGAAATATGACATTGCGCAACGTGAAAAGGGAAATCTGGATTTTCATAATATTCATGCAGCTTTTCATCCAACGCTATCACGTGATGAAATTTTACTTGGTGAAAGTAACTAATTGAATGAGTAAACGAGACTTCAGTTGTCGCCATATCACTGTAGTCTGGCACCTCCTAAAGCGGAAGAAATGTACATCCTATAGCGCCACACACTAAAATTTCAGAAGGCTAAGTTGAATTAGTAGGCTAGCATACTGAAGAGAACAATAACCTTTAGACTTAAGCAGCTGCATAGAGGAGCGCGTGAGTCACTGCTTGCCAGACAGCAGGAACGCTGTCGCATAACAATAGCTGCTATTGAGGACATCATAAGTTCACGTTGCTGTATGTACGTGAATCATTCTCCGCTTCATCTCTCGGAGGTTTGTAGCTGGCTTTGACTTCGAGTGGCAAGTTGACTTTCCGTCAGTGATATTGCAATCAAATTGTCCATTGAAATTATCTGTTGAAGTTGTGCAATAGTAAATTGCAAATATATGAGCATCATGATGTCATACCAGGAGACTACGTCTTTCTCATCAACGTCGATCGAAATACTGGATAAATGGAAAAGAAAAATAGTAGACTTGAAACCAAATCCCAAAATCTACATTCTACATTTTCTCGTGAAAGTCAATCGTGACAGATATACTAATCAATCTGGTTCATCAACTAACGGCAGCTCTGAAAAATGAGGTGAGTTTCCTGTTGCTCTGATAGCATATTCGAAAGAGTTGTAATGCATGCATACTGTATAGCACTAACGTAAATCGAGTCTGAGACTTCTGTAGTTAAAATGCCACTTTTCATAACGGAGTTAAATTAATTCTCGCGGATAATGCAAATTATAAATTTCAAAAAGCTGTAAATTTTATTTTCGAGGTAGGCATACATTGTATTTGTCAATTTCATGCATTCATTCGCGTTGTCTGTGCTCAGTAAAGCCTCTGAGAAGCAAGTGCGTACTCATAGAAGCTGCTCAAAGTACTCATCTGTTATAAGTGGTGTGTCCAATAAGGTTTCCGAACTAAGGCAGAAAAATATTAGATGCAAGCATGTGAAGAGTTAATATCAAGTATAGGATTCAATGCAAAGTTTTAAATGCTTTGATGTACACATGCATTATTTATGTGTGGTCAATTATATTCTCAATTATATTTAAGAAATTATTAATTAATAATTAATAATAATTATATAATATTATATAACATTATATAATCTTATATATAATAATTATATAATTAATGATTATTATTAATAATTAATTTAAGCATCTTTGTAAACATATGCTTAAAATTTCGCATTCAATCTTTTAAACGTTTTTATCTAATCTATTAAAATTCTGCTGCCACATAGTTGTGAATTCGCTTAATGAATATTCATCAAAATATATGAAATTCCGGATGTTGAACTATGGGCCAACAGACTACTGACAAATTAAAACTTCTATACTTCTGTATAGAATCTTCTGCCAATAAATGTCCTTCTTGTCAGTATTCAAATATCCGCGGTTTTTCTACAATGTCTAGACACTATTGGATGCAAACGTATTTTTAATGTACGGCGTTAAGTGCTCGACTTCTATAAATATTCAGTCCATCTTGTTGGCCACTTTTAAAAGTAAATCCATTTTAGCAATGAAAGTCTTTTCATACTCTATTCATATTAGTCATTATTATTAAGTTCTCAACGTAGCAATGTCCGCCTATTGAATGGAACTTTTTTATTCTTTTTCATAAAATTATCTCATGATCAGCATATCATGCTGATTTCCTCAAACGAACTATACTTACATAGAACCAAATCCTCTGACGTTGAACAGTTTCAGACGCCTTCACAATGGCTATTAAATCACCGTAGAAAAGGAGATATTCCATTTTTTCATTTTTATTAAATTTCTAACGACGATCTTGGGCCATATAAGCCATGCCAGTTATTATTTCTGAAGTCAACTTCAACTCATACATGTTTGGTAGAGACCTGTGACGCTCATATTGTTTTCATCTGATTAATAAGTACAGCTACTTGTTGTCGACACATAGCAGTTTTCAAGACAGTGCATTCTGTCTGAAGTGGGAGAGTCAATAAGAAACATGTGCAGTATTGCATTAGAACTTTCAAACGAAAGTAAGTACTTGTGAATATGGATTATTAGCATAATATTTGCTATTTGTTGGAGATCTGAAACTCGTTAATTTCCATAATCTGTAGAACTTCGAATAACTAAGAAAGGAGCCAATTTTCTGCGACAAGAGGTTTCAATCAAAGTACAAGTGCATGTACTCAATTCAGCATTGATAAATTATATTATCTAGTCGTATATCAAAATAGATAGCGTAATAAAAATAGTTAAAAAATACGATATGCTCTGTGTTTGCATGTTTATAAGAAATTCTATTTTTTTTCAATTACCTGTCAAATCAATAACTTCGAATTTTTGAAGAAATCATTATTTGTTCAGCCTGCTGCATGTAACATGTAGATCTGACTTTCTTGTATCTTAAACTTAATTATTTCTTTCTTTCACTCCATAGTTCCTAACTAAAATTGCTTTTTCTTTTCAGCAATCATTTCGACTGGAATATCAGTGAATACTAATATATGGCGTCCAAATATTAAATATGTGCTTTGACGGATGGAGCATCTACCATCACGGTACATACAGTCTTGTTTCTAACATGTAATCTCCAACGTAATCGACAGCACCGTAGAAACTGCTGGAAGGACTTCTTCGTGTGCGTCACATCTGCACCAAGATCAGTGCAAAACTCTGTGAATTTTTTTGGTGTCATAAATTACTTTGAATTCTTTAGTTTCTATCTTTCTATAATAATTCCTTGATGATTTCCATGATGTTTTGGAGCTGCAATATCTGTTAGTTTATATCGTAATTTACTTGACCAATAATAGAGATTAATTTGCATATCTAGCACTTGATTGTTATTCGATATTCGCATCATGAGACTCTATTTGTTATTTGATCTTTATTGCAACTGTTGATCTACGATTTCACACATGCTTTTATCCACATAATTCTGTAATTATTTATCCTGCATGTTTCTGACATTTTTTTACTGTCCCGACACTGATTATATTATGCAGCATTTGTATTTTTGTCACCGAAAATTGCGTGGTCAGGCTAAAATTTTCACCATACATGTATACATGCGAGTTCGTTGCATCTGTTACATCAATAGACCTGTGACTGTATTCATTTTGGAACCGGGTGTCAAGTTTATAAATTTCAAGTGAATTTCAGTGAAGTTTGTTTTATGTATTCGAATTGTACAACACTAATATCATGTTCTCTTGCATAACAGTACTACAGGGGTTAGAGGGTTCTTATTTCTTCAGAGGGTTGTTTGTAAAGCAAGAGATAAATATTGAATGAATATAATGAGAGTTTTGTCTGCAATAAATCTCAATGCGTAAACCGTCTATTGCTGAATAAAGATAGTAGTATGCATTGTCATAAGGGAAAAGTAGGATATGGCATTGAAAAATGTTTTAGGAGGTGAGAGGCTAGCCTTCTAAAAGGCGCATGCTTTAGGATTTTTTTATTAGTTACGAATAGTGTCTTGCTTTAGGAGGTGATTCAGCTCGCTTTAGGAGGTGCTGGTTTACAGTGTAGCGAAGACGGCCTGCTCTGATCAACAGCACGTGAAGCCGGTAAGCAAGTCATTGTCTCGTGTCAGAAATATACTGGGGTGTATTTTGTGTCTAAAAAGTACTTCGGCAAGAAGTTGGCGGATACTATTAAAGTCGCGGCAATTATTCATTGATAAAAGTGATTAGAAGCTCATATGATAAAAAGTAGACATTACCACCATTTCCATTTATATAAGTAATCACGCAGTAAGTACGGGTTCTGATTCATCTGCATAGTCAGTCATCGTAATTGCAGCTTGATAAAATTGCAAGAAGTTTCTGTGGAAGTTCATCAATTCAAATATCTGTGATCAAGCGCTTTTGCAGTTATAGATGAACGTTCCTTCTATGAAAGGAACACCTTCATAAGTGCCCGTTTGTAATGAATACGAGAATTTTTGCGAGAATATATGAATCATTTGTTTGCAATTCATGAAGATTTTCAATGTAAATCCATTCAATTTTATGAAATGCACCATCAGAATCTTTGTAAGTAAGAATTTGATAGTCATGCAATAGATTTCTCATTAACTTAAGCAAATGAGACGCATCAAAAATTCACTTCGGTTGGCCTATTAACGGTTGTCCGGCCATAGAAAAAATTTTGCTTCACCTGCTCAGCAGGGTCTCCCGGACAATCATTACTCTAATGTATTATTGTCACTTTGATGCAAACTAATCGACTCAATTTAATAAAGTCATAACTTTCAAAGCACACCATTGCTTAGTAACATTATTTTGAAAACTGAAAATGATCCGTCACATATTCAAAGTGCAGTTTAAAACTCCCGTTTAGGTCTGACATCTGCAAGTTATTAGAAAGAATGATGTACAATTTAGCATATCCATATCAGCACTTCAATGGGAAAAATTGAGTTTGATGATGACAATTAAATCGCATTCTATGAATGCAGCAAAACTTTTGTACCGAAAGCATAATTACATGACAAATCCATAGATTCAAAATATGTTCATATGTTTGTATTAGCGTGTGCACCTCATCATGCTACCGTACCTGTACTCTGCTTCTAGAATATGATCACAATATGCATTCCTTTTCTTTCGGAAACGTACTCACAATTCCTGATGGTGACATCTCCACTTAACATTTTCCACTGATCGGAATTTCTTTCTCACAGGCAGGTGTCAGAATGAGCACCTACATCATATGATGCAAGCATCTGCAGGTAGACCTAACACCAGGATGGAATCTTCATATTGCATCTTCTGTCTAAAAGCACACCAATTCGGCGAGTTTTGTCGTCTAACTGTTGGCCATGTCATCTTCAAAATCAACTGCTTCAATATAGCGGGAATTCGTCACGCCGGCTGTCTCATTTTGGCCTACTCCTCACAAGTGACGTTCATCTGAGAACAGTTTCGCTAGAAGAAACGTCAACATAGTGCAGTTTCATTCATCAGACCAACAGCTGATCATCATGCAGTGCTAGCAAAGCTCACACATCAATAAATATTCTAAGGGAGCGCGGATTGTAGAGAGAACTTGACAGATTCCGTAACAGGGTCCAGGCAGGTGAAGCACTTTTAGGTCGTAGCATTAAAGCAAATAATAATTGGCGGTTCAAACTTTACATGTGGCTTCACTGTGTCAATCCATGAAAAGTCACGGAAGAGCTTTTGGATGGGCTATATTCATTAGCGACACTTCTACAGCTGATTGAATATTGAAAAGTCCTGAAAAACCTTGCAATGCAGGACAGCCGTTAAAGAATTGGGACATGAGATGTTGGAACGATGTGGAGGTGCACGACGAGGTATTTTTAGTGTCGTGTTCAATTAGGACGGATAACCATAAAAAACACTGGGAACTGCATTATTTTTCAAAAGAGGTTTTCGTCTGAAACTGACTTTCTCACCTTGCCTTCCCCGAGATACCAAGTTATCTTCATAATCGCTGTAAACGAAGTGAGCACTACATACGAATGAGATGTTTTTAACGGGAATGAATTTCTTTCTCTATATTTTACTCAGTCAAGTTTTGAGAAGATCGGAATTACTACACAGAAACAAATGAAATGATAATGTTAAAAATTTTATCGCTCGATTTTAGCAGCGAGGAACACAACATGACACATATATCCTCTGAATAATATCAGTCAAAAACAAAATTATAAGTTATATTACTTATATTATTTACTTCAATTGCGAAGACTCCTACAAGTTGTCAAAACATGTCAATCAAGAATTTAGTACTTCAATAAAAGAAAAATGTGGCCGTCAAATTTTGATCTCTTCAAATATCGATTCAACCTGTGGCATGCCTAAGGTACCGCACATTTGTTAATTTAGCAATTGAACACAATATTGCATGATGTAATTCAAGCAAAACATTGTAATTTACTGGTCTTTCATGCTTTGCTGCTGGCTAACTCCAATTTCTTGCCCAAGTATTTTCAGCGGCCGTCGATGTAAACAAGAAATCGCGGCTTCAGTGCAAGTAACGGTGAATGAATGAAAGCGGGAAGTCTTTCCCTAATCTAGTTCTGTGGTTGTCGTACGCTGTGGTCATTTCTCTCCTTCTCGTGGAATAATATTCTAACCACAGAATTTGGTTCTGTGATTCTAACCTATTCCTAGCGTTGTTCTTTTTAGGCTTGCAATATAATTTCCGCGTTGTCTGATGTATGATTCAGATTCTTTGAAGTATATATTAAAGCAACATGAATGATGTTTACTTTTGTTCACTTCCGTCATGTTTAAATTTCGTGTTTATGTTTAACTGCTGTGCAGATCACACAAGCCGTTTAATAAATAATTTCATAAAAAAGTTGAACCATTTTCATATGCAGTTTTCGTGTTGAATTTAATTTCTTAAGTGGTCAGTTGTGGCCAGTAGGCTTTCCGAAAGATAATTGAGAGTTTTCTTTGATGCAGGATTTTAGCATGAAGAGGACCGAATTTTTCCATGAGAACTGTCAAACAGTGTGAGCTATCATTCAGCTTCATAATGATGTTAAGATTTGTTGAATGTACAAAAAGATACAGTGCTAATAACATTTACCGAAAAAAAGTTATGTCTTCTGCTAGATTTGTTATTATTCGTTCTGTCACGGATGTTTAGATAGCAGTATTTTAAAAATTCACATGCTTTCCGCATCATATTTTGCCGCAGTTATGCCTTATCTAGTAAGAATTTACTTCGGACTTCCTGCAGGCAATGTTGTGAAACATAACATTCTTATCGCCGTGGTTTTTAGTTAAGCAATTTAATTTCCGCGGGATCTGATATGCCTATTAGATTCTTTGAAGTAATTATTAAAGCAGTCTGAATGATATTTACCTTTGTTCACTTCATCATATTCAAATGGCATGTATATATGTTTAAATGTTATGTAGATCATACATTTACTTTATGTTGCACAATGATGTCAATATGCGAACTTCACAAGACGATCAATGACTTACAACCTTTGGATGTAACTTAATCCTTTAATTGTAATGTTTTAGAAACTCAATTAAGACTGGTTGAGGGGCGCAAAGTCTCAAATTTCAGCGCCAACTTTTAGGCTACCCTCTATAGCCTAGGTCTAGAGATTTCGTCTTATCGGCATTGGGGTGCACTTCTACGCGTAGAAGTAGTGAAGAAAGAAATTGTTGCGATATGATGCTTTCCCCATCATATTTTGTCACAGTGGTGGAAGAGAGTGAGATCGGCTGACACCAAATCTGTTCTGGATTGGTGATAGGAAAAGCAGAGGGTTCCTTAAAACGCAGAGTTAAAGAGAACCGAAATGCCGCCCACCGGTCAATCATATTCTCGCTAAGTAGCTCTCAAAGTGTAAAATCCGCTATTCTAGTAAAATATTAAGTGGCCGAATATCTCTTTTCTAAAAGGTATCAATATGCCCCCATTCTTTAGTTTAGGAGTTAGGGAAATTGTTGTTGAAATTTAAAGTTGATATTCTTGATTTATCATTAAAAGTAGGTCTAATCGCCATCCACTGTGCTGAGAAAATTCGCTGAAATGCTAGGTATACTCAACAAAAGTTATGTCTCCTATCACTATTATTAGGTCGAATGACGAAATTCTATATTAGTATAAAAGTTACGCCATTTTATGGATAGCTAGGCTCTACCTTGATTCTCGAAATTATAGTTTAATCGAAGTTATAGTTATTTTGTCGAAATTTAACTAACTTTTTAATTGCAAATCTCGAATTTACCCGGGTATGACTGCGACTTTAAATAGGGAGCTGTGTCGATGTTGACATATGTGAACTAGGGATTCTAATGATTCCTGATATTGGACGAAATGCCAGCTATTCAGGTCTATTCTATTTTTTAACTGAATTTGGAACTCAATATTTAATCATTCTATTTACATTGTGCATATTTTCATTTTCGTGGCTTGCTTCAAGACAACCCATTTACGTATACATTTTTTTCTGACACAATGTTCTGCCACTGTGTGATGAACATGCACTATTACTTCATCGCAGTTACTTGTGCATATTTTTAAGGATTGATCCATATTGCCGACATTAAACACAGTAAATCTCGGCTCAAAAAAAATTATTTCAGGTTCTCCAAATTCTCAAACTTCGTTGACGACAGTGGATAAATCATCGCGGTTGGTCATAACATCAACTCATCACTGATTTGCCCAAGTGTTCAAAAATTTTGTTGACTGTTACCGAAAATGGAATTACTATTGAATCTCTCATTTCGACTTGAAACCCTGTCGGGCCTTGAGAGAGGTGAGCATGAAATAAGTAAGTAGTACTAGATTTCGTTGCACTGGTATATGATAATTGAAATGAAATCTGGTCGATATGAAATAATAGCTTGAATTTGATGAAATCGACTTCGAGCAGTTCGAGAATTTGAAGCTGGTAACTTGTAATGGTGTCTATTATTGCGGTAAATCAAGAGTGCCCAGATTCATCAAAATAAAAAGCATTTCCATTCTTTATTTAGATTATATTGCTGTCGGCTTCCAGACGCATATTGATTTTAATCAATCTACTCATTCATTAATTCTTTTACTCTTGTGGAATTTACTATTAAATGTACGATATACACAGTTATGACTTGCTTGATTTTAAAATCTTCCTACAGATATGCCTAATTGCATACTTGCCAGCTGGAAAATCAAAAGTAGGCCTACTTATTCTGGTTATCTTACATTCAACTTTCCCTGTATTGACCTCGCAGATATGGAATTTCTGCAATGAAATCTCTCATTAGTAGAACTGTAAATGCGGAGGGGCCGGCCTATAAGACATAGAAATTTTCTTCGACCATTCATTAAAAATGCTTGGAATTATAAAGCAACTACTATATACTATGTCGTTGAATCGAAATCGCGGTCAAGGCGATCCTAGGCATCTTGGGAGATGTAGCAAAAGTAGACTACCCGTGTTCTATTTCATTTCAACTGCCCAGGGCTCTTCCATAAGAATCATTTTTCAATTTGCTTTACAAAGCTCGTGCTAATCAGTGTCAATGACATCTGCTAGAACATTGGTTTTAGGCTCTAAAATTGCACAATGATAAAGATTCTTAACTATAATGCTTATTAGATTGAAGAGCTTTGCCGTTTCCATAAAATATGACCAGTGCGGGAACTTAAGACACGTAAATATTTTAATTAACGGTAGCAAGGAAATATTCGGTCGCTGAAACTATCTAATTAAGCCTAATTTATTCTAGGTCCGTCGTCTCTCCGTTATCGGTGGAAGGAATGAATCTGAATTGGTGAAAAGAATATTCGACACGCTGTTATCGCACAACGTACAGTTGCAGTGCAACTTAGATGGGAGGAGCGGATCCAAAGGATTTAAGTTTGGGTTGAAAGGCCCATTCTTACAGCTAGTTTTCGGTAAGTTAAGATGTCAAGACTAAAAAACAATACCTGAATTAATGTCTGCTTTGTTGCATGTTAACATGATTAGATGCACATCACTAGTGGTTATTTGATTTCTGAAGTCTTCAGTTATAATGTTTTGTGATATTCCATCCCAGAATTTTAATTTTCGTTTATCTAGTTCATTCAATTTTCGCTATTGTATTCGGTTTTGCGTATTTTTAATATTTCATTATTGTTTGATAATTGAAAAAGACTGTGGAAGCATTATTGGAAAATTACCGTCATTTATTTGATTAGCATCTAGCAATTTTAATTGTGCAAATAATGCTTCTCAGTTACTTGCATAATACATGTATTTTCAATAAGTTTGTAGCCAGAGTAGAAATGATTGTACATGTATAAATAGTAAACAAAGCATGATTATTGTACTGTTCTACGACATTTATCAGCTTCTCAAAAGCAGTTTCACTCGGTCAAAAGAAATTTATATAAAATGAATTGAAGTAATTTTTCAGCCAAATTCATTGAAGCCGTCAAAGTATATTTGCAAGAAATCCCTGTCACAAAAAGGTTTTGTTGCACCGGAATGGAGCCTCCCTTTCGAGGTGCTGTCCCGCAAGTATGTTTCTTTTGTCCCAGTAATGATGCCAGCTGGTCCAGTAATGGATGCAATCTCTCACATCTTAAGATACATAAATTCGTCTAGTCTAAACGTGGAATTTCTTTGAAAATGAGGGTCTTTTAATATTCAATTGTTGTAGGGACTCCATTATCATGATGGTAGACCTAATAGCAGAAAATCAATTTGTATTTAGACGGGCGCTTTTCCACGAGGCGTGATTATGGTGGTCGATGACCATCTGAAAGCTATCAGGCTCATGGGGTCACTCCAACAACTAAACGTGGAAGTTGTAATCACATTGAAATTCTATCTATGTATACAGTGCTTTCATTCTTTACATATGCGCAATAGTTTACCTGCATAAATTTACTCGGCCTGCGTAAAAAATGCAAGTTTGCCGGGTATGACCATTGAGAGGCAGTTTTTGAGATATATTGTACAATGCTTTAATCGCGTTGTTCTAATAACAATAGGGACTGTAGGAGTGGTTGTGAGTATACAATAATGTATTTGTTTCTTCTGTACCATTGGTTTCAAATTTGCCATTTTTAAGAAAATTATCATATCTAGAAAATTAATTGAGCTATTTATCGGTTCTTTTTTATGGTAAGATGAAGTGATGAATCAACAGCATTAAACCGTTTTTAAAAAGTGTGGGTTTCGGTTGCAGACCGAAAAGACCGTTAAAATGTCATCAATGTACTTTATGTAAAAACCGACATTGCTTCCTATAATGTCTAATGAGAATTCAACTATACAGGAGGTTCAATGGAGGTTCCCATGCTCATTTCTTCTTTTTGCGGGTAGTTTTCGTAGTGAAGCAGGTCTATTATTATCTGCTTGGATAAACAAATACGTGAAAGGTTGACTCCCTTCTAAAATCGTTTCATATTGATATCCCGACAAAGGCAATTTTAAAGTACTCATTTATTGAAAATTTAGTTTATGAAAATACGGTATTCATATAGCGCACAATACAAAAGTTTCAAGGTGCTCAATGTACGCTCTCCTTACTTACTTCCCCGTTTTTCGTCCTTGTCCACGCTGAACGGGGGTCAGTTAGCGCAGTCCATACACAAAAATTGTTCAACCATTCTACATGAAGTCATTTCTTCATTCGCATTATTTTATGACTAATTGTAACAAATCACAACCACCTTCCTTGCATTGATTTTTCTTTCCTTTAAGTCCTGCATATATTGCATCATTGTTATTGATCGTTGTCACGGCCACTGATGATGGCATCTTGTCTACTGAAACATATCTGCGAATACATTATCTCCGATGAATTTTAATCAACTGACTGGGATCGTCATATCCACCGGATGTTGTAAACTTTTATCTTGAAATATAAAAACGACACCATTTCAGTGACATAGCAGCTATGTGGGTGTAAAATGGTGCCATTTCCGTTACAGATTCTGTGAAGAAACAGCAGTTTCCAACGATAACTTCCAAGAATTTTGAGGAGATCTCCAGCAGGTATATGCGTGGTACAAGGGACGGCAAAGGTGGGCGGCGACAACGAGAGTTTAGATGAAGGAGGCGGAGGCCCAAGCGCAGTTAAGTCACAGTGATTTATGTGACTCGGACTATTGAGTGGTCTTCTCTGACTTTCACTTTCATAGATGCGCTACGCGCGCCAGTAGCTTTTTTTATAGTTTCATTGATCACATCGCCTGATGAACCGTTGAATTTCAAGTTTTATTCAACTTATTTTTATGAAAATGTTCATTGAGGCTATGAAGCTTTATGCAAATTTCATCGGAGATTAGTTCGTTATGCTTCCTGTTTAGATTGTATTCCGGGTATTATCACCTCTGTACCCATGACTCAGAAAATGAAGAAATTCATCTTCATTAATCATTTTCTTTTTAGTTGAAATTAATGAATTTTTAAGTCTTTTTGGGCACAAAAATTAATAAATTATGTCAAGTTATATTTCGCCGATCTGACTTTGTCAATTGAAATAGAAAGAAATCATATGAAAAAAATCAGGAAGTCAAATGCCAAATCATTCGAAATCTCTACAAAATTACAAACTGTCAATATCGATATCTAACAAATATACACATACACCACAGCTCATTGATTGTCGTAGTTCTGTCAGTACAACAAGAATCAATGAACTTTAGTATATGTGTATATTTGGTAGATGTCGACATTGACATTGATGGTTTGTAATTTTGTACAGAGATTTCAAATGATTTAGCATTTGACTTCCAAAATTTTTACTTATGACTTCTTTCTATCTCAATTGATGAGACCAGATCGACGAAATATATTTTGTCATAATTTATTGATTTTGTGCGTAGACAGACTGAAGAATAATAATATTTCATTGATTTCAACTATAAAGGAAAATGATATCAGAATCTTTCTTTACCAGATCAATAAAAATTGCCAAGAATTGGTAATATTATAATTATTATCTGCCTTTCAGATTTTTCCAGGTTGCTTGATAATCATTATTCGTATCCAGATTAATTATCTTTCCTGTAATTGCAGTTGAGACATAGTCGTGAATTTACTATCATTACCGCGTAGCTGTTATTATTTTGCAATCTTAAACTGCAGCTTCCGTAAAAAAGTCACGTCAATTTCATTTTGTCTTGTAATAAGTGGGAAATGTGTTACTTAAAACTGTTGCTAAGACATCGCTTAAATGGCATTGATAATATGCTCGAACTTAATTTCAATTTCATATCAAGTCTCTAGCTCATTCAAAATTCAACGGTTCATCCGTAATTTTTTTACTCCCTACCACGCTTCAGTATTCTTTACCGGACAGTAATTCTAAGACTTGTTAAAATGAAATTTATTATATAGATGGCTTTTAGTAGATGACGCCACGTCGAGAGGAGATTGAACACTCTTCACAACATTAGTGCTATTGTAAAAGGTTTTTTATTCAAGTCTAATCAATCCTTTTCTGTTAGAAATCATACGATATAGTTAGATGCAGTACTTAATGGAAATATTGAATAGCTCTCTTCTAACTACTTTATAACAAATAGAAATAATAACTGTAGCTGAGCAAGACTGTAGTAGCTAAACATTAAAATACTTACTAGTTGTCCGTCATATCCTATAGAAATGAATCGCTGTTTTTGGGTATAGTTAGTTAGTTCTTAGTGGCATTTTGAAATTTTCTGTCTGCTAGAGGTTGGATTTTTCAGATGGAGGATTGCCTTTGAAGAGCTAATTGATCCTTTTCTGCAAAAGCCTCCGAGTTTCTCCGATGCAGCACTGATGGCAGTGTCAATTTATTTATGCTAATGCAAGAAAGGATGGCCAACTGCAGTCATGCTCATAGCTATTTAGCTATTTCTTTCATTTTTAAGTGATTATGTTGGTTGTTAGAAAACTAGGTCATCAGATATTTCTAATAAGGACTGTATAT
Source organism: Prostheceraeus crozeri (assembly GCA_907163375.1). NCBI lineage: Eukaryota > Metazoa > Platyhelminthes > Polycladida > Euryleptidae > Prostheceraeus > Prostheceraeus crozeri. The sequence continues at coordinate 79,429 of CAJQUW010005896.1, read as the reverse complement.
ACACATAAATAATTTATTCTAGAATCTCTGTGTTTGATATCTAAATAAAATTCAGCGTGTTCATTTTGACAAGTCTCATATCATGTAATTCTGTATCAGATTTTAATACTTGTGTGACTATGCGATTGTTTCAGTCCCCTTTTTATGATGAGAACATACACATTTGAACTTCAGAATTGTATTTTATCGCACAAACAGCACAGCTATCCGCTTCGTAAGTTTAACCAATTAAATCAGGAAGGGAGTTTGAATTGCAGTCAGCTTGATTATCCCATGAAGTGCGACACAGGTGCGTCAATCTTGCGATTTTCTTTTCTGCAGTACCGCATTAGTTCCATTCCCGATTATCCATCTTGGCCACAGCAACAATGCCGTAACACTAGTTATGGCGATACATATAATAGCTACGCTATTGATGTACACATCCCCCGCCATATTTTGAGCCAGAGAAACGGGGATGTATCGCCATAACTAGTGTCACGGCATTGTTGCTGTGGCCCAGATAGATAATCGGGAATGGAAAAATGCGGTATTGCAGAAAAGCAAATCGCAAGATTGACGCACCCGCGTCGGCACTTCATGGGTGGCACCTCATTTCGGCGTCGGCTCGGCTGCGTGCACGGTAAATGCATGCGCGCTGACGACGGGTATTTTGTGGCAACATTGGGCTATTTTTTGCTGGGCCAACGTCGTTTACACGCCGGTGCATGTGGGCTTACGTGGGATTAACTAGACTAAAACGGCCATTTCCTGATGGTGGCCGGCACCTGCTACCATTCGGGTAGCCCACGGGGCCATTGGGCAAAACGGTATCTTCCCATGTTGGGGCCGACTGGGCTGTGCTACTTGGGAAGAGACATTACTATCTTCATCATCTTGTCTTCTTCATCGGTAGTCTTTTCAAAATCCGATCTACTATTGAAAATAACTGCAACTTGCAGTCGCTGAGTGTCTTTGTCTCCGACAATTTGTGAAGAGCTGTTTTTGACCCTCTCTTGACGTCTTGCTAACATTGCTCAGTCGTGGATCAGCTCTCTGACGAGTCCCTGCGTCTGACAGCAATGTGTGTGCTTGTGACTCCTACTAGCGCCGTCTACATCATCAATTTGTTCATCACAGAATACTTTCTATTCGGAACATGCGGTCGCACTCTGGCTTCGACACAATAGCAGGTGCTCTCCCTCCGCTGTCACAAAATGTGTCAGATAAAAAGGAAGAGATAAAGGCAAGGATGACGATATATGAAGTTTGGCAGTCAGAACGAGTTTCTGTAGGGATCGAGGCCAAAAATGATTTTTAAAATGATGTGTCTTCAGGTCATTCCCAATCATATGTTCTTGAAACTGTCGGCAAACACCAGCATTCTGGTCCACTTCATCCACATTGAACCACGTTCTCTCATATATCATCGATCAGAAACATGAAAATATCACCAGTGCATGATAGAAAATGACCTTAAAACATGTCTTGCTGAAAGCTATGGCCCTAGACTTAATATTTTTCAGTTGATAGAGAAAACGGAGAAAATCTTATTTTTGCCAAAAAGCTACAATCTGCGTCCCATCGGATTAATGTTTTTCTTCGATCCTGTCTGACAAAAAGACTCGCAGATTCTTAGTTGTACACCACTCTGTGAAAGTCTCATATTCGGCTTCCTTCCCTTCAGTAACTCGCTCTGGCTGCGGAACGGCTATGAAAATAATTCTAAGACTGAGCGAAATTTGAAAACATTGCTGAAAAATAACAACGCCGATGCCCAAAGGCGAGTCCTTCTGCACCCCGATGCACTCAACAGCGAATCACGAAGTCAGGTGTCGCATTGAGAGACAAATGCCTTTATTCACTGCTCATTTGGTAATGGCTGCAGTGTCACCCGAAACTCCCCCTGAAACTTGGACCTTTTCCTTTAACTCTTTCCGGTCGGCATGTGGACCCTACCCACATCAAGTACATGAAACTATTCCAGCTTGTGGGCATGGCCGCAAGTTTATGATCAATGCTATGTTCAAAGATTAAACGCTGCTCGAATATCCAAAATCGGCTTGAAGCGGCGCCGGAATATCTAACAAAAGATAATTTCAGTCAATCCACTGTTTAGATACAGCAAGCTGCCATAGATGATGGACTGCGCTCTTGAATGGCTGAACATGGTGCATTGATATCGGTTGGTTGTTGATCTTTCCATTCATACGCTGTGATTCTCGATGAGTTGTAGGTCAACAACAAAGTTCTGTCGTAGTACATTGAATTTCTTCAGAGAATCACAACTATTAAGTCAATAAAAGACACCAACACCCTTGATTCCCCGACCGCACTCGCCTAACCCAGGAATCGAACCGAAGTCCGCGGTGGAGACGACCTCACACCTTCTCTACTAGGCCGCGCTGAAAGTACGAAAGGACTGCAAGTGAAGGCAGTAGTCATCTCTAAGTGATATCGACAGCATATTGTTCTATTATTATTGACAGAATGCTACCAACATTCACTTTGTAGCAAGACAGCATATCAGCATGTCATTCGACTATACGTCACACAGTAGATTGACAACAGAGGTCTGTCGTAGTACATCGAATATCTAAAGAAAGTGAAAACTATTAAGTCAATAAAGGATACCAACTGTACTTGCATGTATGTTTGATTTCCATGTTGTATAGATAATGTGTGGACATAAATGATATACATGTTATCACTCAAACTGTTTCAAATATACTTGTGCCCAGTTGTCAACAGGCCTATAAAGAAAACTTGTTTTATTGGGGAAGTCTGTACTGCAAGGAAGGTAATTCATAATCATGCGATGACAAATAATGGATAAAATAGAATATGTGAATAGTAAGAAGCATGTATTTTGTAGACGCATTATACGAGCAGTCATCAAGCGACATTAATGCTAGTATTATCCATGCTATTCAATCAGATTGTATGAAGTAGTAATACAGCCGAATTAAAGGTATGCAAATCCGACCCGATCCGAGTCCAAATCCAATCCGATCTGTAGAATTTTCCAACAGCAGGCAGAAATACGACACTTCTCATTAGCAGTAGCTTGGCTGAATTGCTGCCAATGATAATGAAGCGTCATGACAACCGATGTTATTGTCGCAGATAAACAAACAGTCTCTCCTGATCACGAAAATGATATTCACCTTTTTAGGTGCAAAACGTTTTGATTTTTCTAAAGATCTACCAACATTTTACATAGATCGTTTTCTGACCGAGCAGTTGAAATTGACATCAACAAACAGCGAATGTGTATTGTGCGTAATTCAGCTATGGTATGTATGATGTAGGAAATAGAAGACAGCATTGTATCGCGTAATGATGACATCTGTATCAATATATGTAGAAGATGTTCTAGAAATTTCAGCTAGCAGATATCTAGATGCGTATTCATAGTATTACTGCTCGCTTTTTACCTACATTGCTGCCAGTCCATTTCAATTACCCACAACATTATCAACATAAATGTTTTCGGGTAACAATGTAAGACATTTTTCAAGCTGTTGCGCTCCCTCAAATGTCCTATACACATCGTTGCCCTTAAAATTTCATTTTAATGTTATACTGCATTGCTTGTATTATGTATCATGATAAGAGAAGTCACATAATAAAGTCGTCATACTCAACCTCACTCTAATCGGTTCACCTAATTTCATCTCGTCATCAACGCTAGATTCAGAATTAGAATAAGATTTGCTAACTTCGAGCTTCCTGCACTGTCGCGCACTGAGTCTTGTCATCACTGATCATGCTCAAGCTTTGTATGAGCTCGGCCTTCAAGTGACCCATGGGAAAGAAACAGCACAGAGCAAATGACAAAAAGCGGACCACCTTTTTTTCGCTAAATTCAATCGATTCTCATACCTTCCAATCGTGTCGCACAACAACGTACTATGCATCATTCGAGAGGCTGCATTCTCATCTTTCAAATGAGCTACTGTATTTGATGAGCACTGATCAAAATAGAAAATCGCTCAATTTACAAATTGAAATTTTTCAATATAAGAAGACATGTGAGTATGATAATGAATCATGCACGGGGAGAACAAGCATTTTCAGAGCTTCCTTTTGATATACTGGTCATCAAAATCGATAAACAAGGAAAAATTATTGACATGGAGAAGTTATCACATATTCATACCTCTTTTAGCTGAAAATGTTGTACTATCACTTTTTCTTCAAAAATGTCAACGCTTGGAATCTTCAGACTCCTTGCGATGTAGGGAGTGCGAATATGCTAGTTTTATTCATGTAAGTAAAATAGTTCTTTTTCACACTTCTTCAATATCTTTTCTCATTTCCGCTAAAGTGGAAAAACAATGAAAGTAAACAATTTACATTCATTGTGAGAGAGCAAAGACATGCCATTGCTAATTGTTTTGTTTTGAATCTTCATTCACCTTAAATTGCATTTGTGTACTTTTGCTGAAATGAAAAAATATGCTAAAGAAGTTTGAAAAGGAACTATTGGACTTAGCTGAATAAAACTTACATATTCGCGCTCCTTTCATGGCAAGGATTCTGAGGATGCAAGGCATCAACATTTTTGATGAAAAAGTGAGAATATGATATTTTCAACCAAAAGAATCTTAATTTTGTGATAACTTTGCGATATCATTGATTTTTTCCTACTTCATCGACTTTGATTACAAAAGAGAGCTCAGAAAATGCTTGTTCTCCCCGTGCTTGATTCATTATCATTCTCACATGTCTCCTTATTGAAAAATTGTGTTTTACACATTGAGAGATTTTCATATTTTGAGCACTGCTCAGCAAATAAAATGACGGATGCAAGTTTATCATAGCTCATTTGAAAGAAAAACTGAGAATACTAGCTTTCGAATGATGCATGGCTCGCTATTGTGCGACACGAATGATAGGCATGAGAATTGATAGATTTTATCGAAAAGTAAGTGGTCCGTTTTTGTAATCAGCTATGTACAACAGCTGTACCACTAGTTTCAAGAAATTAGACCCACACTGTATTCATTTAGAGTCGAAGCCATCATACCCTGTCGGTATAATGCAGAAGAGTAGGCCTACTAGTCAGGACGTTTTTTTTCATCAGTAAAGGTCATGTGCCTGACAGGCACAAATTATTTTGCAACTAATTATTGTCGTGCAGACCATGCGGCTAAGTTGTAAGACCTACAATATAAATGAGTCTAGGACAAGATCGTCCCCATTACTCTGGTGTGACTTGAGAGAAAACGACCCTTGTTTATGTTTACTTTTGCGAAACCAAATGGAGAGCGTATCGTTGAGTGAATGTAGTGAGTTGTCTGAGTGGAAAGAGGTTCATAGAAGTGTGATGCATGTAACTCCATTTGATCTCCATTTGATAAAGAGTCGGGAACCGAGACGTCCGCGAAAGCAACGCCTGTTAATTTTATTTATTTTTACAAAACCTAATGGAAAACGCATTTTATAACTCGTCATGCCGGTGCATGACGAGGACAGAATGTTGCTCACTTCTCCAGCACGGTTTGAAAGGCAGAGCGACATATTTTGAAACAGATTTTCGCCATTTGCAAAGGCCGGCCTCGTGATTTGTCAGCCCTAATTAGTTGAACGTAAGAAATGGAAACCCAAAAGTCTCAAAATCCTCTCGAAAAGATCTGTACGTTTCATTGAGCAATTCTTTAGGGATTTTAGAATAGTAGATTTCCACGAGAGAAGAACTTTTGATAGCACTGAAATGATAAGTTGAATTGCGAGCAGGATACTTCACAAGATGATCCACGCTAGCGCTCTTCAAAATGAAGTCACTGTCTTGGTCTATATGCTTAAGTGATCCAATTATGTCGTATTTGATAGCACATGGATGGCAAATTTTTACCATAATTTCCCAATGATTACCTAGAAACGAACCAGTGCTTTTCACAAGATTAACATAATTTAAGAAGTCTTCAAAGGAAATGATTCTTTCACCATCTGGTCTTTTCGGAAATTGATCTATATTCTTTCTCTTCGAGCTCACTAGTTTTTTCACAATATCCATCTTTAGGTGCTTATTGGTGTTCATGTTTTCTTTTGAAACAACCTTGTCTTGATAGCCGCTGATGAATCGTTCAAGCGGATCTCTAATGATCACGAATTTTAGATATGTATTTAAAATAGTCTGCCATTGTGATTTTGGCACATCCGATAACCGTTCATAATGATATTTATAAATCTGTTTCTGATCAGCAGCAGCCTCTTTTGTTCTACCAGACAGTGTCAAAAAGACACGCTTCCAATTCGTACATCCAACTTTTGGTATGTTGCAGTACAAGATCTTGTATTTGTGATCCAGAATTATAAACCTAACATTACGTGGTTCCAGCTTATCAATATCGGTTATCATTGTATGATTTGTTCGGGCACATTGTCGACGTACGTTGTCTTTGATATCATATTGTCTATGTAAAATAGTTGAGATCAGGTCAGGTTGCTTCACTGAGTTAGAGACGACACTATCAGAAGAATACAATTTTAAAATAATGTTCCATAAGGTTGATTGATTTTGAGTCCTGTATAAATCTGAAATGAAGAGATGCACATTTTTTTAGACATTTTCATTATGGATAGTACTGCGGTTTTTGACTATATATAACTGAGATTCAAGCCATAGAGTAGGTATATTAGGTATAGTGGTAACTCCGCATTTATTAAATCCCCAATGTGTATACACTTTCGATTTTATTAAATGAACTCAAGGGAGATGCAGGTGGCATTGCCACCAAATGTGAGACATGCAAGTTTTTGCAGTTTTGCAGATATTACAACGGAATTGACCGATAGTGATTGTAATGCAGAAGGAATGATGGTATTTCACAGATTCTCATGACAGCCTTGGAGATTTAATGTTTGCTAAATTAGCAATTCGATGGGTTCCTATTACTTTCATGCTGAACCTTAAGAGTATTTTCTTAAGCGTGATCACATCACACGCAACCTGCCACTGGCACAGCAAGATCACATAATCAAAGACAACGACTTCATTTAACTTTAAAAGATGTAAATGGTTTAACATCACTATTCAGATTCTAGAAATGAAGCATGAAATCATAAAATGATGCCGCTGAAAATTGAAATAAAAGCTTGAAATTTCAGCCACAAAAGCACGAATGATATCGCGACTTTTTCATGAAGACTTTCTTTATAATACAATTCATGAAATTCCCTTGATAATCAGCTTGATTTCCGCTTAGTTAGGATGCTTATTATCAAATATTCATTCCGTTTGATATCCAACTTGTTTTATACTACCTACATAGGAGAGTCATCTCGGTAGTATATAAATAGGCAAATTTTGACTTTTTTTAAAAGTGCCCAAATAATTTTTTGGACCACGGGAACGCAATCTCCGCAAAAAGTGAATAGAATATTTTGATATAAAAATTTTCAGTGTATGCAGATACATTTTAAGTCGACAATCTGCCTACAGATCCCTACTCTATGATTCAAGCAGAATTGCCAGGTAAACGCACATTGAAGCTTCAAGTATTTGCATCTGTGATATTGCATCTTGCATTGGAACATTCACATTGCATAATGGGAGTAATGAATTATCGGGGCAAAGTTTCCAATTTTGAGTGAAATATTTTCCAAAAAATGGAAAATTTTGAATCTTTGATACATAATTTGTGCACTTCCTACTTCAGCAATAAGGCAGTTATTTGCAATACACTGTAAATCATTAAGTCCTATATAGGCCCCAATCAGAGCATTGAATGAAAGGGTACTAAAATTTTCGAACTTAAATTCACAGTAGGCCTAGTACTAAATGCTTATTAAGTACTAATATGATGAAATAACAATATAGCAATGACTCACTTAAAGGGAAGGACCATACAGTAATCAGACCGGGTAGAGTATCAACTCAAGATTTTTTTAATCCCCTATGTTCATACAGTTTCGATGTCATTAAGTGAACTTGAGTCGAGACCCAGTAGGCCTAGCACAAGATGTGCAAATGTTTGCACTTCTGGAGAAATGTGCACGAATTTAACTGATTATGATAACAGTACAGAAAAAAGATAAGTCATTTACAAGTCCTCCATGTCATGACAACACTGGAGAGGTAATATTTTTGTTAAATTAGCAATTCGATGGGTCACCATTACTTTAAAGCTCAGCCTTATAATAATAATAATAATAATGTTATATTTGTCATTCACAAAGAAAAAAGTTACGCATCGAATACATAGAAACATGAATTTGACAAATATTTGCCCTTTAAGGGTGAGCAGTGCTTTAACGTAGATTAACGTACGACTCACAAATTAGTGTTATAAATTTAACATATATCATTTCTTTCAAAATAAGAAGAGACACTTCGTTTGAAATCACACATCGATGAAACATTCCTCTCAGAAGACGTCATACGGTTCCAGTGATAAACAGTATTGATTGTGAAAAATCTGCTGCGGTACTTGTGCTTACACAAAGGAGTTAACATAAGATTATGTGAAAATCTTCGCTTACAAACATCAAACAACTCATCAGCTTGCAAACCATTTGAATCATTAACAATTTCGTACATGAAAATCAAACTGTAGCGAAGTCGCCTGGCAGACAAGCTAAGAATACCCAAATTCAATAACTTTGATCTGTAGTTCAAACATTGTAACTGAGGTAAGAAATTACAAAATCGCTTTTGAACAGTTTCAATTTGATTTGAAAGTTTGTCGATGTTAGGATGCCAAATGACACTTCCATATTCCAGAATGGAACGGACAAATGTCTTGTACATGATCAGAAGAATGTGAGGATCACGAGAGCGAATATACCTCTTTATAGGGCCCAAAGTCCTATTAGATTTCATGACCATTTCATGAATATGTTCTTTGAAGTTAAGAGATGTAGATAGGGTGATGCCTAAGTCGTTCACAATACCAGCTTTGTTGATTAATTGACTATCGATCTGATAATTGAATTGAGGATTATTACATCCAAAATGAATCACATTGCATTTCTTTAAATTCAGCGACAATCCATTTGAAGAAGCCCATATAGAAATACCATCAATATCTTGCTGTAATAAATGCTTGGAGTTGGATACCTTTTGCATACTCAAGATAAGTTTGACATCATCCGCATACTTGATTATTAGACTATTTTTGATATGGCTATCAATATCATCAATAAAAAATGTAAATAAGATAGGGCCCAAGACTGTTCCTTGAATCACACCACTTCTAATCATCACAGGAGAAGAACACTTATCGACAATACGCACCACTTGAGTTCTGTTCGTAAAATAGTCGGACAACCAATTAAACAAATTTCCTCTGATACCATAGATCCACAGCTTCTTCAATAGTAAGTGATGCTGGATACGATCAAACGCTTTGGCGAAGTCAAATAAGGCAACGTCGACGTTGTTACCTCTATCCAATTCTTTCATTAAGAAATCATGGAACATGATGCCAGCTGTATCAGCAGATTTTCCGGGAATAAATCCATGCTGTAATCTGGGAAACCGTCCATTTCTATAAAATAAATCCAATAATGACTTATACACCACTCTTTCCAAAACCCGACATACTGTACTAGAGACGCCAACTGGACGATAGTTGTGACACAAATTCTTCGGACCCGATTTATGTATAGGTGTTATGAGAATCTCACGCCAACCGTTTGGAATAGAAGCGGATGACAACACAAGTGAAAAGAGGATTGCCAACTTATCTGATAGGAATCGACCACCTTTCTTTAAAACAAAATAGCATAGTCCTTCATTATCAGTTGACTGAGAATTCGGTAGGTTACAAATAATTTCATAAACAGCATCAAAATTAAAATTCATATTCTCAAGTATAGCATTACCATTATAAACCAAATTATCTTGACATGCATTTGTGGAGTTGGACATATTAAAGTTCGATGAAAAATACTCATTAAAGCGATTGGCAATGAATTGAGGATCATTTAAAACTTCACCATTATCACCCACCGATAATGAACTGATTGGCTGACTCAAACTTAATTTGCTTCGAACATATTTCCAAAATGGCTTGTTACCAGAACCATTACGGATCCCATAACAAATTTTGCGCTCTTTGTCAGTAACACTCTTTTCTACAGCGAGGTGTACATCATGTTGAGCTTGTTGATATCTCCACTGATTATGCGGATTAGGATCTCGTTTATAAGATGAAAACACTCGTCGAAGTTCACGGTATGCAGTTCGCACTTTCGATGTGATGTTAAATTCAGACCTTTTCTTACGTCGTTGAACTGTGGGATGAAGAGCATTCAGTTTGTTACTCAAATACACACTCCAGACAGTGTCGATATCACGATGGTTGAGTAAGGTCGATGGCCAATGCGAATTTCGAAGACGATTACTAAATGTATTCCAATTAGCGTTATTAAAGTCAAGATAATAAGTACCCACAGGCTTATTCATGTCGATGTTGAAAGGAAGCTGAATATTGAAAGAAACAATACTATGATCAGATTTTCCAAAGTTCTCAGAAACCTTAAACTTCATATATATCAATGTCATTAGAAGAAAACACAAGGTCCAGAATAGAATGGGATTGCGGTCGAGTTGATTGATTAATATTTTGCTGCATGAAGTTGTCAAGACACCAATTTAAAATAGGAGCGTTGGATGATGAGGCTTCACAAATATTCCAGTTAATCTGAGGACAGTTAAAATCACCACAAACTATAGAATAATCAGGGCAGAACTGCATTATATCATATAGATGAGTCATAATGACACTATTCTCCAACGAATAATCAGGCGGAATATAGACACACGAAATTGATAGTGTCTTATTACAATAACATATAGTCTTATTACAATAACATAATTTTCTTAAGCCTGATCACATCACAATTACCTGCCACTGAAAGAGCGAAACATCATAATCAAAGAATCTGATCATCATCAGCTTTAAAAGATGTAAATGGGTCCACATTACTATTCAGATTCAAGAAATGACGCCTTGTGAAATTGAATCATGCCGCTGAAAATTGAATTAAAAAGCATGACATCTCAGCCAAGAAGATTTCAACACGATCTCAACTTTTCCTTGAAGACTTACAGGTACTTGCCTTTGTGGGTCAGTTAAGTCTGCGAAGTTGATTTGAAATAAAAATCGCTTTTGGTACAAATGGATTTGCTTCAGAGACTTCTTTCTCTGTCTTTGATTTAGTCTATTGAATGTCTCAGTGTCGAAGAAGCAGTTCTTCAATGTGATTAGCATAGAACGCATCCACAGATCATGCGTCTTTATATGAGGCAGCTCTGACACAGCAATGCGTGTAGTGCTACTTTACTACAAATTACGAGTGCACAATTCAGACAGCATCGGGTATCCACCACCTGAGTGGCATCCAGTTGTGTTAATCGATTTTTCACACCTGCGTAAAACATTCACACGCTGCATAGCGCAACAAACTATCCCTGAACAGTGGCGACTTATAGAAATCATAACATTACCAAAACCAGGAAAGGACATGGCTAAAGCCACTAGCTATCGACCTATTTCACTCCTATCCGTGACATTTAAGGTTCTAGAGAAAACAATCCTACAAGTACGTCGAATACTACTGTGGACAATTCCTTCGATCTTACTCAAGCGGGATTTCGTAAAGGTCGTAGCACGCAAGAGTAGGTGCTAGTTGACAACACATATTGAGAATGGATTTCAGAAGCAATTGAAAGCAGAGGCCGTCGATCCTCGATTTAACCCTCAATATACCGTGGGGTCCATATGGACCCCATATCTCACAAACACTGATGCCAATTTTTTTGTTTGCAGTAGTTTTCATTAAAACTTCATATGAACCTAAACCTGATTAAATTTCATCGGTTTATGCTGCAAAACTGAAATTTGAAAAATATTTGTTGACATGAACGATAATTACAGTTATAGTAACGATAACTACCGTGGGGTCCACTTGGACCCCTTCCTTTTTCTTTACTTTTCACATCAATTTTCCGCCATTTAAACTGTTTCGTATATCTATATCTATGTACTACACATCTTAAGTTCAGAATGTGAAGCACTGTTTCCATTTTTATAGATGTCTATGTCTTGCATTGACGTAAATTTCAAATCAAGATGATACATGCAAGATAGAGCAATTCTTTCATCTCTATTTATTCTCTCTCTCTCTCTCTCTCTCTCTCTCTATGACTGTTAGGTCTCAGACGCTGTCTACGTTGGTTTATTTTGATTTGAATGCTCATTTGAATTTGGATAGTTTGAATTGTTACTCGTGACTGTAACACATTCGACCGGACATGCAGTGACAACAGCATAGACGTTTTTCTCATGTAGAAGCATTTCGAAGACTGATTGAAGAAAATTCTAGCGATAGTGATGAAATTGATGAGAATGAGTCCGACGGCAGTGAATCCGATGCAGTGGTCGAGGACCCTGTTGCAGAAGTGGAAATGGAAACGAGTATGGAAGAAACTTCAATGAATGGACGTGGTGATATTTTACAGAATCCGGCTAACCCTGAAAGCAATATTATGGTGTCGAAAAATGGTCAGGAAAGATGGTCCAAAGTTCCGCTTCCAGATAATCGTTATGTATGGCCAAGGCCATATAATATCCTTCGAGAGCACCAAGGTCCAACTCAAGCTGCAAGAAATGTTTGTGGATTGAGTCCAGAGCATGCATTCAAATTATTCTTATCGAATCAAATTGTGCAAAAGATAGTTGACTTCACCAATATCGAAGGTCAAAGGCGCTTTGCTAATTGGACACATGCCACTGTCGACGAGATGTATTGTTTTTTTGGTGTCTTACTAATGGTTGGGACGTTTCATGACAATAAAACAAGAGTTTTTGAGTTATGGAGCGCAGAAGGTCGGCAGATATACAATCAGTGCATGTCTCGCAACCGCTTCACTGAATTGATGTCCAGTATCCCTTTTGATGACCGCAGACAGAGAAATCCTAACGACAAATTTTCACCACTGAGAAATATTTTCTCGGAAGTTGACACCAATTTCAAGTCTGCTTACAAGGCGGGATCCTCTGTCACAGTGGATGAACAACTTGTGAAGTTTAGGGGACGCTGCCGCTTTAAAATGTATAAAAATCAAAACCCGGAAAGTATGGGATAAAATTGTGGGCACTTGCTGATGCTGAAACATTTTATTGTTTGAATTTGTTTCCATATATTGGCCGAACAGGAAATGTCCCTGAAAGACAACAAGGACAGAGAGTTGCCTTGGAGTTGACTGATATGCTGACGGGTTCAGGTAGAAATGTATATATGTACAATTTCTTTAGCAGTCTTCTTCTTGCGCGAACCCTTCTTGGACGTCAGCTGACCATGACTGAAACGATGAGAAAGAGTAAACCTGAACTCCCAAAAGAAATGCTGCCCAAACCTCATCGTTCAATCAAATCAAGTAATTTTGGTTTCCAAAAAGATGTCGCTATTGTCTCTTACGTACCAAAAAGGAACAAAGCTGTGATTCTGATTTCGACCCAGTTCTTGTCAAATAACATTTCAGAGGAGGAGCACAGAAAGCCAGAAGTGATACTCGAGTATAACCACTGTAAAGGCGGCGTGGATTCATTAGACCAGCTTTTGAGGACATACAATTGCATAAGAAAATGTAATAGATGGCCGATGGTTCTTTTCATGAATTTGCTGAATATCGCAGCTTACAATGAATGCTCTCGTCTTGTTTTTGAGGTAAGTTTTTCATCCAGTTAATGTATGTATCCATATGTATCTAAAATGATGCTTATGCATTTCAGTATCCATCCTGAATTTGAGGCACGATCGGGTCAAAGGAGACGACGATTCCTTTTGACATTGTCGAAGTCCCTGGCGCAAGTTGTGGCAGTCGATCAACAGTCGACCCGGGTCGGTCCTGATCCTGTACCACGTCCACGAATCACAGGCTCAGGAAGTCAGAGCAAGAAACGATGTCATCTCTGTCCTCGACAAGAAGACCGCAAAAGTGCAAAACTATGCAGAAAGTGCAGCAAAGGACTTTGTGCTCAGCATGTGACGTTCTTATGTCCTACATGTATATAATTTCTTTGTTATGTTGTATTTTGCCATAGATTGAAGATTTATTTGTTTTGAGAATAACGCACATTTTCATTTGAAACATAATTCTAACTTATCCTGAAAACATTCCTGGGGTAATCTGGCTATAAAACATTTGGGGTCCATACAGACCCCATGGTAAACAATGTAATATTTTTTGTTGGTATATCTAGGGTTAACAGCCGCCTACCACACCGTTTAGCAGAGTTGACTGTTAGTAAGGATCTCTACAGTCCTACCACGCTGGGTGGTGGTCTTTATGGCAAAATTATTGTACATTGACGGGAAAATGAGTAATTGGCGAGCCCAGAAAAACGGGTTACCACAAGGATCAGTCCTTGTCCCTATCTTATTCAATTTACGCATAAGTGACCTAACGATGCCCAGAGCAGAAAATTCATTTATGCTGACGACCTCTGTTGCGCTCACCAATAAAAGGAGTTCACCAAATTAAACGAAATTTGAATAACGGCTGAGTACTGCGCACCCGTGTGGCGAAGATCTGCTCATTGCAAAGTCATCGACGCACAGCTGAACTCTATCATGAGAATAATTACCAGATCAATTTTATGTAACATCGCTCCTCCTCACATCCAACGAGAGTTGAATACAAAAAGGCTGCTCGATTCCGAAATGGCCATACCGAAATCAACAATGACCTTTTGGATCATCCCTATCTGCAACTCCACTCTCTTCACCCTATCATACTTGATCATAGGATGTCATTTCATCACGTAAGCCTATTTCCCTATGTGATTGTGATGTTTTATTATCAACATACTAGTACTATTAAAGAAGACACAATTAGTATCAGCTTTTGAAAAATAAAATCAATTTCTAAGAAAAAAGTAAATATATTTCTAAGACTCAACTTGTTGGATCAATACATAGAGATTTTAGGGATGTCACTTCCTGGTCAAACGAAGCGCGATAACTACAACTGTAAATCGCTCAATATCAATCACATACGAAAGATGCATACCAAGATATTTCTTTGGTATATTTCTGTATATATTTGTATGCTTTTCATATGTTATTTCAAGTGTGGTATGCTTTACATACTAAAGCCATACCAGCACAATGTTAAATGAAAGCATAAATTATGTCTAAAGCATGTTGAATTAAAACCTTTTGTCAATGAAGATTACACTTATGTTTCTATTGTTTTGTAAGAAGTGAGTGAGATAATGACATTCAAGAGTCATACTTTCAATAATGGATTCGATTTTAGTACACGTAAGTCTAAGGTATTTCATGAATAATCAATAAGTATTCAATCATCAACAATTATGCATCATGTAATTTGAAATGAAGTATATTATCAATTCGAAGTAAAAACACATTACATATAATTCATGAACGAAAAATAGTTATGTTTGAGATATATAAGTCGACATGATTGCACGATTGATGTCGTTTGAATGAATTGATATTAATCAACTTGGTTCATAAAGTAGAGCTAATTAAGCGTCCTGTTAACGTTGATAGACAAGTAGCAACGACGACATACTGGTACAGCATAAAATTCACAAAAAATCATATCTAGTTAAATACCACACTATCAAAAAGAAATATTCACGACTGGTATTTCTGAAAAAAGTTATTTGACAGCAGTTATATGTAATATATTTTTTTGCTATGTGACTTGAAGCTCTAGATGCAAGAGGCATACCAGAGGCATACGAATGAGGATGAATTTGTATCGGGTCTCGTATAGAAGACGTACCAACAACTCGTATTTCCGTGTAAAACTGCCAATCACAGATATAATAGTTCGTATCGCTACATGCCAATCACATACGAAAGTAAGTGAGATGTGGTATGAAAAACATACCAGATCTCTGTAAACATACGAGAATCGTGTATCAAATGTTAGTTTCAAATTGTATGTGAATTTGGTACATGCTTGTATGTAATTGTCGTATCCAGCGAATTAGACTGTAGGGTTCCCTGATATAATGCACCATTTCATGCCCGCCAATTTCACGCAACATTCTTGCCGTACGAGATAGCTAGCCATCGAGAGTGGCCGTCATGGTAGTCCTCCGTACTAAGTTCATGGCGACATCTCCGACTAATTATTAGCCTATTTCCTACTTATTAATCTTTTTTGATATACTTTTTCTACTTACTGAAGTATGCCAGATAGTCTAGCAATGTATTTCTACTGCTAATGTTATTTGCTGCGGAATTTCCACAATGCGGGAAATGATAGGAAAAATATGAACCTGAGATGTTTTCATCGTGGAGGAATGAACGATATTAAATGATATCTTACATCCTTGCCAGTAGATAAAACGACAGCTTTATAGGAAAACAGGACACAAGTTGAAGGTTTTGCATGTGATCATGATAATGTGGTTTCCAGTCTTTTGCTGTTTTCATTTCCATCCGCTATTTGTCAGCTTTTGTCTTGACAGAGTTTATCATCCTGAAACTTGAATGTTATGCATATTTTGAATCTGTCTGTTTGTGTTTATCATCTGACATCTTATGTGCTTACTTTTGTAGATTTAATGTGCACGTTTACATATTTAGTAGCACAAGCGAAGAGCTAGGGAGACGTGTAAGGCAACTCCTTACCTCTATGGTGTGGGTGTTCACCTTGGGAAGGTGATAGTACACCCTTAGCATTACTACATTATGTCTGATGGTCCATCTGTCATGGTTGGTCGCCATAACGGTCATCACAAAACTCAAGCGTGATCGTTGTCTTCACTGCAGTTCTCATTAGACATTGGATCGTGTACGTTGCACCCTATTGCAAACGCCGTTGAAGCTTTTATGACAAAAGAAACTTTCCGGCGGTAAACTTTTCAAATCTGGATTCTATTATATTCATAACGAAAACCGCTATGGCAGGCCCAATGCATGAACCCATGAAAATCCTGTATAACTTTCTGTTTAAATGTCTGTATAACTTTTTGTAGAAAGAAAGCATGATATTTTTACATGCAAGCAAATAAGGTTGGGTCCAAACTTGGGCTTGGGTACCCCCTAGCTATTCAGCTAAAAGTTTTAATTATCAGGATAGGTTATCTTTGGGCTTAATATCATCTACCCTGTTTACGTCTACAGCCAAATAATTTCCTAATTAGAATAATATGCATGACTAAGCTACATTCCTTACACCATGTCTGATCGAGAAACGAAACACACATAACATAGACCTCGTATAAGGTGGAAATAGCACAAATGTAGATATAACGATATTTTTACTAATCGTAGGAAGCAATCATTAAAGAATGTAACTGCATTAAATGATACCGATATCTTTCGATTTCTAATACATGTAGCCTAATAGTAGAATAGCCAATGTAGGCCGAAGTTTTTAACTTTCAATGCAAGAGGCTATATGAAGCAAGTTATCTACGAATTGTTGTAGGCTATTAATTTAACAGCATAAGCGTTATATAGGTATTGGTTTAATGCATTGCGTTTTTTCATGTGTTATTTCACGCAAAATGATGTATACAAAATTCTATCTAACACAATATGCATTACATCCAGTTTAATGGATTAAATTCACAAGGAAGCCATAGATAATCAAAGCACAGTTTAAAAAGCTAATTAAACAAACTATCAGATAGACATTTACGGTAGGTCTATAGCAAAGTTGACGATAGCACAGTTTTATCATAGAAAAACCAATCGTGTGGTTGAAGTAGGTTACATATTTACATGTACATACATGCAAGCTTACATGTAGATGACATGATGTGGTCATACACTTAGGCAGAATTTTTCCAAGAAAACCGCAAATGATCATTCATGGTCAATTTCTTTACTCTTGGGTTCCCACTCTGTAGGGGTTTCCCAAGCTCTTGGGTCCACACCCCAAGATTCTTGGGTACCCCCAAAGACTACCTAAAACTCAAGAGTGAACGCAAGACCCAACCTTGGAGCAACAATAGCTCCTGAATTTCTGGTACCTAAGGAAATTTCTACTCTTCCACATACGTTGGATGGAAATTATTTTGGAATTATTGCCTCTACAAGACATCACAAACTCCTAGAATCAATTCTGATCAATTTGAATATTAAGGTAGAGCATTAAGGTATTAAGTTAGCTAGCAGCTTCTGTGGTAGAAAATTAATGGCATTTTACTTCATTTATTATAAATATCTTCATTACGAGATGGACCTGGTCGCGTTAATTGTCAATGTAGCATTGTATACCATGTATATAAGACTGATATCTTTGATAATGCCCAGAAATTCATTATCAAATTTCCGGGCTGATAATGAATTCATGGCCTGGAAATGAAACCATAGAAATATTTCGCAACATTGATATGATGACAGCTATGTTTTGAGGGCGTCAATGTCTAATTAGAGGGCCGCGTTAGCGGCCCGACAATTTGCCATTGACAGCCCGAAAAATGTAGATGTCATAATCATTGTATGCCATGTTGCGAAATATTTCTATGGTTTCATTTCCAGGCCATGAATTTTCCGGGCCGTTAATGAATTTCTGGGCATTATCAAAGATATCAGTCTTATATACATGGTATACAATGTAGCATTATATACCCTGCTAACGCAGCCTCGCCTATGTCTGATATTACTGCCCTAAAAATCCATGATATAATGCTATTGCATGTACATTAACTCTTGAGAAGTCTATGAATATTGCTCTTCTTGATCACTGTTAGTAACAGATAATGACGAGATGAAGAAATCTTTGATTGACTTGATTGAAGTCTATGAAATTCTCCTCTTTCAATAGATGGCAATATATGATCAAGTTTGAAAGTCTATGAATGTCTGCAATGTGAATAGATTTGAAATATCCATTTACCAATTCATTCATTAATGGAATCTCAAGCTGGAGTGACGAACGACGGTTCATGGCTATCTGGTGAGGTGTGAATTCTATGTGAAATTGGCGGGCATATAATGGTGCATTATATACCCCCAATGCCGGGCAATAATGCATTTCAAACTCATTTCAATCTTTTCTATGACCTCCAAGGCCATCGAGAGTGAAATGCAATATATAGCCAACTCTACTGACGTCATGTCATTGTTCTTTGAAGAGTTTCCAAACCATACAATCTACTACACCTTTACATGATTTCTATGATGTGTGATTTTGGAGTACATTAAAAGGACAGGAAATTTACATAGGGGTCATATAATCTCCTGAAAAATAGAATATAGGAGATCTCTATTCCGCCAAATTTGTAACAGATAACAACAACATTCACAATAGGCCTAATAAAAAATAAGTCTTTCATTGATGTTCAAAAACATATCATTTAGTGTAGAATTGGTTGATGGTCACACTGCAGTGGTTGAATATCGGTTGAAATGATGCTTGAGTTGTAAAATTGACTTGATGTTTTGATGTTTGAGGGCGTATGTCTGTGCTGATAGAATCAGTGGATGCTGATAGTTGCTGCCTGTGGTGATAAATAGCATTGCTCATGTCTTTCTCGTAGATGCTTGATTCTACATATGCTGCATTGCCAGCATCACTTATGCGCCCTGTTTTTTTTCTGTGCAATTTCTATGGCTATGCCTGCCGATAACAGGCGGTTTGTGACTGTTCTTCTTAAGCTAGAGTTGGTTCTGTACTTCCCTTCGCTTTTCTCTTCTTTTTGGAACAACTTTTTGGTTGCATTTTCGATCGAATGAATACCTAAGGGTGCCGCTTTGTACCAAATTGGTCCTTTCGGATTGCGTATGCAAGACAAGTAAAATGCTGAGTGTCCTTTCTTGTTATTCGATTCTGGTCGATGCTTTATGTACTCCTTGTAGAGAGACACGACGCAGCGTTCTGGATCTTCAGTTAGTGCATAGATGCAGGTTTGTTTGGGTTCCATACGTGCATGCTTCAGACCAAAACTTTTGTTCTTTGAAATCCTCTCAGTGTATCGCAAGTATTCGCCCGTGTGATCGACTACTAGCATCAATTGTGAATATTCTCCAAACTCAAGGTCGCGATGTTCTTTTAAAGCCCTTAAGCTCAAATGCAATCCGAGATGATAGATGAGTGTGTTGATTAGTTGCTCTGGAGATGATCTACCAAATTTCATTTCTTGCCACAGTTCCTCTTCTTCTTCAAATGTGATAATGTCTGCTCTCCTTTTAGGTTTCACCAAATCCAGACTGGCGCTCTTCTTCATTTGTGCGTTCAGTGATTCACGCGAGCGCTTGAATTGTCTATCAGTTAGTAGTGAAATGTTCCACTTGAGATTGTTGTTGAAACAATGTTGGATGGAAACAGCGATTTCTTTCAATGTTTGAGGTCGATATCGCTCTCCTTTCACTTTTCTGACATCCCCATGAAAGTATTGAAGGGTGTAGTCTAATTCGTCGTGTGTAAAATCTTCCATTGGTTTAAGTACTTTGGGGATTCCATCCAATCTTATTCTCCACTCCTCCAACCACGTTCGATAGATCTTGATTGCCCATTTGGTCTTATCTCTTGTGTTCTTGGGTATACTGTTCTGATTGTCCTTCATTAGTTCCTCTGATGTTGTGCACCCAAACCGACCCACCGATCTTCCTTCTCCTTCAAAATCTTTTGCATCTCCGCACACTTGCATCTCCGCACATTATGTCTGCAACTGACAAGCCGGCTAATTCTTCCATTTCATTCGTCCTTTACTATTGCAGTATGAGAATAAAGTGTCATTATGATTTACAAATTTCAAATTCTAATTTGTTGATTACGTAGTACGGTTTGGATGGATCAAGGAAGTCTAGAAAACTATGCAGGTCCAGAAATCCTCAGATGGATGCGAGCATAGATTTCTAAGTTGTATCGTTGGCTATATAATGTTAAGCTGCTGATTTTCGGATTTCAATGGTATCAGAATTCACTCGTCCTTCGGACTCGTGGATTCTGACCATTGAATATCCTCAAATCAGTAGCTTATCATATACATAATCATACTTCTGAAGTTGAATAACGTGTCTTCCAAACAGGCAATTTCCACTGATATTCATAGAAAGAAGTCAAAGAAGTTCAGGAAACAGCTATTTTATCAGCCAGGAAGCAGATTCCGAAGCATTCACTGCTGCTCATGAAACTTCAAAAGACAACCATCAGCACAAAGAGCAGGACTGGTGTATGTACTACATTCTAAAGTCATTGGATGCGCGTGTTACATTACAATAGCTGTGAACCTCTGATAACCTGAGATTCATCTTTCCAACCTATCATCATGACCATCTTTAAGCAACTTGACTTCGCAAATGAATTTACTGGTTCAACGAGTATACTTGCAGTGGGCCAAAAAAATCGATTCAGGCAGAAGCGATACTCAGCATCAACTTACCTTCAAGTCACCGACGACCAATAGAATCGCTCATGTGAGACATTGATCGGCACATATTCTCTTTCCTTTCATTCGCAGGAGAGCGAAGCGATGCCCAATGTCAGAAAATCGGCGATGACTGAGCACAAATAAAATGCTCCAGGTGGATGATCGATCCCACACAATTCGGAGATACATCAAAACTCCCTGCCGACTAACCGAACGCTCTCTCTCTCTCTCTCTCCCGCCTGTACGCACGTTCTCTTGCGGTGAATCACCGACGCTGCTGCGAAACCTCTTCTCATGACCACATTGTCACGTTCATGGACAAGCCGTGTGGTCTGCAGCGTACCTCAATTCCTGCCTCTGTGTCCTGCTCGCCTTCCGGTGCTAAGTTGATGACTGTACATACACTCACCTCATTCTCAGCGAACGCCAAATCGGCTCTCTAAAGGGCCACCAACTGCCTTGCATCTAATAAATATATTCACTCACAGGGATTTGACCTTTTTTCTGTTCGTACCTTGGGGACGTCGTAACAGGCTGGATTCTGTATATCATCACATATAAAATGCTGATTTGTAATTTATCGTGTCCGTCCATTGATGGAGGAGTACTGTAACTTTGAAACGCACGTAGAATTTTTCCAATTTGGCATTTTTCTTTAAAATATAAAAGAAGCTCACTAAGCACTCGATAATAAACTTTTGGACGTGCCTCAATAGCTTTGTAAAGCTCCAAAGAAATGATGACAGTAGGGAGTTTGCCGGAATATTAGTAAGAGACTCATAGCATCGAATGTGACGTTTCTTCATATACAAAAAGAAGGACGTTTCGTTTTAAAATTGTGCTGCTTTACATATCAATCAGTTTTCTATGGTCTGCAACTTTTTGTATGGCATTGAGGTGCTATTTGCGATATAATTTTATTCTTCAGTCATTTTCACGAGGCAGCTCATACTACTGCAGAAAGAAGGAGAGCGTTCAGTTAAAGCTTCTATTGTATAAACAAAGAATAAGATGAGTGTCATCTTTTACTTTGAGTATTCAGATAAGATTATTGTGAAATATAGGAATTTTTTATCAATGAAATTAGATGATAGTAGTTATTATAACAGATTATAGCAGGTAAATCATATTGCTTCGTACATACCCTTCAATTCATGACAAATTAACTTTTTCTCATTTACTAAGAAGCATCAGCAAATAATCAAATAATTATTTTGGAAGAAAACTGGCAGAAATCACATTTTTTATAAAAAATGCAATGTTTAAGATTTTCATTTTTTCGATTAAACCAAAATATTTTTTATAGTTTTGGTATTATAACCAGCATATTTCTGTTAGTCTTGAAGAAAATTTCATCGATTCATGATACATTCATGAATTAGAAAGAACATACATTCAGGAATAGGGTTAGAAAAATATCATATCCCTAATGAACAACTAAGAGTAAATCAAGGTTCATGGATGAAAGCCATCACTATATTCACAGTTGGACACCAAAAATAGAATGCTGACAAAGCTACATTTAGTGTTAATTTTGATATTTTCACAGCTGTACTGTGTTCGCATAATAGTAATTTGTTTCTTTCAACAAAATAACAATCAACCATGGCTTTTAATTAAGAATTTTGGCCCTTTATCCACGATTTTCCCTTTGTTAACTTTCCTGATCTTCTCAAGTTTGGCTGTATGTTTTCATATGAAACAGCAATCAACCTCATTCTTATTTATAACAACATACACAACAGTTTTAAACTTGAACAGTAGGCCATGCATCGGAATGGGTTTTGAATTCAAGTTACTTAAAATCATGTTAGCAAACTTTAATTAACAGACTTATTCACTATTTATTCTAAAAGATCTCACCAGCAACATGTCAATACATATATGTCATGAATGTATTCAAGCAATGAATCAAGAAGTCTACTTTCAAAGCGGAAAGAAATGTAACATCATTAACCCATTATAGTCTAGTGTCACATATATGTGACACATAAAATTGAAACTTTCTAGCTAGTTATTTAACCGTATAATGTTAGCTTTTCCTGATTTAATACATCAATTACATCAATCAGTTCCTGTATCTCCTCCATATTTTACCATTGATGCTATTTTTATTTTTCAAAAATCGAGTTAAAAAATGGGTCAATTTTTCTATTATTAAAATTACAGCTTTTTTCATACAGAAAAGCTAAGTGGACTACAGATATCTTAGTACAACATTTCGTTTCGGTTGTGGCAATAATATACAACCATAAAAATGATAATAAAATGACGTACACTACGTTTTTTACAACATGTCACACAATTGTGACACTGGACATAAGCAGTATTTCAAGTTCATAGCAAAAAAACGATGAGGTTTATCCTACTTCGCAAATTATTGTATAAGTAGTATTTCATGTTCATTATCTGCATGAAACTCTACCTCAACAAATGTTTTTATAACTGATTAATTCAAATATATCATGATGAAGTGAATAATGAATCTCTTTGTGAGGTTTTGGAAGTGAAGTGTCATAAATTCAGCCAAGCATTTTCGAGTTTCGCAGATAGCATGGTAAATTTCAATCAAGCGTTGTATTAAAATTAGGGTTATATAGTGCTTCATCACTCTTGTAGATGAAAATAAAAACCGCATTCATTGTTTGTTGCAACGCGACATGTTTCGCCTGTTCTGCTTCACGCGTGACACAGGAATGAAATACACAATGTTGAACATGATCTTGAATGAGAACACAAATATCGATCTAAGAGAGAGACAGACAAGGTCAAACATTAACATGCGGACACATAATTGGAACGGTAGTCTAGATTAGAACACAAGCTACACATGTAATAACAAATGCATGAACAATGTACACGGTCTGCAATAGTGAAGTCATACAAATAAATAAAGAGAAAGTTACCAAGGCAGACTAAGTGAAATAACGAAATCTTTTTGTACACATAGGTCGGGAGAAAAACGGCGAATAGTGAGGGCTTCCATGAAGGACAAAATAAAATAGCGTTGGTGATAAAACATGACTTTAAAAGAAGAGCGTGCTGTGGAAACGTCACAGTTGCAGGACTGCTTCATCACTCGTAAATTTGTTGTCTTGGATTCATTACACTTTCTGAAAACTGTTTTCATGCCGCTAAAACGTTATTCGAGATTGTGTACGGCAATCGAGGTGGCCAATAGAATCATGGGGGAGATTGAAAGCTCTCGTGAGGAAGTAACCATAGATTTAGTTAAATTGCCTCCTGACAGAGTGGATTTATTGACAGATGACGAGGACGTCAGTGATAATATCTCCAATAACGAGTTGCCATCTGAGATTGCAGGCTCAATTGAAATTGCTATTGAAGGTAAGGTGGTTAACAGTAGGCCTATTCAGAAATTAATAATTAAGTAATATAATGCAATACTTTTGCAGGTACCGAAAACGTAATCGATGATGTCTCTCCAGATCCAACGTTTTCCAACGAAAATATGCAAGTTGACAGGAAAGGAGCCGAAGTATTAAAAGCTCTGACTAAAGTTGACCAGCTTTCGAATATTAGGCTTAAATGGTCGGAAACTCCATCATCCGATCAACCAATGCTAAGTCCTGTGGAAGGTATATCAAAAGGCATTACAGATGCAACAAATGCCGCTATAGAGATATTGGAAGGGAAGGAACCCCACGAGGTGTTCGAGTATTATTTCAATGAAGAGCTAAAAGACTGTATTATAACAGAAACCAATAGGTACGCGTCTCAACAAAATGATCTTAGCTTTCGACTAAGTAAAGTTGATTTGAACTCTTTTGTAGGTATCTCACTACTTAGTGGGTACCATTCCTTGCCTAGAACACGGATGTATTGGGAAAAGGAGGATGATGTCGGTGTACCCTTAGTGTACGAAGCTATGCGCAGACATGAATTTGAAACGATCAAAAAGTATATACATTTTTTTGATAACAACAATCTAGATACTAATGGCAAATTTGCGAAAGTACGATATTACCAACAAAAACCTGCAGCAGTTTGGATATTTCCATTCTCACTATTCTATAGATGAGCAAATGATACCTTATACAGGAAAAAACAGCAGCAAACAGACCATCAGAACAAAAAGCATTCGATTTGGCTACAAGAATTTTGTCTTATGCTCATTTGACGGTTATCCCTACTTCTTAGATCCTTACTGTGGTAGGAAGTACGCTGGGGGAGATCAAGGAACCTTTCTGCGCGATCGGTATTTGACTGTGTCTTAGAAATTGATGATTGGAGTGATAAGGAGGTGTACTTCGATAATTGGTTCACCAGCATTCGTTTGCTCAATGCATTGAAAGATCGCGGAATTCGTGCCACAGGCACCATACGATCTGATAGATTAGGAAAAGACCTGAAAATCGATAATACCAAACTAAAGAAAAAAGAGAGAGGATATACTGAGACGTATTATGAGAATGATGCTGGTTTGACTTGTGTCTCGTGGAATGATAACAGCGCTGTTCTGGTAGCCTCAAACGTGCATGGACCAGAACCACATACTACTGTCAAGCGCTGGAGTCCTGAAACAAAAGACTTCGTCAATATTTTGAGACCTAACTCCATCTCTTTATGCAATAAGTATATGGGCGGAGTAGATGCATTGGATAGTTTAGTGGGAAACTATGGGATCAGCATACGCGGGAAAAAGTGGTACTGGCCCCATTTTATCAACACCGTTGATGTTCTCAAAAGTGCTGCCTATAAGCTATACAAACTGTGTAATCCAGATGATAAGCTTGATTTGCTGCACTTTACTAGAAGAGTTACTCTACATTATCTAAAAGCAGCAAAATTGAAACGGGAAATACCAGCAAGGATAGTATACCCGAGAAAGCGATCGTGGACCGGAAATACTGTTGTACCTATGAGTGATAGGGGAGGAGGTTCAAACCAGCATTTTGTTGAAAAGACTACTCAAAAACGCTCTCGTGTTTGCCCCGGACGACCGAGAACATGGTGTCCTACTTGTAGAGTTGGCCTATGTGTGGAGCCATGCTTCAAGATCTTCCATACCAACAAGTAATAAACACTCATATGACGATTTTTTCGTTTATTTGTATACGTTAACCTGCGTGAATAGACACATTTTCTCTATTTATTGTTCTCATTTTCTGGAAAAGGTAAGCATATGTATTCTACATGTATTGTAGACTAAGTGTACTCTATGTAGTGTTATACCACATAAGCAACATAGTCCGAGATCTTTTAAACATCATACACTATATACAAGCAATTATCTTGCATTCTTTGTTTGTTAACTATAGAATTATAGCTACATAAATTATAGATAGATGTTACGACTGAATTGTGCTTATGTCCAGTGTCACACATATGTGACAGTAAATGTAACCATGTTGTCTTTGCACGAAAAGGATGAATTACTGGATATTAAATTTTTATCGCTAACTCAGTATCTTGAACGATAAAGTTCTCCAAAATCGATTTTCTTCTAGGTGCTGACATTAATGGGTTAATTAGATATGAACGAACAATCAAATACCAGCATGTCACTCAAAATTGTCACTGCATGAAAGCATCTTTATAGCACAAAGTAGGGTCCCAGTTTATATCGGACATATTTGATTTTCAGCTTCCTATTTTGGGTTTTTCTGAGCACATAAACATGTGAGACTTGAACATACACAACTCATTTCTCGAGCAACGGTCTCTCTTAAATGGTGAACTCGTAGGTGGTAGGTATTGAGCAAGTTCAAAGTTTTCAAAAATTAATTTGAGAAAAAATTTGTTAATGTTTTCTAAATCTCTCTCTTCGACTTCGAAAAATCTATATTTACTATGCAAACGTCTACAAATCACTTGTGCTTTTAACTATTGTATAGCTTAATAAATGGAAAACTTGTTAATTGAAACCGTCACCTAATGTTACTGAAGCGCCTAGATCGCTTATGAAGAGGAAAGTGATCTCAGGTTGACTCAAAGTTTAGTCTAAAATCAACAGAAACTTGTTTTTCTACTACCCACTCTGTGCACAAGCAGTGTCGTCAATGCAGGTAATTGCGTCATGTTAAACAAAATCACTTGCAGTTTCCACGATATTTTCACACGGCATGTTCCTAAATTGTTGCACAACCCGAAAAGCTCTTTTATATCTTGCTTGTTCTCATCAAATTCAGTCGTTAGCTGCTTAAGCTCATGCAATTGATTACTGAACTTATTCACTAGGTCAGCCGAGACACTTGCTTCGTTTAAGAAAGTGTGGTGTGCCTAATTAAATGAAGTAATTAGTGATTAGAAAAATTATTCATGCCATTGATGTCATGTCATAACTGCCCCCGTTTCCTGTCATCATTGAATGAGCTGCTAAAAGTCCTGTCGATTAACTTACTTATCGGGCGCAGCAACTACAGTTCTACTAGAGATTCCTATTGTTCGTGAACATGTGGCGAGTCTCAGTCTGACACAAAGCCTTTGTGTGCGCGCAGATCAAGGATTCGAAATCCTGACCTCCACCGAGGGGATGACTCATCCGATGGCTGAATATGGGAACAATGCGAATTTGAAGTTTGCCAGTGAACGGATGGGCAGATCGTGATAAAGCTTACATATTCTTGGAGCCGATAACACCAGCATTCTTTTAAACCCAAACTCGAAAGCGCCAGCGTTAATGCAGCAAAAGCTATTAAGTTGAGTGCAACTGACCACTAAAAACATTTCTAACGCGAAAGTTAGTGAATAATCAAGCGAAAGTGTTAATTGAGTAAAACTGTACCAAATGTTGTCGAAATTGGAAAAAATATATATCATCTGAAAGCTTTACACGAGCCTGATTGAATAGTGACAATCTTAATTTTCTGTTTTGCGTAGTTTAGTCAGTAGGCATCAGTGAATGAATTGACCAAAAATTCATACTTTTATGTCTGCTGACCACAACTGACCAGACACAACCTAATCACTCTGCCAAATCAAAGTCCTAAGCACATCATTTCACATGGTATAAACTATATTGAAATTGAGCATCTGCATCAATGAAAAAATCATGTCAGACTTTTTTTAGCAGCATTTTTTCTGTAAAACTTAGTTGTACTGTATCTTTTTGTACATTCAACGATTCTTAAAATCTGTACATCATGATGAAGCATAGTCGTCGACATTGTCTTTGTCGAAGTCAGTGCATGGCTCATGACACTATTGGTCACTGTACAGCTGCTAATCCAGTCCGCGTTGATAGGTAGGCCTACACATGAATAGGCCTGATCGCAATAAGTACATTCGCATTCACAGTTACCACGCACATTTCCTGTCTCACCACGGAGGATCTCCTTCATGCATTCACTTTTCAGTCTATTTAATACTCCCCTTTTTGGCACAGGGTTTCAATTCAATGCTTTCCGTCGTTGTAGTCTTAGCAGGGTTGCGTGGGTATGGGGATTCTGTGAGGATTCTGAAGATTTTTGACTTTCACTAGAAACTATCGGAACTGACATCATATCACACAATCAACTTCGATGTTGAATTACAAAGTATCACGTAGCCTACTCATCTCACCACTTAAAATGCATGAAATATCAATGCTGATCATTTCTCATTAGTAACACACACGTTCAATAATTTTGAATGTGTCAAGGACGTCTGAAGTGGAAGAATTCTGCAAGTCTCCTTTGCTGCAGATCCGAATGGAGACTTACAAATATTTGCTCTAATATTATAAATAGCTGATAAAATTATTTGTGATAAGCTTGTGTGATCAATGCGATTAATCATCGTTAACCTAGATTTTAAACTAATTACGATATATAAGATCTGTTGGGTTTAGCCCACAAAGCAAGACACATGAAAATGTTGAATGATTTTTGTCGGATACATGAACATTGTGATAAAGATTTCTCTCACCAAATCATTCAACTGTAAGCCTCGCATTGCAGTCATAGTTATAATGAAAACTCAGATTTTTCACTTGTCCACGACTTGTCTGAACTTTCATTTTCATTGATAGGTATCCTTAACTGCACACTTAAGTGTACCTCAATAAATGTGCTGCATTTTATCATCATACACAATAGGGTCAACATCCTCCCAATTCTTGTGCAATAATTCGATGACATGAGTGGTTGAGAATATCAGGATGATTTTCGTCGTCTTTATTCATAGTAGTAGATTAGATTGATTTAAAGCTTTTTCCTTCACCAAGCCTAGGCCTATATAGTCGATTTCCACTGCGAAACAATTCTAGACTTGAGATGCATAAAGGCCAAAATCGCTTTGACATTTTACTTCTTTATCGGCATTAATGGAGATAGAACTATCAATGATTCCTAAATTATATCGATTAACGAAAATTAAACGGGAATATTCACACATACGAACATGGCATGATCCACTGAGCAATAAACGATGGCTATAATACCCATTGGTAGACCGCAAACATATTGTGAAGGCCTACATAAGAATATTTGACGGGTGACCTTTTTGCGACAGAGTGACCATTTTGAAGTACTGGCAGTGTCGCAACATATGAATATTTTTTATTTATGTTCAACCCTGTCTTTGTATGTTGATGAACTTCCTATTATTTGAAAATAGCACCACTATAAGCAACCAACCGAATGAGAAACTCACATTGGGAGCCCCAAATACCAACTTACGGAACATCTCAGGATTATATTCTCACAATGGAATAAGTGAAACTCGTATATAATCTATCAAAACAGCCAAATACATGCACTTAAAATTATTTGCAGCAAAAATCGTGTCTTCACGAAAAGCAGCTGACTAAAAACATTGTGTGGCCATTAAGGTCCTTAAGGACTTATACTAACAGTTAAAATGTTAATAGATACTCGTATATTGGTAAATATTCATGCTTGCTTTTGTGAAACATGTACTTATTCACGATTGTCTACAGCGAGGAATTTAATTATAGTTCTTTTGAAATGAGTGTGTGTATATTTCATGAGAATGCTTCGCATAACATGTATACATGATATAATGTAAGCTCAGGTTTGATTTTACTTGATGTAGACTGGTTGCTTAGTGTTATAACAGTGAACAGTAAAAGGCAAATATAAGAAACATCGAAATTTCAAAATAGCGTACTATGCAATGCTCGAGTGTTATGCAGAATTAAATACATACTCGTATTAATATTTCATCCCAACATTTTAATCCCAGCATTTCCTTTAGTCTACATGTATAGTTGTTGAATTTTTATGCAATATCTCCTTTAAGGGAGCAGTAATGCAAAAATTGTACCCTTAAAATAATCTTGTAGCAAAATGAAGTAGGATCGACATGGTCAATAACTAGGTTAAGTGAACCAAAAATCCAAAGTGATCAAAAGAAGAAGTTTGAAAAACATAGGCTGATCAATAACCGATTTGTTATAGAAGCAAAGAAATAAAGACAATGTCGTCGTACTATTAAAAAAGAAACATTTCGAGATAGAATTGCGTTTACGGTAAACTACGTTATGGCAGTTTTATGGGAAAAGAGTGTCATGTCTCACGAATCATTAAAGAATTAAGAGTGGAATGCGAAGAACCTATGTAAACTGTACGTGTAAGCTGTTAGCAGACGACAAAAACTTACGAATCAGTAGAGATAGATAAAGAACATTTATCTGCTAATGCAACCAAATGATTCAAGCAAATGTAAGTTTGTGAGTCAATACGTGTGCATTGAGCGAGCATCTAGTTAAACTTTCGGTACAATAATTTCTAGGTGGCAAGTCAGAATCAAGGCTCAATAATGATAGAAAATTGGCTACTACAATTTTAAAGAGCAATAGGCCTATACCGAAGATAGAAAAGTCATAAAAGTTACAACACGCAGTCGGTGACTTTCTTCAAAGACTCCCATTCCACATCTCTGGAGTCAAATACGGCCTTCGAATCGTTAAATGATGTGCATAAGTTCCACTGAGATGGAGATATTGGACATCAATCATTCTATACGAACAGGAGCAACATATTAATCAGGAGCCTATCCTATGGGGGCGTGGGGATTCTGTGGGGATACCCACAGGTTTTTCTGTGGGTATGGGGTGGGGTTAAAATATCAAATATCAATTCAAAGGTTATTCAAATATCAATCCCCACGGCAACCCTGAGTCTTAGTAATTATGCTTCAAAATAAAGAAGATATGAGATATTTCTTTTCATCATGTTTGCATTTCCTGAATGACTCCAGAGACCGAATTCCATAAACATATCTTTCAACAGTCTAGAGATTTTGAAGAAGGATGAAACTTAGATATGTTTGTTCTGCTTCCATTTGGTTTATTCAGCGCTGATTAGGAGTTTTATTCCGCAGTAAATGAAAATAAGATAGAGAAATGCTTAAGAACACAGAACGATATAAGACAGAACACAGATATACAGAGCACATAAAGATGCAATCCTTGGAATATGATTCTTTATTGCTCGTCAAGTGATCTCGTAAAGAATAACTCTTCCAATATAATTCCACCGGCGCTGTGGCCATGTGGTAGTGTGCGCTCTGCGTCCGGGAGACCTTGGTTCAAACTTGATCAGGTCAAACCTAAGACTTTTGAAAATAGGTGCACTCTCCACGAAATGCATGAGATAAATGACAACTCGGCCACATAGAAGAGGGACTCCGTGCCTAATGTACTTCTCAGTATAAACCATTGGTATAAACAAAGATAATTTATTTTTCATAAAAATCTCCTGCGACACATTTTCGAACGGATTTCCCTTGAGATTACAGAATTTTGCAAAGATTCGTCAGTCCATGATACTCGATTCGTCGCATTCTTAATTTTGGCTTGCATCATGCTGAAATTGCTGAATAAATTAGTAGCACATTAGTCCCACATTAATAAGAAGTGGTCTAAGCTTGGATGGTAATAAAAACCTAATTATTTGATTGATTTAGGAAAAAAAATGTTACATAGTGATGTCTTCAAGTTGACTTATATCGATGTTTCTAGGCATACCATGCAGGAGTAAGATAGCATATCACTAGCCTAGATAGATACCATAACGTCTATAAAACATGTGTGCAAGTTTTTTATTTCCATGATAGTCAGCTTCCTGTGTAGCCTACACATGAGATGGGTAGAATATAGAAAAGAAGGATAAACTAGCATTAGCCCTATTATTACTTTACGAGTATCTTCAGTAGCAGGCTAGATCTAACTTTTTTCAAGGACGATTCTCATCAAAATCTATCGAAATTTTAATATGATTATGTAAATTAGCGCTTTCTTATGGGACTTCATCTATTGAGGTATGGGCTTAATCTAATTAAAAATCAGAAGTAAAACAAACGAAGTCTGTTAAGTTGTATTTATGAAAATACTCCGAAAAAATAGAGCGCTAATGACTTCCACCCCGTTGTCAGAAAATATAGCATTGTCTATTAGTAATCCGCATGTGAGTCAATTCAAAGCTGATCAAAAAAGTATATTCACGATATTGCCAATCTGTAAAGCTTACAAAAACAAAGACAAATCATTCCTATAGTGGATTTAAATCAAACGATTAATCTAGTTTTTCTGAAATGAATGATGCAGTTGCGATTGCGATGAGCAGAAATTTGGTCGACTATTTGAGCCAACAGATTCGACGACCGATTTTTAAAAGCATGTACGAAGGTACCTGTACAGGTACCGCTACGTAAGCCTAGATAGATTGACGCATATTCTAAACAAGTATCAGGCATCTAATGTTAACAATGTTATCAGATGATGATAGCATGTTTCTAGTAATGTTTCTACATGTTTCTTGATCTTAGTAACATAATTAAGTGGGCCTTTCATAATAAAATGATTGTTTAGCTGACACGAATAAGACTATAAAGGAATCACCCATAAACCAGCAAATAAATTTCAATTATAGCAAGGCAATATCATCAGATATAAAGGACTATTATGCCCACCTCTGATTGATATGATGACATAGATGAATTCTGCAAGCATGCAAGGATTTTACGTATGATTTTTTTGATGGAAAGCTACAAGAAGCCCAGTAATGCGCCTTCCAAATACATGTATATAGATCCAACATTATAATACAGGCGACAAATTATAGCATGCAGTGCACATCAAGATTAGATTTTTAGTGCCACAGTTATCTCATAATAAAGGGGATTCAACGACAATAGACAGGTAATTAGAATCGGTAATTTATCCAAGAATGACAGAAATGTTCAATTTGCTCTAAACCGATAACAACACACGTGTTTAAAGTGAAACTGGTCTTGAAATAGACATAAAAATTACAAGGAATCAGCTAAAAAGTAAAATTAAGAGTTAAAACAAAGCATAAAGAACTTTTATTCCTGAAAAACAAAAAATTCGAAATATAGTGTTTGGAAAAACACTTACCCCGATAAGTTACCGTCGAGTAACTTACCGTAAAGCTCTACTCTAGGCTATTTGAATAATCCTGTTACGTTGACATTTTTATATGAAGATTAGGATGCTTAATACCGATATATCGCAATCATTTAGAAACATTCTCAGCGTTCCTATAACGAATAACTGAACCAACGAGTTTCTGCAGGGGAGCGAGAATGAGAATAGGATGTTCACAGAATGATTACATTATGCATATGTGCATATGAGGAACTACTGTATTAGTTTTTTTGGGCTTCCTTCCTACACCAATGACTAGTATATTACTACATTAAATAAATATTAGTTCATCATTTATAGATTCCTGATTTTTTATTACTTAACGATAGGTAAACATGAAATGATTTTTGGATTGATTTTGCAATGCATCTCTATCTGTTATTTGAGTGCCGACTTTCAGTTAAGTAAGTATATCAGAAATCTGAAATGTCAATTTATTATATTTACCTGTTTTACATAGATTTGTGGGAACTTTATTTAATTTTTTAAATCAATGAATAAGCATTGCTGCTGCCTTACTTAAAATTATAAAGAGAAGAGAAAATATAATTTTAAGTAAAACAGCAGCAAGGCTTTTTTCTTTGATTTAAAAAATACGAACACCTTTTTACTTCTTTAAATAGCTCAATTTGATTAACCAATCTTCGAGTGAAGCTGTACATCGCATGCCTTTTGCTTGAAGCACCGCACGTCACTCCGTAACCTAATATTTGTGTTACTGCATATACATGTACAACTTTGAACAAGATGGATGGGTTTCAAAAAGCACAAGCACAAAATGTTTGAATTAATTATCCATGATAGGCCTGCTTATCTTCAAACGATAACATGTTCTGTTACCGGTTTGCAATCTCATTCCCCTGGTTGAGCTCATTACAAAGCAGAATGCCCGAATATGTTTCACTAAAGTTGGCAATAATATTTGTTGAATGCTACATAACCATATGAACTTACTTTTCGTATTTTAATTTCATTAACCCTCAGAGACCTGAGGGGATCCAGTGAAACCCGGGGCCACATTTTTCTATTTCATTTTTTACTCTGACGATATATCAACCACTCATGCCCATGTAAAATCACCATTTCTGACAGTGAATCTGCATGTGTTATTTCATTTCAATTGAATTAGTAGAAGTATGCCAGATAGGCCAAGGGGGTCCACTGGACCCCTCTCAGGTCTCATAGGGTGTAGAAATTCCATCACAAAATTTTTGTAGTTAGATGAAAAATGATTTCGAACATGTCCACGATGGTGTATAAAGAGTGAAAGTCATTTATTCATTGTTTGCATCATGCTCGTAGATGTGCAATATGTTGGAAGATCGCAAAATGTGAATATTTTGCTTTCGCACATGATGTCGCGTGACTGGTTGGCTTATATGAACAACTCAACATAAATCGATGTTCGAAATGAAAGCTATCATTATATTCATAGTTGAGCACCAAAAACTGATTGATGACAAACTTTTCACAGCAGTAATGATAAGTTTGAGATCTCCACAGCTGTTTTTGGTTCTAGAAGTACAGCAATTTTGACTCATTTTAGGTCTATTTCTGATACCTTTGGATAAATTTGAAGGAATGCACAAATGGAAAGGATTAGCTGCATGAATTAAATCAATTTCATCAAAATCAACTATCTGAGGCTTTATGGTGACACAAAATATCGTAAAGCCGCCTTCTAGTACAAATGATGCTGTACTAAATGTGGTTGACTTACAAAAACACCATATTTTCGCACGTGTTTACTGAGAAGGCTTAAAGTCACTCAAGGGATTCGTTATACCAACCTGCTACACGCAAACATCATTGTTTTACTTAAAATCAACTTTCCTAATGTTTTGATATCGATTTAAGCAGGTAAACTAAGAATATGCTAAAGGGGTCCACTGGACCTCCCCCCTCAGGTCTCAGAGGGTGTGAAAAAGCTCAGGTCTCTGAGGGTTAAGAGACATCCGGTATGTTTTGACAGAAATTTAGCGTTACAACGAACTGTTATGAAGATTCGGAGTGTCAAAAATCTTTGATCAGGTCTTTGAGATTTGGAATACCGGTATTCTGTACATCACTACTGTTAAATAGCATGGAACTAAGAACATGAAAACTGTGATGTTACCTGAAATCTTCGAATCATTGTACACCTGGCAGATGGAAATCACAGCCACTAGCATAAAGATGAGGAAGAGCAACACCTTTGGCCATGATAGATTTCCCATTGATTTTTGCTGATTCTTCTTAACGATAATGACTTCAGAAACGGTCGAAGATAATGAATCCTCGTTGAATCACATTCTGTCAATTACTATCGTTTCTAAGCACTTATTGGTCATGCTAAGAGCCAATTAGGAAGTATTATTCCCGTGAACATTTTATCTCATAATCAAAAAAGAGAGATTTTCAATGCCGTGAACCCTTGAATGCAATAATAAAATGGCGACATCGAATGTCATCTGTCAAACAATATGCCAGGAATAATGAGATTTACTACGGCAAGTGTAGAGTTATCTTTAGGTAATAGAGTTCACACTGTTGAAGAAGCTAGACACATCTAGATTTATCAAGTCGCTATTCGTTGTCGTCAATAATAATAACTTGATTAAATTTTAGCTGAAACTTAATGTCTTCAAATACATTTTCGTATACCCGGTACATCACCGGAGATGTAAAAACATGCAGAATATGACGTGAAGATATTCCATGCAAAAAATGATAACTAATAACTCAGCTGGTGCTTCCCACTTAAGCCCTTTTTATGAGATTTTTAGGGGACTAATTGAAATCTCTGATTTAGTCCCTACCACAGCGACCGCTCCTTGCGTTTAATCAGAGACGAGTACAAAGATTTCATTCTTCAAGAATAAGATATTATTAATCAAAAAGAGATGAAAGTGTTTTCAAAGACTTCAATCTGCGTACACTTGGATCTCAATATGTGCTTTTTTATCCTGTGTGATACGAACATGAACTGGGCAGAACTCGGCAAACGCGCAGATTCCTAGCAGCCATGATTAGGGTGTGCTGTATTCGCATCGAAAGTCCAATTTTCGGCCTCAACCCCTGCAAAAGCTCGTGCTGCCGCCAGGCGAGATGATTCAACAACTTAGCACTCAAGCCTCTAATATTCATGAATCAAGTGAAACAATTAATATTTCCAAATTGAACAAAAATTCTTCTATTTTATCAAAAACACTTTTTCAGAAGTATTTTAATATTTCTTCTGAGTATTCTATCGACAATCAGACACTTTCAAAAGACCATGCATTCTAAGGGAAGAATTATTCAGACCCAATACTGTTCTTGAACACTTGTAAGCGCCCTCAATTTGAGGAGATGCTGTACCTGTATTACTCCCCATGAGCTTTTCGCCCGACAGTTGCGCTTTCGGCTGAAACACAATTTAAGGAAGTTCGCGATGCTTTTTTATAATAAATCCAGATAAATGATTCGTAGTAGGTTATGTATTCAGAGGAGAGGAAAGCCGGTATGTTTACAACGATGGCACACTTGCATTCGTTTGTCAAATTCGCTTTTTCAATACTGTCAAATTTCAGTTTTTCTCGCCATGAATTGAAATAAATAGAAATAGAAAATCTTTGTTTGTCAATACGAAAGCGGTATATGACAGGGAGGGAACGGAAACATGTACATCAGTCATCAAGAAAAATGAGGAAATTTAACAAAAGAATTCCGGTAGAAAGCTCGATTCCTCCTCTGAGGCAGAAGAACGGTGTCGCATGTCACACGAAACAATGTTGCGTACAATGAAAAATTAGGAGAGAGGATGAGTATATTTACATTTGGAAATTTTTACAATGAGGCGTCTACAAATATTCTCAAGCATACAGCCGAGAGGTTGCTTGTCCGAGACACCAGCCCATCGACGGGCAACGCGATCTAGCCTCTCTAACCTACGTAAATTAGCAACTTTCATATCGCACAACAATGGCTAGCAGTAAGCAACGTGACTGAAAACAAAAGCCATATAGGCCTGCCAGATGGTTTGCGGGTCGCTACAGTTACTCCTTATCCTTTTTACAAGAGAAAGTCCACGGCAGCATTTTCTAAATAAAAAGGAAAATTGATAATTCCATGAAAGATCATTCTCGAAAAACACTCCCAAAATCTTCAAAACATTCACACGTTCAACAGCACAACCATGGATGAAAACGGGGACAGGTGTGGGACTGTGAGAAAGACGGCAAGCAGTTAAGCATTTAGTTTTCTTTACATTAATAGACAGCTTCTTGGCTTCTGACCAGGAAACAAAGGAATCAACCACAGACTGAAAGCTATTAACAGAGTCAGGATTGCATAGATGAAGTAAAGTAATATCGTCAGCGTATGCAACTAAACGAGTGTCGCGGAGTTGGGGAAGGTCATCAATCATGAGGATGAAAAGCAAGGGGCCTAGGATGGATCGCTGAGGAACGCCGCTGGTCACGTCTTTCCAGGGAGTCAGAATGTCGTTAGTAGAAACTCTCTGCATGCGGTTTGAAAGAATGTTACGAACAAAGCGAATGACAAAAGGATTATAAAACTTAAAGTCGGGACCGTGGCATTTTCTGTCGGCTCTGGCTCCGGCTCCGGGTTGCTTCTAAGGCTCCGGGCGGCTCCTGATCCGAAGACAAGGGCATTATTACATTCAGTAATGAATTCTGCATCACTTATACAGCAGCGCTCAGCAAGTTTGCATCAAGCATCAAAATATAGCTATGACTCCTACCATCTCTTCAGCTGCTCATTTTATCGTCAGTCAGCCGTCAGCATCATATTGCTCTAGTGCATTGCGTTCCGTGAGATGCATAGATATCTACAGATATAAAAAAATTTAAATTTAAATTTATGAATGATCGATCGCATACCATGAGTCTGTATGAATACGATCAGTTTGTGACTCTATCACGAGTAGAAGATGACTGACAGAAACCAACGACGTGCGCAAATAATAATTATCTTGGCTGACCATACTTCAAAAACCCAGAGAGAAATCGCCGAGGCTGTCGGAACAAATCAATCGACTGTCCAACGTGTCCTTAAGCAATACCGAGAGACTGGCGATTTCACGACAAGCTACGAGAACTGTGGCGGACACAACAAAATTTTCGAGGACCGCGACCTCCGTCATATTCGCCAGTTGTGTGTGAAAAGCCCGAAAGCCACAGCCCAAGACAAAAAGACAGAACTTGGAGCTAAAGGTGAAGACGTCAGCCTCTCAACAATGAAGAGGGCCTTGATCGAGCGGGCTGTAAAACTCGATCGCCGGCGAAACGACCATTCCTGACCGAAAAGCACAAGGAAGCTCGACTGAAGTGGGCCTTTGAACATCGCCAATGGACGATGGAGGACTGGAAGAAGGTTGTCTGGAGCGACGAGACCATGGTCTACGCAGGCAATGGAAAATGCCGGTACGTTCGCGTTATTGACGGTCATCCGCTTACAGACGAACATTTCCAGCTGACGAAAAAGTTTCCCATGAGTGTCATGTTCTGGTCGTGTTTCTCCTGGTATGGGACCGGTAGAATGCACGTCGTCGAAGGCAATATGGACAGCACCTACTACATCAAGCATGTCATCGAAGGAAGAGTCCGCCAGCAAATGTTGGAATGGTTTCCAGATGGCTCTGGTGTGTTTCAACAAGACAACGCGCCATGTCATACCTCAAGAAGAACCAAGGCCTGTCTTGAACAACTGGACTTGAGCATCATGACCTGGCCGGCCCAATCTCCCGATCTCAACCCGATTGAGAATTTGTGGGGAATTGTCAAGTACAGACTAAAAGACTGTAAAACTACATCTCGCAGTGACATAACCTCGTCCTTCGTGCGGATCTGGAATCGAGATGAAGAGGTCCAGGCAATGTGCAAACATTTGGTGGAGAGTATGCCAAGGAGAGTAGCCTCGGTAATCGAAAGCCATGGTGGGCATACGAAATATTAGTGACTTTGAGTGTTTTCTATCTTAATTACCTGTTCTATTGCAAGTTTCAATAAATTCTTTCTTACCACTTTGAGCTTCTACTTTGATTTTGATTTCAAAGGGATATACGTACATTAACTGCAAATTTCAGGCTTGATGCAAACTTGCTGAGCGCTACTGTATAGGCGCTATAATAAATGATTTGAAACTTCATGACAGCATTACATTTTTTGACCGTCAATATTGTTAGCCATGGGATTATTGTGGCTATATTCAAGCCTGTGGGCTGAACACACTGAATCCACTCACCCACATAATCTCTGAGCTACATACTCCAATCACCAGAACGAGTTTCTGCAGGAAGCGAGGCCGAGAATGAGACTTTTGCTGAATGACGTACAACCTTTGCCTACTATGAATCTGCGCGTCTGACGAGCTCTACCTGGTTACATCGTCTGTTAGATGGAATTAAAAGAAAGGATATAAATCCAATGGGATGCAGATTGATATTTGTGTGTTGTCCTTTCGCTAAAGTGACTTTCCTTCGGTGCATGTGCTTCGGGAAGTACATCAGACCTGGAGCCATAACTTTTAATTGTGTTATCCACCCGTATCTGTGAAGCTAAACATAGATTCTCGGCAAAAACGACATTTTGACTACATTGTAGCTAAAACTTAATGTTTTCGACTACATTTGCGCATCCACATTATAGAACATGGTCTGTAGATGCTCCATACCAAAAGCAATGGCTACATTCGACTATGTTCCACTACATTTACACATTAACTGATTCGAAGCATGCTGATTTAACACATCGACATTATAGAATTTGACCTGCAGATATTCCATGCCAAAAATTATGACTCTAGACTTACATGTAATGCTTCCCATGTAATGCACGGACCGAGGCCGCGCCTAGATTATAGCGGTTCGTAGGTGAGCGGGGTGTAAAATGCAACCCATGACAGTTCAACATATTGCTGTGGCTAAATTGCTGATGCAATAAAAACGTCATTACATGACGTTTTCAAATTTCATTATATTACGCTCAGGTGATATATCAGCTTTGTCCATGTCAAGAAAGACGATATCCAGACAGTTATAAGCTAGTGATGTTTGCCATTATGCATCCCATTATGCCGAAACGTGGACTCTGACATAACCGAAATCTCTGTGCGATAGGGTTACCCCTTTAACGGAGAACCATTGGAACGTTTTTCATGTATCTCAAATGAGTCTCTTCTTGAAAATGACAAAGATGTGCAACACCAAATATCGTGAGATTAATACGGTATTAAGGTCATTTTCACGAAAAATAAATCCTGAAAGGAAAATGTATGACAGTCTCTGCAGATATTTGATGATATCGAAAATAAATTTATCTTCGTCATCGACACGGTCAGTATCTAAATACCGTTTAATGCAAAGGCACAATGTCATCAACGCAAAACAAACTAGAGATTTTATTATATAACGCAGTTAGAAAAATGTCTGTCTCAATCAGCTTAGAAAAGTTATGAAATTACATGATAAGAAAACAAAATTCCCATTGGAACTAGCACATGTATTGTTATCATGGAAATGGGTCAATATGTACCAATGGCTTATGTGTCAATGGATGGCAAATCATTAAAAAACTACGAAAAAATCGGATAATTCAGCGCACACGTCGGATACACGAGCGGGAAAAGCTCTAGAACTTGGCAGATGCAAAGATTCGTAGTAAGTATAGTGTGTACATCACTCTGAGAAAGTCGTGAAAGTCTCATTTCGGCCTCGTTTCCTGCAGAAACTCGTTCTGGATGCATACACATTTGCATTAAAGGTTTTTAGTTATATAATTGACTTCAGTGAAGTCTTTGCATATTGTTTGAAACCCGCTTATCATTATAAACAATATCCATCAAGCAATTCAAACTTAAGAAAGTGCATAAGTACTAAGTTTAGAATTTGATATAATTCAATTATTTTTACCATTACCGACGATTGGGTGTCCTGTGACGCAACAGATCTCGCAGAGCATTAAAAATTGGAAATATTCAAGTACAAAAATTGTTTTCACAGTCATTCCACGCTCATTTATGAAAATTACTTGCCAATATCAGCACTTATGGGTTATCTCCCTCCCCCCCTGTTTTTCAACTTTGTATAAAATCTGCAAAAATGAATCAATCGTCACCAAACTTCAAGTAGACGTAATTAGGCATTATTCTCTACCCACATACAAAATTTTGTGCTGCTCGAACAAGTACTTTTTGAATTAGAGGCGATAACGTGTAGTCTAGCGATGTCAGCAGCTTGAACTGACTTCGTCAGTTCTTATTGTCACTCGCGTGTTTATTGTTCTCTCCCCCTCTTCGTCATATCCAATGCTACTTGAAATCTTCCCACGACCACTACCTTGCCACATTTTTTATTAAGCCAAGGATATTAATATAAGGGATGTGGTCTGGTCATCATCGCTTCACGAGTTGTCGGGAAATTACTTTGTCAACCTCAAGTGCTTTCTGCTCCGACGGTGAAGTCATATGAAGTCAGATCATGCTGCCAGCATCGATGCACTTCAAGTTATCAATCCCTAATTCAGAAGGTAAGTGGTCAAGCTGCTGCAATCAGTTTTGCGCCTGAAACTGCTCGGAAATTTTCCAATGTTATTTGTTAATCTCTGATGCGTCATCAGAAGAACATAAACAGCTGTCAGATGGATTTGTAGCAAAATTGAAAATGTGTGGAATTAGCAATAAGTCTCAATCATGTCATTTGCATTGGCACGACAGAAATGAGATTATCAAAAGGACAAAAATCGAAGATTTACTGGCACACATTGCTAATCATTCAAATACCATAATATATTTCCCATTATCTTTTAAGCTTGAACGACACACCATCTGCTTCTAATCACAGCAAAACAGCTGTTTTCCAAGGTGCGACTTAGGGTGAGAGGATTTTGACCCTTAAGATACAAAGGTAATTTGCCACCTTTAAAAGACAAAGGGTGATCAAAATGATCACCTCGAAAATAAACACTATTTATGCCCGATAGTTGATATATTTTAACTCATCTAGATTATTTATGGCCCAAAGGATGTATTTCGTCGTATTTGAACGCTTAAACTACCGTCTAACAAGCCGGGTATTGATTGAGATTGATTTGTATTGAATCTGATTGAGTGTTCTTTTTTAGTATCAACTGCAATTTTTGCATAAAACTCACATCAACATTATTGCTATAAATGTGCAAACTATCTTCAATATTCATCATCCAACAGCAGGAAATAACAATCCACGTACTATGAGGCGCACATTTCTTATGAGTCTAGCTGATGAATTGGTGAAAGAAGAAATGGTGCTGCGACTTGACAGACCATTTGGACTTCCCACCAGCATAGTTGAGAATTTGTCCCGATATACAGGGCAACCAAGTCCTCGTGCTATTCGACGGCAAGAAGTTGAGGCTTCAAGTGAAAGACCCCGATGTGGCAAATGCATTCAAGAGGGCAAACGTCCTCGCGATGCGAATCTGACAGCCTCGAAATGTGCAGCTTGTAACTTGTCAATTTGCGGAAAGCACGGAATAAAGAAGATTCTGTGCATTGACTGTTGAATCTTACTATAGATATTGGACACCAAAATACGATTGATTCAAAGTTGTAATACGTTGATAATGCGTTACAAAATATTGATAATGCAATGATGTTATGAAACATATTTCAATAATTGACTTGTTATATGAATTTCATGTAAAACAAAACATGTTTCATGAATCCGTTTTTTCAGTCGAAAAAGTTGCTTATATTTCTATGCTTTTAAATTCAAAATGAC
This sequence comes from Prostheceraeus crozeri, assembly GCA_907163375.1. NCBI lineage: Eukaryota > Metazoa > Platyhelminthes > Polycladida > Euryleptidae > Prostheceraeus > Prostheceraeus crozeri. The sequence continues at coordinate 36,033 of CAJQUW010005896.1, read as the reverse complement.
TATTTTATCACTATAAAAAATGCAAAATTATGATTTATTTTTCCAATAATTTCTTCTTTATACTGATAAAGGAAAAGTCAATAAGTATCATGACACAGATCTGTCTTGTCTAAGAAAAATCTAAAATATATAGTGGAGGTGATCAAAATGATCACCCCTTTGTATCTTAAGGTTAAGAGTGGGACTTTCCACATCTGCGATATGCTACAATTTGACCTCGTGTATTTGACGAAAAGGTTTTTTTGCGTTCCCATCACAAGGCAAGAAATAAGGATGCAAGACGAATACCACAATAACCGTAGAATTGCGAGGCAAGTGAGTAGATCGGCCTCACTGCAATGTTATTCGCTGCAGTCTGGGGAAGACAATCGTCCTATTTTTAGCATCTCCGTGTTTCCTAGTCATCTCATCACGCCTTAGCAAGTGATACAACATTGAGTCACGTTATATTTTGATTTCGAACGATAGATGGCTATCTGCCAGTCAGTCAGTTAATATAATCCCGGGTGGTCTCAATTCATTTGCCGCGCCTGTAGTTAAATACATAGATTAACACACTAATTCATAGACATCAAGCTATGATGTCTTTAAACTTTATCAGGAATTCCAGTGTCTTCTGACTCTGGACATAGAAATTGATGAAACAACCTGTCGATGAAATGACTTGAATCCATGATATCTATGAGTCGATAAAGGGACCCTGTCGATGAAAAGACCTGTCGATGAAGGGAACCTGTCGATGAAGTAACCCTGTCGATGAAATGACCCTGTCGATGAAGGGACCCTGTCAATGAAAAGACCTGTCGATGAAGGGACCCTGTCGATGAAGGGACCTGTCGATGAAGAGACCTGTCGATGAAGGGACCCTGTCGATGAAGGGCCCCTGTCGATGAAGGGAATCAGTCGATGAAAATACCTGTCGATTAAAAGACCTGTCGATGAAGGGACCCTGTCGATGAAACAACCTGTCGATGAAGGGACCCTGTCGATGAAGGGACCTGTCGCTGAAGGGACCCTGTCAATGAAAAGACCTGTCGATGAAGGGACCCTGTCGATGAAACAACCTGTCGATGAAACAACCTGTCGATGAAGGGACCCTGTCGATGAAGGGAACCTGTTGATGAAAAGACCTGTCGATAAAATGACTTGAGTCCATGATATCTCCGTGTCGATGAAACAACCTGTCGATGAAAGGACCCTGTCGATGAAATGACCCTGTCGATGAAAAGACCTGTCGATGAAATGACTCTGTCGATGAAATGACTTAAATCCATGATATCTACGTGTCAATGAAATGACCCTGTCGATGAAAAGACTCTGTCGATGAAATGACTTAAATCCATGATATCTACGTGTCGAGGAAATGAACCTGTGGATGAAATGACCCTGTCGATGAAGTGAACCACAATCATCGATTCATATCGTGGGATCATCAACGACGTTGAAAACTTTCCTATCGAGATCAAAATTATCGCAATTGGAAACTGATCTAAATTCATCAAACCAAAATGCTCTTCTTTAACTGAAATGCCTGGCGACCAATAAACGAATAGCTGCTGCCTACACTGTAAGCCGCGAGCTAACAAATGGAGTAAATTTCACTTTGAAACCTACTCGTCAAAAGTAGCCTGACAAATAAAAATGGTTAGGCTTTCATGGCTACCACACCACGCTGATCTGGTAGAGACCGCTTGAATGACTTGTCACCCATCATAGTCCCTAATTTTACTGGAATTTCTCATGTAAGGTTTGCTTTTGAATACTAATTATAGATACCCTGAACAGTTCTGGATTTGCTGATTTGCTGGATGTTCAGCTTGCGCTTGATAAATTGACTTATAACTATGGCAATTTTTATGACATAGAAATCGATAAATATGACATGCAAAGCTTAAAAACAACAAAATATGACCTAAAAAGCTTGAAATGTACTCAAAATGTGATCTAAAAATTTGTAAATTGCAATTTGGTTAGATATAATAATCTTAAAATATAGCAAAAATTATGTCGCAATTTTCAGGCTAAAAGATAAAAAGTTCAATTCACGACAAATGAAACGATTTATTTCAAGCTTTTACCACATTACACCCATTTGTACAAAACACTAATGCACTTTACCACATTTGAATTTTAAAAGGTCTCTCTTTGCATAGCATCTTCTTCAACATGGAGAAAGAACGCTCTACCGAAGCAGCTCTTGACTGACAGTAGGTCAGTAGCGCTGACTCACATTAGTCGCATTGGTTCCTTAGGCGCATGGAAAGACAGACAACAGACGAGCCAATCCTGCACTTTAAACAGCTCACTACCAAACACATACGAAAAGTGAATACCAAAACATATTTTGGTAAGCTGTTTTTAACTGATGACTCAGAGGGAGTCACAGACGGAGTTGTTCATATCGTTACATACCAAAGACACATGAACACATACGGAAGTCAATATTGGTATGAAAAACATGACAGATCTCTGTAAAAATTCGAGAATCTCGCATCAATTGTTGACTTCAAATGTATATGTGAATTTGGTATCATTTCGCATGGAATTTTCGTATCCAGTGATTTGCAGTGTGGCGCCGCCGGTAACATTTATATCTGCTGCCAATGTATGCATTGGAACTGTCCTCAGACTGCATTGTGCTGTTGAGAAGACCAATATTGCGTCATTCTGCAAGCATCGGTCATTTTCTATCCCCTCTTCCCCGAAACTCTAACAGTCTAAAATTGCAGAAAAATGACCAAAATATAACAAAATATGATCAGATACAAAAAATATGAAAAACATTACCTTGCCCTAAAAATATGACTAAATATGACATGTCATAGGAAAATTGACCTATTTATGATTTAAATCAGTGCATAAATAACATATAGATAAAAGTAATGATGAACTCAAAATGCCATTTCAGAAAATGCTTTAAAATTATCTGACAGCACATCTGAAGAAAAAGAGAGAACTCTTCTCCTTTTCAAAGAAGAAATAAAGAAAACCGCTTGTGAAGAATTCAACATGCAAATAAAAGAAAGTAGAACGTTTATTAAGAAAAGTGATCTTTTGGCAGCACGAGCTGATATAAGTAGTAGTAATCGGCATTTCTCAATATATGAGAAAGGGACATCAGATGAGAAAAATAGCCACACCACTGTACGATCCTTGACTATCTTTTATCCTCTATCTTTTCTGAAATAAGTGCTATTGACGACGCTGGAACTCTAAAGTCAATATTTTAAATCTGCATTAATTGTGTTGCTTTCTCATCTTTTCACTCAGTCTATTTCATACATTTTCGATGTGCTCATCGTTTCTGAATGACTTAAATATGGAGAATGCTCTGACAATGAAATAGTAGATTTTTGATCTCAGATATGAAAAAAGTAATACGCTGTGTTTTGCAAAAAGATTGACATGATAGGTTCCACTAGCAAGATTCTTGAGGATAAAAGTACATGCAAAGAAATAAAAAGTGGAAAAATTGCATCGAAAAACAAGTCAATAAAATTGTGAACAATGTGCTAAGTGGCAAATTGAGCAAATCGGATTTACAACTTATGCTTCTGGTTCTCAACTATCTCAATTTTATGTGCTGACAAAAGATCACAAGAATGAAAACGAAAACAATCAATGCCCACTCAGACCGATAGTGTTCGTGTTAGATATTCCTGTTAACAAAATAAATTGATTCTTTGGAAAATATTCAATTCACTATAGAAATCCCAGAAAGTACTAAGGACAAATTGAGTTTTCTCAATTTCAATATTTCAATTGACAAGAAATCATTATGCACGAAATCTACGCAAAAGAATTGTCTTCGTAAAAGGATTAGTTTGGTTTCCAATTCAATTAAAAATAATTTCGTGATACAAAAGTTTCGTAATCTTGAATTAAGATGCACCAGTGATCTAACACCCATCGAAAATAAAACAAACTCGTAGAAGACTGCAGACGGAATCTCAATATCAATGGCTATTCGGATAATTTGATTAACATTCAATTGCACAAAAATCACAAAAACAACACATCGATAGATTAAAAGTAAATGCACGTTAAAATTACCTTTTGTCCAACATGAAATACATGTATATGATTTTTGTAGAGAAACTACTTGGCAAAAACAGGTGTTATGCGTCTTATGTAATCTATGAATTTACTTGCAATCACTGTGATGAACCTAAACGCAATGAACTTATTACAAAAACTGTTATATTATATTATATTATGCGAACACATCAAGAATCACTCGCCTGAAAATAGCCACTTGTACTGGCTGAACAGCCTCGGTTAACGAATAAAAGCTAGTCAATAGCAATATCCGACTTTCCTCGAATTTGGATAAGATCAAGAATCGTGACAATTGAGGTAGCATCAAGGATTTTAGCATTGCGCATTTATAGCGTGTGAATAAACTAGCTCTAACGCTGGTGTAACGCTGAAAACTAGCTTTGTAGAATGTCGTTTAATAATACAGGAAAGCAGAAATTGAACAGAAATCATGCGACAGTTGCAACCAAACTGCACACTTTGAATGAATAGTCATATCCTTTATACAGTCCGTTTCATAAAAAGTGGATCATCCTAAAATTTGACTAAATAAAACATAAGTATGATACAGAAAGCAATTTTCATGATATTTCATGTCCCTAATATATTTAAATGTCCTTATATAATCTGATAAGCTATGATACAGTAACGGTTCTTAAGAAGCTAATATTTTATGGCCCTAGCCTTATTGTCAATGACATTACCAATTCGTCTAGGCATTGATTCGATGATATCGTTGATTTTTGACTGATCTAACTTTCTCCACTCTCTTTTTAACAGTGACGTAAGTTGTGATACGCCATCTGTAGGTAGCAGTGAACGACGAACGTTACGTTTTAGAATACTCCATACATTTTCTATGGGATTCAGATCAGGAGAACGAGCTGGCCAAGATAGTGTCCTAAGCCCTAATTGAGACTTGCATAAGTTGACTCTACTACTCCTGTGACACGTAGCATTATCATCCATAAATAACCAAGTCGATGGATCACCAAGTTGATCTGTCATTTGGCCAATGTTCATTCGTAAAACATTTACATAGCGTTCAGAATTCATGGTTCCTTGCTGCATGTGAAGTTCAAAGCGGCCATTGGTCCAAATGCCAGCCCAAATCAGTAGAGTCGCACCACCTTGTACCCGGGGGCGATGTAAATGTCTCGGAATTTCCTGATCAGATTTTATCCATAATCTCAATCGACCATCACTATCCTTCAGACGGACTGATGCCTCATCAGACCAGACAACCCGATCCCATTGATTTCGCCAGTGACAATGACTCATTGCCCATCTGAGACGTCTTTTTGTATGCTGATCTGATAATTCGATCTGAGAGGGCCTCTTACAGCTCTTGAAATTCGACTCAATAAGTCCTCTACGAATAGTGGACTTAGAAATAGACGAGTCTAGTGCAGCCATCTCAGTTAACGAGAGACTTGGATCAACTTTAACAAATCTCAAAATTAGGCGGTCTCTACGTTTGGATGTTTTGCGTGGACGGCCAGAGCCCTCTTCACGACAGAGTCGAAAATCATCATTATGCCATCGATGCACATTTGTGTAAGGGACATTTAGTCGCTTGCTTGTAGCTCGCAAAGAAGACCCTAGTTCTAGCAAGGCTGACACTTCGCCTTTTGTGAATGCGATCTCGTTATTGTTCATTTATGCTTTGTATTGTTTTCAACCGGTAAGAGATAGATTTCTAGCTGAAAGCAATCAGGAGTGCTGCCAACACCACCGCAACGAAGTCAGGAAGCTATGGAACATGAAGTCCAGTTAATCACATGTAGCAGTTACATTATTGTTGATGAATAATGGTGCTACACTGGCTCTGATTGACCGATTTTCATTATTTTTGTTTTGCTTGATAGCTTTTGGCTTGTAGAACAACATATTACATAACAAAGGAAACAAATGTAATTTTATAAGAGTGAGGTATGATTTTGTGTAACATTTCTAGATGAAGATCAAATTATCTACTACTTTTTTATCTATAACAGGAAAACAACTCAATATTCATGCTTGAAATTGAAAATGCTTGAAGCACAACTGACATATCTTCCAAATTTCAGAGAAAGTCGTTCAAGTTTGGCGGAGTTAGACAAAGTTGAAGTTAAGGCGATGTTTAAGGGTGATCCATTTTTTATGAAACAATCTGTAGTATTCATCAATGATAATCAAAAATACATCAACAACAAAGGTCTGTCGTAGTTCATTGAATATCTGAAGAGAATGACAGCTATTAAGTCAATACAAGACAACAACACCCTTGATTCCCCGACAGCACCCGCCAGACCTAGGAATCGAACCGAAGTCCACGGTGGAGACGAGCTCGCACCTTCTTCACCAGGCCACGCTGACGGTTCAAAAGGAATGCGAGTGAAGGCAGAAGTCATCTCGAAGTGATATCGACAGCATCTTCTCCTATTATTATTGACAGAACGCTAACAGCGTTCATATTGTAGCGAGACAGCATATCAGAGTGTCATGCGACTATACGTCACAGTGTAGATTGACAACAAAGGTCTGTCGTAGTTCATTGAATATCTGAAGAGAATGACAGCTATTAAGTCAATACAAGACAACAACACCCTTGATTCCCCGACCGCATTCGCCTGACCTAGGAATCGAACCGAAGTCCACGGTGGAGACGAGCTCGCACCTTCTTCACCAGGCCACGCTGACGGTTCATTGGAATGCGAGTGAAGGCAGAAGTCATCTCGAAGTGATATCGACAGCATATTGTCCTATTATTTTTGACAGGACGCTAACAGCGTTCATATTGTAGCGAGACAGCATATCAGAGTGTCATACAGACCTGTCATACGACAGACCTTTGGTGTCAATCTACACTGTGACGTAGTCGTATGACACGCTGATATGTTGCATAACTGTTTTGCATCTGTAGTCTACATTGAGACTGCCGAAAAGGAGGGTTATACAATATGGCAGAATGTTTCAATCATAGCACTACATACCATCCACAAATCGTCGTGGCACAAAGAACTTTTCAAAACTTTTGAAAGATACATACGTTGAGAACATTTTCTTTCAATAGCTTTGAAAATGAGAATTCCATGACAGTGTATTGTTCCACACAACACCTAGGATGCTAATGACATCTGCGACTTGAAATGTAGGTTTATCACCCATACAATCGACAGTTTTGTTCTCCTTGGTAAAAATCACAATTATAGTTTTCTTCTCATTTACACGCAATCAGTTTGAAAAAGACCATCGATGCATGTTGTCGACCTCATTCTTTACAGTCAGTAAAGATTTTTCTAACTGATGCTCAGAAAAGGATGAGTGTACAACTGAACAAATTTCGTGGACAAAAACTTCGGCTTCAAATTTTAGCAATAAAGAAGATGAGCAAGAAGAACAAAAATGAGCCAAAAAGAGAACCCTGCAGCGCCTCACTTGTTGCACAGGTTTCCTCACTAAGTATGTACTTTACACGAACTCTTTGAAATCGATCACTTAAATATGATGTCAAGCAAGGAAAGGAAGATAGGAAAGTTGAGCATGTTAATGCATCCTAAATCCCTAATGCTCTGCAAACTGCATATGCACATAAAACCACACCCACAATCGATCAAAGAATCATCTTCAACTGCTAAATACAAACTTTTTCACACCTCTTGTTTTATCAAATGATCCAAGGATGTCGTTGCAGACATAGAAACCGGTACCAGGAGGGGAGCTCAGAAAGTCTGTGCTAAAGCTAATTCATTCAATACCAATCGTCAATCGTTGACCAACGATTCAGTATAAATACGTCAGTTCTTAATCTTAATTGGCCAGAACGAGTGTAATAGTCATCTCCTATCATGTTCATGCACTCCTGTCTATAAAGCTAAACGCATTTAGATTTGGCGAGCCTCTCAATGTCGGCAAACACAAAAATTTTGAGCAACTTTATCCACATTCAACCACATTCTCGCATACATTCCCGATTAGACGCATGATAAAAACACATTCATATCATGGAAAATGACCATCAGACATAACATGTCAAAACTTATGACTCTGGGCTTTGCACTTTTCGCTTAATCAGAGAAAACATAGAAAATTTCATTTTAGCCAAAAACTGCAATCTGCGTCCCATTGCATTAACATGTGTTTTTATTTGATCTTGTCTGACAAGAAGAGGAACTCACTAGAACTCGGCAGACATGCCGATTCGTAGCAGGCATAGGGTGTACAGCATTCTGTGAAAGTCTCACTTTCGGCCTCGTTCCCTGCAGAAACTCGTTCTGGCTGCCCGACTAGTACCGAACATTGCAGAATTGAGCTCTGCAACCATTTTATCATTTCCAGAGAAATTCCTACCTCATCCTTCATGCAGTACGGACTTATCCACATGTCACTTCCATGTCTTCGCCCAAATCAAGGGACAATCGAAAGGTATGCGAGTTGAAGCAATCCTTTGAGAATGCTCTCGTCGAAAGGCCAAAGGATTTCTTCGACGGAGCATTTCGAACATGGCGCGACCGAGCTGAGAAAGGTGTGATAAGCGATGGAGACAACTTTGGGAAAATTGACTCTTGTTTCCGATTTTAGTTGGTTTTTTAGTTTTCGTGAGTGAATATTGCATTTTTGTAATAGAAAATATATGTTGAATAACATTTTGGTGCGAGCTTTTTGACTACAATAAACATGACCATTGAAAACAGCATTAGTTGTATGTGTTGTCACAGCGTTACCACCGGACCTTGAGATTCCATCCGCGCAGGACAATGTCATCCGTACAGGTAGTGTATCGATGAAGGGTAGCATAAATGAAGGCCTATGATATACTAGGAGATTACATCCGTGAGCATTAACTCTTGGAAACAAGTTTGTTTTGTTCCTGGAAACTACATGAAACTACTAGTGCATTGGTAATTTGTTTCATAGAAAATTTTGCGAAAGGAAAGTTTCTGTTGTTAGAAGCTTGTTTCTAGCCTGGTATAGTTTTTTGAATATCCAGTATTCTTGACCGTTAGTGATATGGCCCTGAGGCCGAGTCCTCCACGTACCCGGTTCCATAATATAAAGGGTTCAAAAGAAAAGATTCTTCGGGTACTTCCAAGCGATTATTATTGCGTGTGCACAATAATTATTATATTGCACACGCAATAATAATCGCTTGGAAGTACCCGAAGAATCTTTTCTTTTGAACCCTTTATATTCTTGACCGTGCTAAAATATATCGCATAATTGTGAGCGATTTCAATGACGTTTCCGATTTTTACTTCTTGGTAAAGATCTGATTTTTAATACACTGATCAAACTGTACATTAAATATTTAAAACTGTTAAAGTACATGTTATGGAAAAAGAAAATTTGTTTCCGCAGCAACATTTTTTACGGATAGTATCACCTTATTATAAAAAGGACAGTATGCAAATTCCTCGTATATGTAAGATAAACTTTACACGCTTTAGAATATTCATGTCTCTACTAAGATCTCAGTACTTAATATGATAAATTTATCAAATCTCAACAGATGTAGCCACCACCAGACATGCTTCGGCCTGTTGGCTCTCATCAATCGTGGATAGGTTTGAACCAGCGACGTTGGAGCTATAGGACGTGCAAGCATACCCTCTAACCACAAGGCCAGCGGACCATCTGTTGAGAGCGTGAATCAGCCAGAAAGGCACTGCTTTAACGCAGGCACGTGGAGGGCGGACTGCTTCCTGCAATCACTTAATACCACATCCGAGATTGAGGCGCTTCACGCATGCGCTACTCATTACAGGTTAAGAAAAGTAACCTGGCAATTGATAAATTTATCAAATCTGGTTCAAACCTACCCACGACTGATGAGGCCCAACAGGCCGAAACATGTCTCATTGTGGTTGCATCTGTTGAGATTTGATAAATTTATCAATTGCCAGGTTACTTGTCTTAATATGACAAGTTATGAATAATAAAACGTTTATAATTGTGATACTCTATACGATGATTAAAGCATAGGAATTGACATAAAACGTCAACAGTCACATAAGAGGTTATAGCAGACATACTGTAACAGGAAACATAATAATAACACGAAAATGGAAAAATCAATCAAGGTTACTTGAAAATATCATGTCGATTTTTGTTTGAGCAATTATTTAGTGTAGCTCGCACTTAAAAAATATTGGTGTGTGTGTTACGATGATTTAATGTTGTTGAAGTAAAATAACTATATTTCTTCTGTGATCAATTCAAAAGAAAATCGATTTCTCTCTTCAAACTTTTGAAGGCTTCGTCTCTGAAGCAAAATTGATTAGTACCATGATTTCCGCGCATGTGAGCCAATTTGGCCTATTTGCTTCTTTTGAGCTGATTGATACGAATAGCCATTTTAGCTCAATCTCAATCCAATTTAATAAGTTGCTATTATTACTATCGTAAGTGCGAGTAAATGAAAGCACGTTATTCCAAACTTAACAAGCCATCACAATCGATATCAAATCAAAGTCATTTTCCTACCTACTCGTACATATTTATCGATAGCATAATAATTGAATCATGTGGCAACACTGTGTCACAACAACAATGCATAGACAAAGTCGACTTCCAATAGTTGACAGTGGCTAGGTACCGGTATCCTGTCAGTGTGCGTATTCCACAATATTTCATTTCTCTTCAAGCATGACATCATTTTAACAACATAAAGTGCAATAAACTGCCCTACGCCACAAATCCGCAATCATCGCATGTTTCACTGATTTGATTCTGACCTAGATAGTCCGGCAGTCAGAACGAGTTTCTGCAGATAACGAGGTCAAAAGTTAGACTCACACAGAATAATGTACACACTATTCCTACTACAAATCTGCACAATATCTTTTGAACCAAGCAGGCTATGGCCACCTAGCAACTTACTTTCTACGTATTATGCAATTTTTGACAGATGGATAATAAATATGGCACTATCCTTTTGGTGTGATTGCTATAATAAAATTTGAATGTTTGGAATATTTTGGCTGATTTCGGTGCATATTCACTTCTTATGTACTTCGTATATTGCAGCACTAATTCTTGTTGAGTTGTGGCTACATTCAACAACAATGAAATTAAATAAAAGATGGATCAAATTACCATGCAAAAGATGTACGGCTGGTAGGATTCGAACCTACGACCAAGGTTATCTAGACCTGTGCTCTACTAACTGAGCTACGAGCCACGTACGTGACTGTGTCAATTGGCAGGATCAAACCCTCGCCACCACACATAAAAGATTCTTCCTATTGATATAGAGATATTCAAAAAATGCAAAATAATTGAATTCAGAATTATCTGCTTATTATGTATGCATGTTTGAAATTTGAAATTAAAATTTCAAATAGGATTTTTGATTATTTTTGTACTTTTTAGTTAGAATGCATCTGATCAGCAATTATTGAAATCGTTCAGAATCCTATTGCTCTCAGCCACAGTGTCTCGATAAAAGTCGCCAGATTGTGTTGTTTCTTCACCTGCAGAGACTAAATACTAAAATGTGCGATTTTAGTGATATTTGAGCAGAACTAACAGTTTAAATTATTTGATTATCGTTTGTCCAAAATGGTAGCAAAAATAGCAGTTCTCTCGAGATACTTTTTATGGTCAGAGTTAGAAAGTAATAAGTTAAAATGGCTTTGACAGGGCCTTCGGCGTCCAGCGCCTTCTCTCGGTCGATGTAATTGGTAAAGTCGGCAGCCTGTGTGAAGGTTTATAAAGAGTTGAGTGATATTAAGAAGTGTGTTGTGCGTCAAGTGTGAGGTGGTTGAAGTGTGAAGACAGACTGTACTGCGGTAGTTCATGTTTTCTATTGATTTTCGGCTGAAACTGTGTGATTGCTTTTGATTCGGTAAATGTTGTGTCGCGAGTGTTATCGATTACATCGACCGAGAGAAGGCGCTGGACGCCGAAGGCCCTGTCAAAGCCATTTTAACTTATTACTTTCTAACTCTGACCATAAAAAGTATCTCGAGAGAACTGCTATTTTTGCTACCATTTTGGACAAACGATAATGACTAATCTCTCTCGCCGCATGGTCAACTACGTAAATTATTTGACTTTTGACCTCATCTAGTACAATGATGTAATCTCGGAACGATAATCGTTTTATCAACCACCTCGTTTTATTGACCAAACCTTTCGATTAGTGCATGGTTTATTCGTTTTTGTTGCCGTTTTCCATTTAAAATAGTTCAAATATTATTTCAAACGGACACGATAGTAGATACACATGGTGCTGGCGAATAAAGCAATTGCTTACAAAACTTAGCCTATCTGAATTATGGAATACACAGTTCATTGTTGATAAACAATTATATTTAAGGATTACAAAAGGTCGATTAGCTGATTATTATAGGGAACAGTGGATGTCTTCAGCAAAAAACAGCCATTCTGGGCTAAATTATTTGGAGTTATGTCTGTTTGACGATACTATTAAGTCATATCTAAATGTTGATATCGATTATAACTATATCAATATCATACTGAAGTATAGAGCATTAAACCACAACTTAGAAGTTGTCACCGGCATTTATGGAAATCGTTTGAAGTATGAAGAACGTCGATGTGAGCAATGCAGTGATTCACGGGTAGAAAATTTGCATCATTTTATGATTGAATGTTCAAGATCAAGAAATTACGACAGGAACTAGCACCGATATTATGCCACTGCAAAAGTACAACTGAGTTCTACAAGTTGATGAACACGCATATTCCAAATAATCCTAAATGCATTGCTAAATTTCTTCAAATAGCTAAAGAGTTGCGACAGTCTACTACAGAGAACACAAACTGAATGACATTTAGAAGCAAATTTTTCTCCTCTCCTTACTGAATACGATTTCTTTTATTGTTGAAATTGACCGCACGCTTGAAATGCACTTTTGATGTCTGAGTTTCAATAGTTGTGTTTGAAACACGAATGTTTTTGTTCACACACATGTTCCCCATATTTTTCCATGTTTTCCAAAGTATTTGGAAATAAACATTTATTGACTTATTGACCTAATGGAAATTTGTTAAATATTGTCGGTAGCACATATAAGGTGCACATCATTCTGCAAAAGGCTCATTTTCGTCCTCGTTCCCTGCAGAAACTCGTTCTGGCTGCCGGACTGTGAAATGACCATCATCAACTAGCCGTTGTCCCTTCTATTCCTACTAGCCTATACGAAAGAGAAAAGTCAAATTTATGATTGCTTGATTTAGATGTCAATTTATCAAAGGTCCAATACTGACAAAATCCCGACGCTCAAATTTTATGGAGCCTACACTGTAAATCGCTCAATACGAATCACATACGAAGGATGCATACCAAGATATTTCTTTGGTATATTTCTGTATGATCTTGGTATATATTTGTATGCTTTCGCATGTTTTTTCAAGTGTGGTATGCTTTACATACTAAAGCCATACCAGCACAATGTTAAAAGAAAGCATCAATCATATCCAAAGTATGTTGATTTAAGGCTTTTTGTCAATAAAGATCACGCTAATGCTACTACTGCTTTGTAAGTAGTGAGATAATGAAACTTTTTAGTCAAACTAACAATACTGAATTCGATTTTAATACATGTAAGTCCGAGGCATTTCATAAATAATCAATAAGTATTTGACCATCAACAATTATGCATTATGTAATTTTGGAACTAAGCATATTATCAATCCAAAATAAAGACACATTATAATTCATGAACGCAAAAATAGTTATGTTTGAGATATATAAGTCAACATGGTTGCTGAAAAGTTATCCTTTTATTGAAATGATGTTTATCAATTTATTTCAAGAAAATGATCTAATTATGAGTCTTGTGAATGCTATAAGACAAGTTGCAAAGATGACATGCGTCTCTAATTCCACAACAAATCTAATCTAGTTAAATACCACACTTTCACAAAGAAATATTCACGGCAGGTGTTACTGGAAAAAAGTAATTTGTAAGTAGTATGTAGTATAACATATTTTTTGCCATATGACATAAAGCTATTCATACGAAAGACATGCGAAACACATACCAATTTGCATCGGGTCTCGTATATAAAACATACCAAGAATTCGTATTTCAACGTAAAACAGCCAATCACAGTTAGCATAGTTCGCATCGTTTACATACCAATCACATACGAAAGTAAATGGCCATTCGTATGAAAAACATACCAGATTTCTTTATATATACCAGAATCTCGTATCAAATGTTGGTTTCAAATTGTATGTAAACTTGGTATGTGTTTGTATGTAATTTTCGTATCCAGCGATTTACAGTGTACCACTTCAGATGCCACTTCTTCTCTAGAATGTGTTTGGCATCCTACAATGGAATGATTCAAACTTAACGAGATGTTCAATTCAAGCATCTGATGCAAATTATTACCGAAGGTGGTTTGATGGGCTATAAAGCAAACCACTTTCTGAAAGTATTCCTCGGTTTCACTGTTGCTGTGCAAAAGTTAATTCAGGTTGAACTGCATATGAAAGCATTGTGTCGATTTTCGTTGGCACTTTCCTCCTATTGTTTATTGCCGCTGCATCCCAACCAGGGCAGGTGCTTGCGAAATCTGCCGCCTACTTTCATACGCCGATTGTTCAAGATGTAATAATATTGATCCTTGAAGAAATACGTCTTACCTGAAAATAGAGAATCAATGTTTTCCCAACTCTTTACGCTGCTTTCATATACAAATTTCAACAAACTTTTTGATTAACCCTCAGAGACATAGGGGGTCCAGTGGACCCCGTTGCAGTGGCGGCTCGTGACATTTGGTCCAGGTGGGGCATAAGCATGAAATTTTTACATAATCAAAAATCTAGTCTAAAAGGATCTTATTTTGTAAATGAAAAGCAAAGAATATGTTAGCAACATGCTATACATGTGTAAGTCGATGTCACTGCATTTAGTTACACGGTTGAAGCAACATTTTGTCTATTCATGGACTGATCGCTGGTGCTAACCTCACATCACCTCACTCAGTAAAAAGGGAATCACAATGCATTGTCTTTGCATTGACGGTTAACCAATCAGAAGCGTTAGGGCTCCCTCTCGAGTGCCCATTCTGTGACGCATTCATCGCGTGTTAATTCTGTCTATTCGCTCAGATCGTGAAATGAACCACTCTCACGTCATCTCAATCTCGATGCTTGGGCGCGCCCATCAGTCTTGAAAACGATTGATGGATTCTGCTAGCGCCACTGTCGCGCAAATGGAAGAGATGTACATGAAGTATAGTTGAAATTTATGATCAAGAAATGGAGTCTACTACTGATGTTGCTGGTTATTTAAGTTAGACAACATTTCAATAGGTGGGGCAGTGCCCCACCTGCCCAAATGGACGAGCCGCCACTGCCCCGTTGCCATATTTTTCTATTTTACCTTTTGTGCTGAGGATATAGGCTATCAGCCGCTCATGCCCATGCAAAATCGTTATTTTTGACAATGAATCCACATGTGTTATTCCATTTCAATTGAATC
This sequence comes from Prostheceraeus crozeri, assembly GCA_907163375.1. Lineage (NCBI taxonomy): Eukaryota > Metazoa > Platyhelminthes > Polycladida > Euryleptidae > Prostheceraeus > Prostheceraeus crozeri. The sequence continues at coordinate 20,551 of CAJQUW010005896.1, read as the reverse complement.
TGTTGAAGTATGGTAGATAGGCCAAAGGGGTCCACTGATGGTCTCAGTGGGTGTAGAAATTCTCACAACAATTTTTTGCTCAAATAATTTTGTGCATGTCCGCGATGATGCATGATGAGTGAAATTCATTTATGCAATGCTTGCATCATGCTCGTGCATGTGGGTTATGCTAGAAGATCGCAAAATGAGAATATTTTGTTTTCGCAAATGATCGTGCAGGTTGGCCTACATGGACAAATCAGCATAAATCAACGTTCAAATTGAAAGCTATCATTATATTCATAGTTCAACACTAAACGCAGATCGTTGGAAAAGCTTTCACAGCAGTAATTGATGAGCTTAAGGTCTCCACAGCTGTTTTGATGGTCTTACAATGCAGCAATTATAACTCAGTTTAGGCCTATTTCCGATTGACGTAGACAAATTTGAAAAAATGGCCGAATGTCCGGGTTATGTTGCATGGAATGAATCTATATGATAAAAATCAACTATCTGAGGTTTTGTGGCGACCGCAAACATCGTAAAACCGACTCTTGCAACTAATACTGTGCTAAATGTCGTTGAATTGCAAAAACACCACATTTTCCCATGTGTTTACTGAGAAGGCTGAAAGACATTCAAAGGTTTAGTTATATCGACTTGCTACACGCAAACATCACTGTTTTACTTAAAATCAACTCTGCTAATGATTTGATATCGATTTAGGCAGGTGAATTGAGAATTTGTAAAAGGGGTCGACCCCTCCCGATTAACCAAATTCAATGGCACTCTATGGTATTCTATGACACGCAATGGGAGTGCCATAGCACACCTTAACGTTCAATCGAACTCTATTGGATCCAATTGCACTGGAAGTGGGAAAATATGAGTGCCATAGAAGCTATCCAAAAGAAGCAAACGCGCAGCGACAGTTTTGACTCCGTAATCTGACTTTGTCCAATGATATTGCAACATTTACATGTTCAGTATAATTTCAGATGCTTTTGGCATGTGCAACAGTCATTGTTAATCACATCCTTTGGTCGTGTCTCAGTGTCTCGTATTTTTATGAAAATCCGTCGCTTGTTGAATTAATCATCTTATCCGGTTTGTCTCAATCATCACACCAATGGAGTAAGTTCAATTGAAACGAATTTATCATTTGTATAGTCCATCAGTCAAATCATCAAGTACTCATTGTTTCAGCAATTCATTCACGCACTGTTTTATTGAATTATGCAATTATTTAGAGATTTTTCGAGGTAGGAATTAGAACTACTGTATTATAAGATTTATGTAGACAGTCTTATCTATTTCTCGTTCTATTGTCGTATGTGTAAAGTAGCCATTTCAACAATACGTTCAAGTGCTATGAGATGTGTGCTATCATGGCACAAAAATTATTGCAAATTTGAATATTTTATTTGGATTTAATTATTCAGGATATTAATTAAAAAATCGTAGAACTTTCTAAGCGAAGACCTACGCATACATTTATGCTATAAGTCTTGAAGATACGCTGTAATCACTTAAATGATGCAGCAGTTAGTTACATCGAAATTATAACAATTTTTCTTATTTTAGATTCCGGGTATATCTTTTGATTCCGCTTGTTTCATAGCTTTCTCACTGGCCCAAGCATATCATCGTGAGTTATCTAGAGGTCTAGCAGTTAGTTCAAACAGCTGTGCAAATATCATCCAATGCTATACGCAAAGATTTTAAGTAAACAATTTTGATTATGTTTTTAAATTTCAGTTAGGGTTGATCGGGTTCTTTCAACGAGTCTGCTGCGTCTTCTGAGAAATCCACGTTTGGTGAAATCCTCGAATCGGTATTTTAAGCCATGAAGTAAGTTATGAAGTCCTCGGTGTTCTAACAATTTATACACTACTATCTGAAAGAATTATAGTCCAATTATTTTTTGTCTTTTAGCTATCATTTAGAAAATCGTTATTTAATTTCACTTTCAAAACCTTTGATATGTATTCTATCAGGTTGACTCCACTGTTAATTCTAAAGATTCTAAGATTTCCAAATAGCAAGTTAGTGAAATTTCGACTGGCATTCATAAAATATCACTTTAAACACACTGATGCTGGCAAATTGCCTAAGTTACTGCACCTGCAATAATTAATATGATAATATAAAATTTAATATTTAAAAAATAAAAATTTAATATAAAACTGCTTTTTGCAAACACAATGTAAATGGAATAAGAAAACATTGTTTTCAATATTAAAAATCAAATAGGACTATTTAATTATTCTATTTACATTGTGTATGCAAAAAGAAGTTATTATTAATTATTGCAGGCGCACTTACTTAGGCGATTTGCCAGCAGTGTGTTTAAAGTGATATTTAATGAATCGAAATTTCACTAACTTGCTAATTGCAAATCCCATATGTACCCAGGCATGGCTGCAACCTTAAATAGGGAGTTGTGTCGATCTTGTGAGATGTGAAATAGGCCTGCTGATGATTCCTGATTTTGGATGAAATAGTAGCTATTCAGATCTGTTTCAATTATTTTCAACTGACGATGCAACTCAATATTTAATTATTCTACCTCCCAACTTTAGGTAGATTATTATTGTTGTCATTATTCCAGTTCAGTCATAACATTTTGCGATAGATAGTGTGTTATAGTCATATTTCTCTGTTACAACATTAACAGTATTTTAACATAAGCTGTTAACATGATCAATGTATTTTTCTGAGAATTTACTTTTAATGAGTATTGGAAATAGTAAAAGAATTATTCAAAAGTGTGTTTGCATTTCGATTTATTCTCAAGAGCTAATTTCATTTCATAAAGATCAATCAATCATTTCAAGAGCTAGATGCAAAAGATATGGTGATTAGTTTCTAGGGCTTTGCCTTTCGACTCAGGTATTGACTGCCGGCATTAAATTTCAAATCAAGATATTGATCTTTGTGTTATATTTAGTTTGGCTCGTTTTTGCCATAGCTAATGTTTTTAGATCAAATTTGTTGCTTGACATGTTTGGTGCTTGTAGATAGCTAATTGAGAAGTGTTTCAATTTCTTTGTTCTGATGTGAACGAGGCCGCTTTATACTGCCAATCCAAGTTTTGAAAAAATCACATTTTTTTCATAGAAATGAAGAAGGAAAAAAGGAAGAGGAAATGATATTTGCAAGCATGGAAGTTATGTGTTAAAAATCAGTTTTGTGTACCTACTTGTTAAAAACATAATAATATATTAACTTACAGTGATTACGATTAAGCAATGATTCACATCTATATCAATCACATATCGATATGAATAACTCCACGTTTAAAACAATGTTCTTCATAAAAAATATTGACCTCTGTAAAAAGTATTATCAAAACTGAAGACAAATGGATCCATTTTAGTTCGAAAATTAAAACCTGTAGTCAATTGTTAGATCAATTGTGAAGGGCTTGAACTAATTTTATACGAGTATGTGTTACGCAATATTTTGACTAGGAGTTGGGGAGAGTTGCGAAGTCAGCAGCACATGGCTTGAAGTCTCCCAGGACTTTGGGACCCAAAATTATTTAATTTCATTTAGTTGCTTTCAGACATAATTTTGAAAGAATTTCATATTTTCATGCACTTTTCTGGATGGTTCAGATTTTGCGGATTTTCATATTTAATATCCTGCTCCAGCAGTCTGATGAAAGATATCTTTCCACATGAATATCACTAATAAGATCAGGACTAGGATTCAGTTCTGTGATCCTGCAATTATTAAATTAATACTTTTCATCTATTAATACATTTCAAGACGGCCGCCTTAAATAAAGGAGTGTAAATTCCGACATTTAGTTGTTCTGATAGGAAACAGATCACTATCAAGCAGCGTTTTACGTGTGCAGTGGTGGTCAGAAGGGGGGGATGCCGGGATGCATCCCCCCACCAGCCCAAAGTATTGTGATATAAAATATGAACATTCAATTTATCAATTTAGCATCAGCATATTCTACATTTTAGCTTCCAAGCAATAATTTGGCAATGTATCTGCACTGAAATAGTACAAAAGTCGGACGGCGAAACGAACTCTATCTCGTTACATCATTTCCGCTTATATCACTGATTTAGAGCTTATCAACTTAGAGACATGTAAAACCAAGGAATGTAGCGGCCTCCGCAATAGGTTTGTTTATCCTAGGCAGCTCAGATGTTGATGACCCGCTGTGATATTGCGTATCCTACATGATGCACTTGAATTAACAGATGTTCTGCCCATCAGCTCTGTGATGCAAGAAAGTTGACCAAGTGCTTTCAAATCCGTTCGACCCACGGACCTTCCACCCACATGTGAGGTGGTTTGCCAATTGGAACGACTATAACATGTATCTGTCATTCGATTCGTTCTCAATATTTCTTAAATGTTGGTGTCGATGGATCACCTAACACATATTCTATGGTGCTTAATTAACGGATTTCGTTTTCCTAACTCTCTGATAATTCAAATGATGGCATCTCATTTAAATGAACATATACATGCAAATGTAATTTAAAACAGGCAATTCAATATAACTTATGACATTTGCTTATTATTTCACATTTTATTCTGTTTGAGGATTGGAACAATTAAATTTAATCCCCCCCACTGGAATTTTCTGTGACCGCCCCTTTCCGTGTGTGATAGGAAAATGTCGCTTTGCATCTAAGAACTTTTAAATGATAAAGAAGATAAATATTTTATTTGAAATTCTCTTAGAAGGAAGGAAATAATTACGAGAAAGTATTCATTTTTCGAATATAGTAAAAGTCACACTAGTAATGAGAGAAAGCTAATTGAGCTTTCTACCTTCCTTCAGATTTTTATAATCATGAAATGAATCTAATTGAGCAGGCGTTTATACGTGTCACTGAAAGATAAATATGAAGAAGTTAACAGGTAAGATAAGAACAGAACGCGCCGACATAGGGAGGGATTGGCATTCATGATAAAACATTCAAGCACCGCGAACGAGATTACAAAATTGGCATTTATTTATATCGGTGAGACCGGAATTGAAATTAACAGCATTGTCGGGAATCGGGATGCGATCTTGAAATAGATGTTAAAAATTTCCCACTGTGGAGGTCATTGTGGGAATAGCGCATGATGAATAATGATATAATCAAATCAAGACACGACACGGTCAAAAAAATTCGAAGGATCCAGGAAACGGAAGACGCCAAAGTTAAACAATTACCCTAGTGGAGAATCTTGTAAATAATTAGGTAATTAAAAGTCATGAACGAATGAATATGAATTAATACTGACAACATAGAGTAACCTACTCTAGTATAGAGCAGGTGCTGAAATACGTATAAAGGCAAGTCTACTCAACTGAAGACGGCAAGGGAAATAAATTAATACCTATAAACGATTTAGTTTTTATCAAATAAGAACCGTAATAAGAGTTCGTCATGGACCTGACGAGAAGCTAACTAAAAATAACAAACGGTGAAAATTAGAAACCTAAAAAACCCAAAATCAAGTTTGCTATGTATGGAGTCATCAGGGAGGAACCATGTGGCTGCATGAAGCAAGGTTTCGGCCCCTAACCTCCATCATAAAACACATCAAAGTAGTGAATACTACGAACTTATCTTAGCTTATAAGTTAGCACATTCGACAGATACTTCTGTCCCACTTTCTGCTTATAATTATATTTCGGTTTTACATCATCAAATCTTGTTAATTGATTAATTGAATAAGTGAAGAAATAGATCGTTAAAACGAGAGACTCTACAATTGAGAGTGTGTTGTGTCGATCGCCAGCAAATAAGTGATGCTTTCTATATTTGTCTTTATGCATGTATGTAATTAAGTATGCGTGATCCATTAATGCATTATTGAGATTAAATACGGTGTGTACTAGCCATGATTCCCCTTTCTTTGTTATTCCCATGCTACAATTCCCATCAAACTGAGGTGACCGACTTTTCAAAGAAACAAAGCTATTCTATTCATAAACAATCAAAACAATCTATTCATAAGGATGATGAGTTGCTCTCTAAATAAGCATGTATGGACCAAATGTAATGACAGAAATCTAATATCACCGCCACCACAGTATTTTAATTATCTATGAAGCTTGAATCCATGGTCCATAATATTTGAAACTATTTTTATTATGTATTAAAATTAAAATTCACACTTGAATTTTCATACAAACATGATAATCACCCTAATAAGTTTAACCTCTTTCCTTTTTATCTGATGCGGTTTTAGTAGGTGAAAGCATGAGAGCATAAATCTTATCTCTAATAGTAGCAGTGCTTTAAAATCTAAAATTCTACCAGTATCGCAAGATGCTTACAAAAAGTTAGAAAAGACAATAACTTTACATACTTACACCTTGGATATACGCATGCATGCATGCATGGAAACTAATATAGTCTAATGTTCCATAAAGTTTCATTTTACTTACTTATTGTCAAAAGTTTATTTGTCTGCTCTCACTAGGTGTGACACGCAGACTGAATCAAACTAATTGAAACATGATTCCTGCTAGAATATCGATCAAGCAATGGACAGTCACTGGACAGGCAATCACGTAATGAATAAGTATAGCTAAAAAGTACATATGCAGAAAAATTACTAATAGGAAAAGAAGTGCATCGACAACTTCAATAAAAGAAAGGACCATTGTCTGATCGATATTCTAGCAGGAATCATGTTTCAATCAGTTTGATTCATTCTGCGTGTCGCAACTACTGAGAGCAGACGAAACGCAGTTGTGACAATATACAAGTAAAATGAAACTTCTGGCGATATTTTTCGTCTGCAAGATCACAGCGGGCGCATTTGCATTATTATGTTATAATCCTATATTAATAATATAAATCTCCAATACAAGAAACATAGCAATTATCAAATACTCTTCAATTGCAATATTTTGCATTATTTTTCATTTAAATGAAGTTTATCTGCCTATATGCAGAACGTCTATGTTCCATCATCAACTTATCATTTATCGCATATTTATAATGTATTTCCTGTTTGTTGCAGATCAACTCCTACTACATTTCCCAATGGAAGAGAAAGAAATATGGTGAATGATTTCTGAGAAACTTTTCATCGAAGCAAGTGTTCAAACGGCTAAAAAGAGAAGATATTAAAAATCATTGGCTGTTTTTTGAATTAATGGCGTTTTGTGAATGATCATGAAATTAGCTAAAAAATAATGCTCCATAGTGTGATTGATTCTCAGACTATTTTTTTAAAAATCTGGGCCGGACTTCCACGGACATGTCAAGGGGATCGAAAGTGAAAAGTGCAAATACCTCATGCATGTTGTCTTTATATTGACATTATCACAATTGCTAAACTAAACTGATTATTCTTTACAATCATGATCACATAAAGTGTCAGTATGTCGCGGAAAGGTTTAGACACGCTATGGCATTAGGAGCTGCCATGAAAGCTGAATTTCCCAAAATTCTATGGGACAGAAGTTCGATAGAACAGGATTTCCCGAAATTCGATAGGACATTATTTCCCACAAGTCTATGGGACAAATTAGTCCCACAGGCAATAGGATCAAAGTTCCCCAAAATTCAATGGGACAAAACATTCCAACAGTGCCATAGAATAGAGTTCCATAGCAATAGCACTACCCGCTATAGGAAAATTACAATAATTCCGTAGGACGTTTCCTATAGGAGTGCCATAGATTTTGGTTAATCGGGCTCAGGTCTCAGAGGGTGCGAAAAGGCTCAGGTCTCTGATGGTTAAAATTGATTTTTCATTTTTCATTTTTATTGGGGAAACAGGGAGAGCTCTTCGTGAAAGGACTAATGGACACCGTTTTGACATATGGCGCAATGAAGACAGCAAAGTTGTACCTTTCCAGTCTATGGAGTATGGTCATCAAGAAAACAACATATCTGCTTCCATATTTAAACAAAACAATGAAACTGAACAACAAAGAAAAAGAAAAGAATTTTATAAGTCAACTGATGACCGATAGTCCTCATGGTCTAAATATACAGCATGAACTACAAAGATCTCCCATTTTTCAGCTAAATTATCCTATTTCTGTGATTTATATAGCACCCAGTTGAGACTCTATGTTATTTCATTTTATAACTTATAACATTATTCATAACAACTTATAGCATTTGAGTTTTTTGTTAATTTGTGTGATACATGTCCTTCTATTCCTGTTGAAGGTTAAGAGCGGTTAACTGGCTCTTATCCGAAACGGGTCGAATAAAGTCTTGGACCAGCTGATTATACGGCGTTTTTACCATCGAAATATTGAATACAAATTTGAATTCCGTTACGAAAGCTGATTATCTAACACTACACGAAAGGCTTTTTGAATAAAATTACTAGCATAACATCAGAACTTCTTTATAAGATGCTTCAATTATTAGAATTAGACTTATATCATGCGTGGAAATGTCAACGGAGAACTAAAATAGAAAGAAGTTGATAATGCAAGTCTCATTCTTATTCATTTTGCATATATTTTTTGTTTTTGCTTAATGCTAACTAAATTAATGAAAGATACCTGCGACTTCCTAGAAAATAGTACGTCATGGATGCCATTTTTCATTATGCTGTTATGTAGTTATGATGTTTGCTTTGATTGCTCATTTTGAGACGTGGGTTCGATCGTAAAATGATAATCTTCTTGAAAAATGCAGTAGGCCTACATTTTTACTATTTTTTTCGAAGGTTGTTTTCAAATATGAAGAAAGAAATTTTGGGCTGATTGATAGTCGACTTCGATTTGTACTTTTAGATGAACATTAAAGAGTAAAACAAACTCACACATCATCACTCGAAGGTCATACGCTTGCCACAAAAAAATACATTTGACAACAAAGGTCTGTCGCAGTTCATTGAATATCTAAAGAGAATGACAGCTATTAAGTCAATACAAGACACCAACACCCTTGATTCCCCGACCACACTCGCACGACCTAGGAATCGAACCGAAGTCCACGGTGGAGACGAGCTCGCACCTTCTTCACCAGGCCACGCTGACGGTTCAAAAGGAATGTGAGTGAAGGCAGAAGTCATCTCTAAGTGATATCGACAGCATATTGTCCTATTATTTTTGACAGGACGCTAACAGCGTTCATATTGTAGCGAGACAGCATATCAGCATGTCATACGACTACGTCACAGTGTAGATTGACAACAGAACACCGCGAACTTCGGTTCGATTCCTAGGGCGGGCGAGTGCGGTCGGGGAATCAAGGGAGTTGGTGTCTTTTATTGACTTAATAGCTGTCATTCTCTTTCGATATTCATTAAAAGTACATTTGAATTTTCAAAATAGTAGATTGCGTATTAGTCATATAGATAAATTATATTTTCTACTATCACCACGTCGACACTGCTTTCGAAACCCTCCTCTTAGAAGGCGATATAATAAAAAGTGACATTCTACTTTCCAAAAAACACAGAAAAAATCATATACACTGGATGATCCAAAAATACGCCATATTTTAATTAGGAGTGAAAATCAACTTCCAATGAAATGTTGGTCATTTATCTTGCAGAATTATAATTCTGAAATAAGTGCGATGGATTGAAAGTTCTATCTATACGAAAGATATTCGTGCACGTTGAGGACATACCACTCCAGACACTTAAGATTATCGCAGAAGTACAGCCAAGTAGAGCACAGCCCAACCAAGAACAGTCAAGCACAGCACAGCCCATTTGCGCACAGCAGGGCACAGGCAAGACCAATCCAGCCCAATACACCAAAACACAATACAGCACAGTACATCCCCGGACAGGTCAGTGTAACCAAGTTCAACACAGCTAAGCACAACCCCAAGCACAGTCCAACACAGCGCATAACAGCCATTTACATCACAGCAGAGCCAAGCACAGCACAGCATATGCCAAGTCCAACACAGCACATAACAGGCATTTACATCACAGCAGAGCCAAGCACAGCACAGCATATGCCAAGTCCAACACAGCACATAACAGGCATTTACATCACAGCAGAGCCAAGCACAGCACATCCCCGCACAGCTCAGCGCAACCAAGTTCAACACACCTAAGCACAGTCCAGCATAGCACGTCACAACCATTTACATGGTCGAATGAAATCGTCATTATAGTAACGTCGACAACCACCTGGTAAGGTGCTATGTGCTTACCAGAGTGAGTGTAGGCAGCATCTATGGGGATTGGAAGATCTATCCACACGGATGAAATAAAAGTACCGACAGGTCGTTTAACCTTTCCATAAGGTGATCTCCTTGCCGCCTCTTCATCGAATTCCCAAAACCGATCACCAGCAAAGATAAATGCACGCTTTTTATAACCTACTCTGTCATCTATATAAGGAGGAATATATCCCCATGTGAACATCGCATCGACTTTTTCCACAGAAGCTGGTAGTCCAATATCCTGCAAGGACAGGCCTTCTGGCTCAATACTTGGCGATCGTTCTAGATTGTTGTTCAAGACCCAAAGCCGCTTTCCACTGAAGAACATGAAGCGGTTATCCCTTCTTTCGTGAGCGGCATCAATACGATCAAGATCTCGAGGAAGGGCAATCCAGAACATTCTGAACAAAGCTGGCTTCTTTATTAACTCGTATGAGTGGAATCCATGACCGGTTTCTTGAGCATGGACAGTCCAGAAAAACTGAAAAGGAAGATCAGAAAGGAATTTATCAAATGAAGACTTTCATTTCTTCTATAAAGTCCATCTTCAATCAGTGCAATGAACTCATAAACTTGCATCAATTGATCGAGCATGACATGACCTTGCTAGCCGTTACCATTATCTATTGCTACTTTGTGAGACGAACATTTAAACCGTGAGTAAATAATAATAAGCCTCTATTTGTATAGAAACGATCACGGCCGATCATAATACACATAAAGGGATAAAAAGCATATAAAAAGGTATTGAGTCACAGCTACGAAGAACGCGATACACATAGTCCGGCAGCCAGAGCGAGTTTCTGCAGGGAACGAGGCCGAAAATGAGACTTTCACAGAATGATGTACACCCGATTTCTACTATGAGTCTGCACGTCCGCCGATTTCTAGTGAGTTCCTCTTCTTGTCAGACAGGATCAAAGAAAAACACATGTAAATCCAATGGGAGGCAGATTGCAATTTTTGGCTAAACTGAAAGTTTCTATGTTTTCTCTGATTAAACGAAAGGTTCTAAGCCTAGACTCATAATTTTTGGCATGGAATGTCTTCAGGTCATCTCCTTTCATTTTCATGCACCCCTGTGTACAAAGCTAAGCACATTTAGATTTGGCGAGTCTCTTAATGTCGACAAACACAGACATTTTACGCTACTTTAACCACATTCAACCACATTCTCACATACATTGCCGATTAGATGCATGATAAAATCACATGCACATCATAGGAAATGACCTGAAGACATTCTATGCTAAAACGTATGACTCTAGACTTAATACACTGTAAACTGTAGGGCACGAATTTAGGCACGAAGTCAAAATCTGGCGCCTATTAGCGCCTATTGATGCCTGAAGGCACTAATGGGCACCAAGCGAAATATTTGTTTATCTGGTAAAAACCATATACAGAAAAATTTCTTCATTTACGATTACTAATTAGGAAGTTAATTTATTCGAAATCAAGCCATCTAAGCTTCAAATTACTCAACTCATCAAATTTAAATCTCCTTTGTTTGAGTCTCCTACATTTTAAAGACATTCTTTTATTCTTCCATCCGTGAAGTGTTGTTGAGTAGCGTTTGCGACAACAGCTGTTCAGGATGGCATGTGGGCTTGAATCAAGCAAAATTATATTTGAAGAACAGAAAAAGGTGCTGCATGGAAGAAGGTAAGTACGACATGAGTTCGTTTGAAAATATTCATGCATCCTTGGAAATATAATATGTACTAAGCCAAATATCAAATGATTTGTGTAGTTTAGCTTTCCAAGTCCAGTCAAGTTTCAGTATGATGCATTTTGATGTTTTGCTGCATACTGCAAGCACAGACAGAACAAATATTTCTTGGAAAGAAATGCTTTCTCAACTTAAGTCATGTTTACGCTCTGTTTTACTACCGGCGCGGGCGCCAGCACAGAATTAGATTCATCACCAAAGCAGATAATCAAAAATTTAATTCTGTGGGTGACACACTTTAATAGTTGGCTACCTAATAATAGAAGCACGTGAGGTTTCGACGAAATCACTGGATCCAATTAAAAAGTCACAGCTCCTATTGTGAAGAGATGGCCATAGATAGTGACGCTGCTCTTTTGGAATTTCCTCACTCGACTGATTGTGAATCATCAATGTTGTATTCCAGCATTGATACCGCCCTTCGAAGTCGTTATTGTTCGACCTTCCTCACAACGCGTTACTATAGACACGTCAACGACGGAATGCCGAGAGTCCGTGTTTACTTGCTTTCCGAATGTTCAGTGCGGCAGTGATATCGTGATTATGCATCATTCTGTCGACTTACAGCTGTCTTGGAATAAGGTGGAAGTGTTAACTGGACGATTTTCATATTCATGTGATTTTTTCTTTGTGAATTGCACTGTTCATGCAACATTCATTTCGAAACTTCAAATCAAATTAAGATCATTCAGTGTCCCATTTTCGAGGTGAGAACCATTCCATTCATATTTGCTTCAAGGCGATATTCACAAACGATTCTTTAGGTATTATAAAACATACATGAAACTAGGGTCTTTGTTCAATGCAATGGAAACTTGAAACCATACACAATGGTTGAAAACTATTCATTCCGAAGTAAAATGGAGTTTTATATTAAATCTCATTTTCCTAATGTTGTGGTTAAATAGCATTGTAAAATAAAAAATGCAATGCTATATGTTACACTGCTTCAAATGGGCAAAATGTGTGGCTAGCGATCTATCGAATCTTAATTCAGAGTAATGAATTCGATCACGAGATCTCGACCATTTTTTAGGCGTTCGAGATCCCAAGATGCCAGTGCCGAGACCAAGATTATTATATTAGGCGTGTACATACAGTTAACAAATGAATATTAATGGTTTCCCCCAGCCAGTACCATAGTACGTTTTGTTATGTAAAACGCATGAAATCAAAAAGGATCATAGCACCAGGAACACGAGTAACTTAGATATCGGGTATACTGTAGCTTATGCTGACGACGAATAGAACTCGTATGTGACGTCATAAGCTGCGCGCTCGTTGAGTAGGTTCCACCGGAAACGTAATGTGCGAGTTTTTATTGCAACTCGTCGCAATGATTCACCTTAAAAATTAGGGTTTCGACAGGCCATTTGATGCTTGATGCCCGCAGAATAAGGGGATTAAGAAAGACATTAAAATCAGAATTGTAGAGGTGGACACCTGATGGTCCCGCAAAGAGAGAACTGCCTATTAGCTGCTGGCAAGGGGAGACTAGAAAAGAGCTAATTAATGTTACATTGAGTTGCTTGCTGGGACATTAGCTCAAATGTTGATGCCAAATGCACTAGCATTCGCATGCCCACATAATTTTCTATTTGAGTTAGAAAATAGTATATTGATGCAACAACATCTATTCCAACTCCTGAAATATGTGCTCAGGTTAATAGCGTGATTTTCACTAATTGCGCTCATTCAAAAATTACGAAATCTAAGGCTATTACTTCAACAATACAGTCAAAATGTCAATACTTTGTTGGTCCTCCCATGGTCTTCAGGACAGCTTATGCGTTTCGGCACTGGATTCAATCAGCCTCTTGCAATACTCTGAAGTCGTTAAATCCTGTGGTCCACGCTACTATTACCGTCTTCTTGAGATCATTGAGAGAAGTGGGTTCCGTTGAGCAACTCACTTCTCCACCACAACCGAACAGTTCTCGATGGTTTTCAAGTCAGGAGAACTACCGGGCCATGGTTCCAAGACTTCGATACCAGAATTTGATACTATTTTCTAGCTCAAATGGAAATTATGCTAATCAAATGGCCAATATGGCATGTAAAATGCCATCTGAAAGGTAGGCCTAGTGAATGATCTGGTCTTAGGGATGCGCAATATTTAATGACTGAACCTTTGAACTGACTTTTACATGATGACAACTATGGCTATCAGTCATCCGTGCATGTTATGGTGTGCTGAACATGGATGTTTCAAACAATTCCTCCCAAGTCAATAAATATGTTAACTCAACGCTGTATTTAGATAATTATTTTTTCATTGGGAAGGCTTATTCATTACTCTTACATATTATTTAACAACCATAGATCATTATTTTCAGATAATAATTCATTTTAATAAATGTTTCTTTTGCTGATTTCAAGTCCACTATTCAAGAGAGCTTGTACCATATTGATTAATGAAAAACATTATTACATTCGTATGTAATCAATCGGGTATTTATGGGTTATCTCCTCACCTTTTCAAATTTGTCTAAAATTATCAGTATAAATGAATAAATCACAAAACTTCAGATACAAGTATTTGAGTATACTTTCTAACCACATGCAAACGTTTATGCAAATCGGACAAGTGCTTTTTGAATTAGAGACGATAACGTGAAGTGTAGCGATGTCAGCGGCTTCATCTGTGCCTGACCTCATCGTCTGAGCACTGAGCAGATAGCACTACATGTAGGTCAACAAAGTTATGTCGCGACAACTCTTGAAGTTATAATGACCCATACCATCATCTCCACCATCTTCTTCCTCACGACAAATCCCTGTACATTCCAAAAATTCGAACAACACTACGTAAAAATCCTTCATCATCTCTGGCAGCAAATTGTATAATTCTGGACACATTTGATTATTTTGTATGAATGACCTTTTATATTGTAATCACGAACGCTCATTGTTGTTTCGGAAATAAATTTGATCTCTCTCTCTCTCTCTCTCTCTCATAACACATCCTTTCCATTTGACATATTTAACTTCAGAAATGTGTGGTAGGGTAATGGTCATGGAAAGATTTTAGACAGTAATGATGAGACGAAGAGGGAGAGAGAACAATGCACACAACAATAATGCGTCGAACAGACAAAATCAGATCAAGTTGCTGACATCATTACACTTCAATTTGTCATCTAAAAATCAAAATCACCTGTCCGATTTGATAAAATTTTGCACATGGGTAGAAAATAATCTCAAAAATTAGGAGCTGAAGTTGTGTGACGACTGATTCAATTCCAAGGATTTTAGACAAATTTGAAAACGTGGGGGAGATTACCCACAAATACCGGCAACAGTGTGCCAAAATGCGAATAACCAGACAAATATTTCGGCATTGACTGAGAGAATTTGATTTGTAAAAGGAGCCGATGGCGCGCTTTGTGAAAGATAGGGAATCATGGGCCCAAGAGTACGGACTACTCGTCATATTTTACGGTAATTAATAGGTACTGCGCTTAATAAATACGCTTAATAAAAGCGCTTAATAAATACTGCGCTTTCTTGGTGAACTGGGGAATGCCGACTTCTTCCAACCCATTTTCATACTGAACACAAAAAGTTGTGAATTTGAAATTATTATTATGCACCATATTTTGTGCGGCTAAAAATGTCAAAAAAGCATTTTTTCGGACGATTTAGTCGCTCCTGTGAAATCGCGAATAGTGTTTGGATTGAAGTGTTGAGAAATGTCGACAAAAGAAAGTGTTGTGTTTTGTACACACGTGTACGATAATAGCTCTCATGCCCGTAATTATTCAATGAAAAATATTATCTTTAGTCTTGTGAGAGCCTCCTTAGGGAACTGACCGCAGTTTCGGTTAACTATACAGGCCTATCTTTTCCTTTCACCGTTCCAAAGTTTCAATTAAACAACGAAGGAAGAGCAATTCTAGTTTCAGTAAACTCCATATGTAACATTATTTTTTCTAAATGGCATGATATATGTATAACATGCACATTATGCATTATAAAGCTTGTTTTCATGAATTTCATTAATTGACCTGGTGAATAAGTTTTCCAGTTTTCCTTTTACATTTTCCCAATCAAACTTCGATTTCTGAAGATTTTTTCAAGCTTAGTGAAGACAATGGTCCACATCCATCATTTGAGCTTATGTTTGTACTCGCATAGGCACTAGACTTATCCGATAACGGCATCATCTTCTCAAGTTATCCATGTAGACGAGGATAAAGTATTTCAATAGTAGGCTAGCTTGATTTCTTCGATAATTGGTGGTAAAGTGGTAGAGTGGTGGATTAACAGCTTCTATCTGCCATTCCAACCAGCCTTTGTCAAGAATCCAGCAATTTAATTCATCTCATAGGCCTGTAGGCCTACTTGAGAATAGCTTGCTAAACAATTGAGAAATTCTACATGCTGATTAAGATCAAAATGCCTGTCAACATATCTACGGATTAAATCATATTGATCTTGCTCAGTTGTTTAACTGAAAATTTATTGCTACACCCTGTTGGATGGATTCATCAGAGGTTTCTCAATTTTAAGTTGTTGAGTAAACTTCTCCAGTCTGTTAATGTCAAATAACATTTAGCTATCGGCTCGCTCATATTAATAACAGCATCAAATTTAGTAGACAATACTCAGACCAATGCCAACACATCGAAGTCTCGGTTAGGAAACGATCGCGCCGTTTATTTCATGTATAGGCCTATCTGAATAAAGATGACAAAGATGGGTTGCTTACATGTATTATTGGAATGCTTGGTTTTCAATTCTGTGTAAGCCCATTTTAGAAAGTTGGTACTAGCTTCGGTTGCGTTGGTACTACAGCGCCAAATTATTATGGATGAAGAAACATAAAATACATTTCCGTTAACAAATATTACAGATACTGTAGACAAACACTAACAAGGTGATTTTAGTCAAATAAATTTTGATAAGTTAGCTATGCACTAGTAAAACGATTGAAGTTAAATTAATGCGAAGATTCAAGCAAAAGTTCAGTGATACAATTCATGCACTGAAATTCTTTTCAGCAGCATTTATTGCTATTATGGATGATCAAATCTATATTTTTCATTTCTAATTGACTGACAGCTCTTATCCTATATCCCCTTGATTTGGAATCCATTCCATGTTTTTTTGAATTTCAAAGAATAAATGACTGAAAAATGTCGCTCCTTTGGTTACGACCAGTAATTCAATTTGTTGTGCTTAAGATAAAATCTCAACATGCTTCGTCCTGCGTACAGTGTCAATGGTGCTGGCGCAGGGATCGCAATTTTCCGGCTTTTCCGTTTTTCACGAAATTTGTCTAATGTGGATATTTCAAATTTATGCATTCAAGCCCCGATTTTTCCCGATTCTGCATTTTTTTCTTAGGTGAATTGCGATCCCTGTGCTGGCGGTTGTTCGAAAATTATACAAATTTGCCATGTATTGCTGTGTAGTGGCAACTCATCAGATCAGCTCATGACGACGGTTTAGTTATAGCTTGATTAACTTAATACCCAAAACAACATAGCGTCGTCATTTACTGATGGTACAATGATAAATTTGAATTCTCTACCAACCGCTAGCACCATTGACACTGTACGCAGGACGAAACATGTCTGGATTTTATCTCAAGTGCATCTATTTAAATTACCTGTCGTAATCAAAGGAGCGACATTTTTCAGTCATTTATTTTTTGAAATTCCAAATGAATGAAGAATCTCCCTCACTGACAGACGTTGACGTTCCATGTCTGAACGAGCGACGGCTTTTGTCCAAATTTTCGAAATATGATGTTGTCATTAAATAAATGAACCGTATTAATACTCGGAGGCCCATTAGGCACGAAGTCTTTCATCAATGTTGCCTCATGTGATTTTGGTAAATTTTTTTAAAGCAGCTGGCATTTGGAAGAATGCTGTAGGCCTTCATGTATATCATGAAGCACAATATATATGTAAATGCAAGTATATGCAGTCTAAGAGTGAAGTCCATATATCGTAGGCTATATAGGCCTCATCATGGTTCAACTGTATGTCAGATCAGGGTTAGACTTTTTTTATGTACAAAGCCTCCATCATATTTAAATCGAAGCTATTAAAGGCTTTGGCTAGGATGCTGAAAACTTCGGAATTCCAGCTAAACTGGTAGTTTAATCAATGGTTAGAGATAGCTGAAATTATCTGCAGACAGTTTAATCTGATCATAAATTGAGCTGTATTCCTGAAAATAAGAAAATCCTAGCTCAAGTCTCTAACAAACAGCTTTGTTTCAAATATTATTGAGGCAGTGTTCATAAAAACACAATCTGAACAGACAGCTGATCCATGATGGTGCATTCTTTAGTTGTAGATGTATTCAACTGTTGTAAATGTCTCACTGTGTCACATGATTCTAACTGCATCTTGTAATTTCCTATTTTCATTTATTCACCTTGCTTGAAGAAATGTTTGAATTGAATAGTAGATGATAGCTAAGCTGCTAGAAAGCCTCTTTCCGATGCTTCCTAGTCTAGTGAAGGACTTTCAATAATATCATAGTCATTCATCAATACTTATCAGAGATTTCAATAATTGATTGCAATTTAATTGGACAAGGAAATCAATTGATTAAAATTGGAAAATATATCAATCAATTAATTGGAATGGAAATTGTGAACCAATTAACCAATTGAAGTTGGAAAATGTATCAATCACATGATTGTAGTTGGAATTGTGAGCGAATCAATATTGAAAATGGAATCCAAAATTCGAGCACAGTTTCTACAACTTGAAAGCATTGATTATTAATTTACTTGATCCAAGATTTGTTTAACTATATACACGTTACACAGCAATAAACAATCTCTTATGTTTTTTAATATTGCTTAGTCAGACCAATCAGACAAGCGATAATTTCCTTAGATTCGCTCTCATGCCTTTGTCATATAGTTTATACAAGCGTTCGTGATTCTCTGCATTGTTTTTATCAGTGACGATTGAGTAGAAAAATTTCGCCTACATTTTAGAGCTGCTTAGTCTACTCTGGTTGAAACAAATATGAATTTAATTGTGGCTACTCATGAATCTTAACGTTGTTACTACTTGCCAACCTGAAACGCTTACTATAATTGTAAATTGTGAAAAGTAAAATACTGCAGAGGCGAATATTCAATCTCGGCTACTAACAGATAGCAATTAATTGGTTGCAATTGGAAAATGCAGCAATCAATACGAATTGGAAAAATATCAATCAATTAATTGAAATTCTTTATTCCAGGCAATTAACTAATTGAAATTGGTGTATCAACCAATCAATCAATTGACTCCAATTAATTAAAAAGTGATTGGGGTGATTAATTTTGACAATCATTGACGCTTATGTGTGTACATGACTTACATGCAATTGCGTGGGATTTTGCCGTCTTCATTTATGAACAACAATTGCGAATAAAAGATTATCATAGTCTATTTTTACATGCTCTTCTCTATTTTCAGGAATTAATACATATTGGTGGAATATCTTCAGCCCCTCCGGAACTTCGTCAAATGGGGTCATTCTTGATACTGATGACGCCAATGTACGGGCATTCCTACGGAGACCGTCTACGAATCCTTAGAATTCCAACCCCTCAACGTCTTCGACTTGATATCTTCGACTGACTCTCTGTGATTCCGGTACTTTCTTCAACTTGCGGACTTGCGTTTGTGACTTGGAGCGTTTTCAAAACTTTTAAGGGTTCAGTCTCGTGAACATTTTTTCTCCCAGAGAGCCATTGTCGATTGGAATTTGCTACCCCATTATGATGTTTGATCGTCATCCCTTCTGGACTTCAAGACAAACATGTTCAATGTTTTCATGCTGCGAAACTAATTTTGTGACATTTCTATTATCTGTATAAGATGCACGTTACAGTTAGTTTGTTCATCCATTCATTGTCAATCGCCTTAG
Organism: Prostheceraeus crozeri; assembly: GCA_907163375.1. NCBI lineage: Eukaryota > Metazoa > Platyhelminthes > Polycladida > Euryleptidae > Prostheceraeus > Prostheceraeus crozeri. The sequence continues at coordinate 817 of CAJQUW010005896.1, read as the reverse complement.
TTTTGTTTTTTATGCACCTATGGTAGCAATATAGGTACTCAATCATTATGAGGGACTCTGCAGACAATTGACGGCCTTGTGCTCCAAGCATTTCCTCGAATATTGTCCGAACTCTTTTTCGTGTTGATTTGAATGATTCGAAATGCAACTAAAAACTGCGAGCTTCAAAGCTTTATTGTATATTTCTATAAAAAATATTTTGACAATTGTCACTTTGAAACTTCGTTGTAATGAAGACAGTTTTCAAGAATTTCCATAACTAAGTTTTCCATGACATTATAATTTCTTAAGAATTTTGCTACAAAAAAAACTTTTTAACTTACTGAATGTCTTTCACTGTATGCTTTTTTGACTCTCTGTTTCAGACGACACGCTTTGTAAATATGGAACAAAATTTCTGAACGTTTTGATTTTTATATAGCCGGCATATGTCCTGGAGTTTTGCTAAGTATACTCGAATCGTGTTATATGAATTATTCAGACTTTTCGAGAAGCATGTTTTATAGTTTTAAATGCTCAAAAAATCTTATGGTACTTTATATATGCATCGATGTTGAATTGTTTGGATTCTCAAAAAGTATTGTGCATACTAGAAATCCGATATTTTGCTTCTTATTCATTTGAAATTATATATATGCATGATCGAATTATAGAAACTGTTTTTCTTTCTTTTAATTCAGAATAATTAACGGAAGAGCATTTTACGATATAGTAATAAATAAGGGTAGGGATTTTACTACTGATTCCAGTAGCATGTAGAAGCTGTATTTCGCGAAGAGAAAAATTAGGCACCAATGGGCACGAACTTAGGCGCCAA
>CAJQUW010005895.1:0-51415 GCA_907163375.1 Prostheceraeus crozeri | reverse complement strand
GCAGGGCTCCGTAGTGACAGTACAAAATAACTCTGGAAAAAATCGTACTGTTAATATTCGGGATGCAGTTCCTCTGAAGGGGATGTAGTGGGGTATTGTCTGATTTGACTATTGTATTCCTGTCCGAACGAACTGATCATACTCCACTTGTAAGCTTCTGCATGCATGTGTTGATTCATAATAAAGCAAGTCTTGAACACGATCACATATTGGATCCGGAAAGAAGAGAAGTTTTGCCAACAATTTTGTTCGCAAGTGGTTGGGCACATTACATCATTTCAATGACATGCATTAGTTACTTAGATTTAATTGCGATAGCGACCGCTTCAATGCGACCTCCGAGAATCGATGTCTCCGGCTTTCAGAGAACCGAATATTTGTCCTCATGCGTCTTCTTCTTCATAAAGCCACGAAACATGGCTTGCCAATAGGGAATCGTACCAAATCACCATAGCAAGGAAATTGACGGATAATTCTGGCGAGGAGAGCCCCGGGAGGAGATGGCCATTCCGATGCCACCGCGGTGCTACGTTCACGGAATTAAATATGATTTGAAGTGGAAGTTTTGAGAAAATTCCAGTTGAGTGGAGGATTAATAGAAGTATACATGGTATTAGCTCTTAAAATAGAACTATAACTTGATTGCCGATACACAAGCGACAATGTTAGCCACAGCCATTGCAGTCAAAGATAGACTGCTGGTTGTCAGCATCAAAATGTTGATTCTATTCAGTATCATCAGAACAAGTGACATTAAAAAAACTTGCACTTGCTTCTTTACTTAACTGATATTTATTAATGGGCTAACTTACAAACATTGCCTTAAGTAGTATGCAAATATATGCAACAGAAGATGTCATATGCCACTTTCTCAATCTGGAATGTTTTAAGACAGAAACAATTGTCGAGTTATTTTTGATTTTATCCACATCTGTCATCTCTGCATCTGCATTTTATAAACTTATTTGCTTTAAGTCAGTCTGCCATCTTTACCTCTCTCAAAGACTCTCAAGCATTGAAGCTCCAACTAATAAATGCCTTTATCATTATTGATGAACTACTTTCAACCATTTGAAGACAAAAACGGCGTCTCGCAACGCAAGACTTCAAAAATTCCATTGCCTGTTCATCAATACGAATATGTTCAAAACTAATGTAAGTTAGAAATTCAATTTCCTCCAGACAGATTCTTTTCAATAACTTGTCAACAATCAGAAGCACGCATATTTGTCTCACTTGATTAAAACTCCAAGCCACAATTTTGCTATAGAATTGTTTGATCTTCTCGATCATAGCCGACCACTGCCAACTTTCAATCTAATACTTAGGAAAGTAAAATTAAAATGATAATTTACGTCTAGATGGAGAATCGCAGATTTCATGCGAATATTGAGTTGCGAGTCCTGCCGTGTAAATAAAAATGTAGCGAAATAATGGACGGATTCCAGTATAATCTATTGCACACTCTTGACAGCCTCAAGGTCAAAATCGTAGCACACAGTTACTCTTAGCAGCTCTTAGTTACAAAGAGTACACAGTGGATTCAGTAATATATGACCATCGAATCAATTTCAATACTCTCCCGCGAGAAAATAAGTGGGTATGATCATACATATGATTCATACGTATGTTTCACACGTATGATTCATACTATGATCATGCGTATGAAAGTGAAACCCTTTTTGCACACAAATCATAGTATGATATTTTCATACACAGAACATAGTATGAATTAATAACAGTATAATCATAGTATGATATTTTCATACGAAAAACATAGTATGATTTCACAACACTATGATCTTAGTATGATCCTTACATACTGTAATTTATCTTACGGCAGGGGGGTTCTTTAATGAAATATTGATGTTCGAACATTCCCTTTATTGTTTAATGACAAAGTTGAAGGTTGTAGCCATAACCTTCACAATATTTAGCCCCTATTCAGATAATTAGGCGTACATAAGCCTAAGTATAATTATCGCATTTTCATGGATTATTTCAAAACAATGAAATCTCATACTTAAAAATAAGCAACTTATCTTTTCCTTCTTGTGGGTATCTTTTCGCCGCAGATAGACATGCAAAGATTTTCTTGTATTTACATAAAATCTTAATATACTTGTGGTGAGATATTTGGTAGTCCTCAGATTGGGAACACGACTGTCCTGAATATGTTTCGATAAAAGAAGAAAGCTTCGCGTTGTAACATTATCTAGCAGTATTTCTATTTACGAATCAACAACCATTGAATTACGTAGACCATGGTCCATGGGTCATTATCATTATTATTTCTGCAGCTTCAGTTAAAAATGAAATTATGGAATAAATGTCAATTCCATTATCCGCTAACGATCTTCGAACAATGTCAACAACTCATTCCGGTTGGTCATCTCGTTGGATGATGGTCTTTGGTGCCCTTTTATCTTCCGCTTGGTCCGGCATTCCTGGTTGATCTGCCGCGCCACCTTGTTGACAGTTGCTCTTGTGCAGGTTGTATGTAGAACGTATGTGACAAGTTCTGAAGTGAAGAAATGTAAAAGTTGCATTTTCGAGGTATTATAGTATCATGACAAGAATTGAAAGCTGCAGGGCCTATATTCTATGAATTTCCTATGAAAACCATATTTCAAATTTTCATAATTGAATTTTCAAAATGTTTAAAAATTTTATAGAAATAGATTCGATTGAATTTTAAAATCGACTTTATACATTATTTATGTAAAGCACAAGTAGCCTACCTCGAACGGCCTTAAGTTTAGCATCATCCATTCGATCGCGGTTTTCTCTTCCTTGACCTTCTGGAGTCTGCGTACATAACTCCTCCACGGGGAATATGTCCTTAATGGCTTTACGAATTGCTTTGAATGTCGACTGTGGATGTTTGGACATCTGGTCAATCTCGTCCAAACATTTGACTGAGAACGTCATTTAGTAACTTAACATAATAAATATAACGGTTCATATTCACTAACCTGCAAGCTGATTGATTCACCTGCAAAAGTCAGCGAATAGTAAAGATATTCAACCGCTCTACCGTCAAAAATACAGTAGCCAGAATAAAATAAAATCATCTGTAAATTTCACTTCGAAACAATCATATCCAGCTTTGCGTAGGAGTTAAGTATGTTAAGTATGTACGAATAACTAGAACAAGAATCGCGAAAAGCAGAAAGCTGAGATTCGGTCATCAAGTAATCATGTAAGTAAGTTGCCTACCCGAAGTTCATATCTCCATCCAAAGTCATAGGTTTTCTGAATAATTGGCATGTCTACCACCCAAAGGACAAACAATGAATTTCACAGGCATGATTTACCCCTGCATAAATTTCACACTAAGGTGGTTCGTATGATTGAAATCTCGTGCCAAGAATCATTAGAAATATTACGAATTATGAATCTTAATGAGAGTGGAAAACGCATATAGGCTACGTTTTTTGGGGTATGTTATTATATATAAACTTAAGTTATAGTATGATATTGGTATTGAAATTGGGCATTTCAAACATATTAGAAAATCATATCATTTTTATAGTAAAAACATAGTATGAAAAAATCATACTATGAAAAATTCATACTCATTCTTATAGTATGATTTCCGTATGAAAATTGGACATTTCATACATATTAGAAAATCATATCATTTTTATGGTAAAAACATAGTATGAAAAAATCATATGAAAATCATACTATGAAAAATTCATACTCATTTTTTAGTATGATTTTCGTATGAAAATTGAACATTTCATACATATTAGAAAATCATATCATTTTTATAGTAAAAACATAGTATGAAAAAATCATATGAAAATCATACTATGAAAAATTCATACTCATTTTTTAGTATGATTTTCGTATGAAAATTGAACATTTCATACATATTAGAAAATCATATCATTTTTATAGTAAAAACATAGTATGAAAAAATCATATGAAAATCATACTATGAAAAATTCATACTCATTTTTTAGTATGATTTTCGTATGAAAATTGAACATTTCATACATATTAGAAAATCATATCATTTTTATAGTAAAAACATAGTATGAAAAAATCATATGAAAATCATACTATGAAAAATTCATACTCATTTTTTAGTATGATATCCGTATGAAAATTCTGAAATTTCATACGTATGAAAAATTCATAGTAAAATCATACTATGATTCATACCCACTTATTTTCTCGCGGGCTGATATAACTGATCCCAAAAACTTGTGCTCACATTGAATGCTCATTTTTACTCAATACTCTCTGTTGTATTCCTCCTTAACATATTGCAAATTGTGAGTTAATTAACAATAATAATAATAACGAAGGTTGAATGTAAAATATCTTGGCTTCCATTTTTAATATTCACATTTTGCGATCTTACATAACGCACATGCACGAGCATGGTGCAAACAATGAACAAATGGATTTCACTCATTATGGTCCATCATGGACATGCACAAAATCATTTTTCATCTGATAGTAAAAATTTTGTTACGTGAAGTTCTACACCCTCGGAGACCTGAGGGGCCTTGGCCTATCTAACATATTTCTACTGATTCAATTGAAATGAAATAATACATGTAGATTCATTGCAAAAATGATGATTTTACATGGGCATGAGCGGTTCCTATGTCCTCAACACAAAAAAGTAAAATAGAAAAATATGGCTCGGGGGTCCACTGGACCCCCTCAGGTCACTGAGGGTTAAAGACTTAGAATTAAAAATGATTATTTGTCAAACTGCTGTCTTATAAATAAAAATGCCATAAATTCGAAATAAATTGTTGAGCATAGGCCTGTTATAAGCTCATTTGAAATCAAATGCAATAATACAACACAGGTCTCCAAACAAATTAAAAATACAGCATTACAATCACATGTCCGACATTTAACATGCCATCTGTCTTCAAGTCTCGAGCATCTTAGTAGCGGGCTGGCTACAATAAAGTTCAATCCGTAACGGCTCGTTCTATCAATGGTGAAAATGTTACCAGTGGACAGTGAACTTGAGATACGGACAAATCACTATTTCCTTTAGCCATTTGTTGCATCCTGAAGCCAGAAATTTCGGAGCTCTTTGATATCTCAAGGGCCATTTCAGTTTTACATTTTGTTGCACAGTGATGTACATACACATTTCCTTTTGTTCTCTCTTAACTTATCACTTATTGTGTTCTGGACTTACAATTGCTGGATCGTGATTGGAAGTACAGTCAGGCAATTTGGCTTTCAATGACTTGCTAGCCGAAGTCGTTGAAGTTAGCATCAACATATGCATTAATTTTCAGAATAGTTTGTCCACATCTAGAAAATTTCACCAGAAAAACATTTATTAACACGAGGAATTTGCTCATTGCTATCTCAAAGCCAAAAATATGATGTAAATAGGTCAAAAGGTCATTTGAAAGAAAAACTTGCTGCTAAAGTTAATGCTAACTTCACCAACTAGCAAAGCGAATTTGCCCACTCAAATAAGCAACTCAGCATTCACAAATGAGTCACTCACGAATTTGCCCACATGTTTCCAATACTCTCCTATCTCTCAAATAGCCTAAATACTTATCTATGTACCGAAATATTAAGATTAAGCTACTACTAACAGCAAAACATGAATGAATGAGTATTGGGAACATGTGGACAAATTCGATAATTGCTCATTTGTGAATGCTGAGTTGTTTATTTGAGCGGGCAAATTCGCTTTGCTAGTTGAAGTTAGCATTAACTTTAGCAGCAAGTTTTTCTTTCAAATGACCTTTTGACCTATTTACATTATCTTTTTGCTTTGAGATAGCAATGAGCAAATTCCTCGTGTTAATAGATGTTTTTCTGGTGAAATTCTAGATGTGGACAAATTATTTTGAAAAAATTAGTGCCAATGTTGATGCTAACTTCAACGACTTTGTTGCCCGATTAAGTCCGATAGATAATTTCTGTTGATTTACGTTCCGCATCATATCAAATGCTAATCGCTAAATACAATTTCTCTTGTTTCTCAATACGTAGATCTCGGCACATGAAACTCACTGAAGTGAAAACTAAAAATCTTATTATGCAGTATAACTTAATGTAATGAGCTTTATCGTTGACATAGATGATTCAAAGTGAAAATGGTAATGAAGATTGAGGCAAACATGCAAGCAGGCAAGTTTGATAAATTCAGCTTGACGATTTGAAGCATCTCACGGTTGCTTCAAAATGCTAGACTGATTGCACAATGTCAAACATCTTTAATGATCGAAAAAAAGCCCGCAGGTACAAGGATGTTGAAAAATCATTTATACTAGATCCGGCATGTCGAAAGAATGATATATGTTGCAATTTATTCTCCAGAAAAAATACAGTAAAGTATGGTCGTATTTCAAATCCCCTGTTCGCATTTGAGAGCGGACAAGACGTGTAGATTATGCAGATTAATTCATAAAAACGGATAACCCTTAAATATGAGGTAAAATTCAAACTAGTCTCTTGAGTCTTCGTAAATAATGTATTCACGATCCAGTGCCCATAAAGACGGAAATTAATAGTCGATCATAGTCGTTCATAATCAACCATTCTACAGCAGATATTAGTCATCGACAAAATGACAAAAATGGGTTGAATCAATTGATCAATAGCTAAAATGTTTCTAAAAAAGCATAGCAGTTGCTCATGGCTCACTGGAGTAGTTTAAAGCAAAAAAAACATGCAAAAAGAACATGAATTGCTTAACTGTGTCATTTCTGTCAGGTGCAACGCTGTAGCTACGCATTAATGATTCCATACATAGAATATTGTGTCATTCGTGCACTCGCGCGCTGTGTCTTTATAATTGAATAGCATGGATATGGAGCCATTTCTATGGTTTCATCAGATCACAGAAATTGGCACTATACCAGACCATAGAAATTAACAATACCATAGAAAGTCCTAGAATGGAAATTGCATGAAAATTATGGCACACTCCGGGGGAACTGAGTTGGGGCAAAAAGCAGATTTTGCGAGATGGCTTTCTTGTTTTCTGGTTGGCATTTTAAATTATCAATTCAATTTGTGATCTGGATTGTTGCCCCTTATCTGAAGATCATGTACACAAAAGCAATAATGAATTTACGAAATACTGCGGCGACAGGATGACAAAGAAGGAAATCCTTTAAAACGTTCTGTACGTTCATCATTTTGAAATATCGCTCCTATAATCTATCAAGAGTATAATTAGACACATGTGCAACTTGTAATGTCGATTTACAGAGCATGCATTGCTCCAGCTTGAAATCAGAGGTCAAGAAATCTTACAGTATTCATTTTACTTTGAAGGGTTCCCCTGTTCAATATATTTGAACAATTTTCAATACCTTTGCATGCTTTCGAATATGAGCCTCCAAAATATCATCACACTATATTACATAAGTCATTTAGTGATTAATTGAAAAGTTCCAGCGACATTTCATGTATCTGATAAATGACTGTCGCTAAAGAAGCGTTCGATGTGTTTATTCAAGAAAAGTGCTAGGTTTCTTGACCGCTTGAAGGAGAAATTATCCAATAATTAGAATTTTTATCTTTGAATTCTTCAGATGTTCTTACAACCAGTACACCGACTACTTTCGATAATGACTCTGTCAACCAAATTTCAATTCATATTCCAGTGTTGAAAAATTGGAAAATAGTTGTCAATGACTGGTACAAATAGATGCAGTACATGTATATTGATCCATGGAATAGTAGGCTATTTTACATAAAAAAAATCCCACCATCTCACTTAAAATTCTCTTCATGAAAATCCTGCAATTTGATGTCAACAACTTTCACAACCAACTTGGCAAATAGTTTGACTATGATATAATGTTTTAGATCGAATCTGATCTACAAACCATAGATTTTTCCATGTGCCATCATTGTATGTAGTGAAGATATCAAACTTCCATTCTAGTGTACTATTATCTACTTCTATGTACCAGACCGACCATAAAGTCGCGCAACTGTCATGCTGCTTTGCTATGTTGTCTTTTTTATTTCAACTGAATAGAAATAGGAGTTCATAGAAAGTTGGAGAAAATTTATCGATTTGCGCAACTACTTGCTGATAGTTAATATGCTGAATGCTATGTTGACAAAATTGAAATTTGAATTTCATAATGAAGACATGTCGAAATTACTATTGCCGGAGGCTGACATCATACTTGACTACCTAGCTCGTGTCTCTCGACGACGTTGATTTTTTATTTTTGTAAGCATCGTGAGCCACTTGTGTTAGAAAATGTTGCTTGAATTACATTCTAAAATTAATAAAGAAGTGAATTAAGAGAAACATACGAAAATCCCGATAACGGAAATTGGGGTGTTCCAAGTAAAAATCCGTCGAAGTCAATAAACTAGCTCTCAACAATATCACTTTAACCTTTAGACGCCACATGATTTCAAATGTCACTGAAAATTACTTTTAATTTTCACTTAATTTCTACTTTTAAAATCACTTATAATCTGATTTATCTTGATCTCTAAGAAACTTAAAATAAAAATCGTGAGGACAAGGCGGTGCTAGTATTTGATGACATCATGGTTTTGGAAGACAAAGTGCAGTTATATTATCTTTTCTTAGGTCTATGAGATCTCCAATTTTACGCAACATCTTTCTTCGTTTTTTTGAAGATTTTCAAAAACAATAGTGCAAAATATGTACAATAGAGAAGGAAATACGATAATATAACATAGCTTGCACTTTTTCCTCTGAAAACGTGATGTCATTAAAGACAACTGTCTCCTTTTCTGACGCTCAATCTGATGAACAGAAAATTGCACAGAATATCTCCATGTTTGCTGGGATATCAAGACCTCGAGATGCAACATCTGTGAATGACACGGTGGTAGATTCCGCGGGCATTTGCTCCTATCTCCTGTTAAATGATAAATGTGAAATTTACATCTGAAGTCGACAAATCTCCTATAAACATAGTCGATATATTGTGAAATTTTATTAAATATTTCTTTATGCAGTAAATAATATAGCAGAAAAGTAATTTTTTATTGATGAAAATTTTAAGTCTTCAATATTGTCGGAGCAGCATCTAAATAATTGTGTATTTGATTTTGTTGGCATTAACTGCAAAACATAGAAACGCTTGTTTCAAGTATTTTCCGCAATGTAACTAGAAGGACTAGTCATTTTAAAGTGACATGCTTGCAGACTTTACATGATTATGAGTCATGTTATGTGCAGCGTGTGATGACTTTAAATTCGTTAAGATATCTCTGCATCACCTCCGATTTCCTGCTGTTTCCGACTCAACGTATGCTTGACTAAGCAATGTGACTTTTGCCTAGAATGTGATCGTGATAAATTTGTTGAATTCTTGACTTGAAGTGTTCATTTAGTGAATGATGGAAAGACTCAGAGTAAATATATGCAGGTAGAGTGTCAACTCAAAAAGTGTTTGCATACAGTGAAAATTTTTGTATGAAAAGATTCAGTTTTTTGCGAGATAAACGTTCCTGCGGTCCAAAAAATTATTTGAACAGTTTTCAAAAAGCTAAAATTTTGCCAATTGACATACTACCGACATGACGCCCCGCTATAAGTAGTATGAAGCAAGTTGGACATCAAAAGGAATGAATATTTGCTAACAAGCATCGTGCCTAAGTGGAAATTATGCTGATGATCAAGGAAATCTAATGAACGGCATTATAATGGAAGTCTTCATGAAAAAGTCGGGATCCTATTGTTCTTTCTTGGCTGCAATTTCATGCTGTTGTTGTAATTCAATTTTCATCGGCGTGATTTTATGATTCACTACATTTATGTTTGATTTCTTGAATCTGAATAGTGATGTGGAACCATTTAAATCTTTTTAAGTCAATTGAAATCATTGTCTTTGATTCTGTAAGCTTGCTCTACCAGTGGCAGGTTGCTTATGAACTGATCCGCTTAAGAAGATACTCTTGAGGTTGAGCATGAATGCCGATGAAAATTGAATTACAACAACAACATAAAAAATTGCAGCCAAGAAAGAACAATAAGATCCCGACTTTTTCATAAAGACTTCCATTATAATGCCCTTCATTAGATTTCATTGATCATCAGCATAATTTCTGCTTAGGCACGATGCTTGTTAGCAAATATTCATTCCCTTTGATATCCAACTTGCTTCATACTACTTATAGCAGGGCGTCATGTCGGTAGTATCCCGCGAGGAAATAAGTGGGTACGATCATACGTATGTTTCATACTATGATCATAGTATGAAAGTGAAATATTTTTTGTACACAAATCATACTATGAAAATTTCACACTGCTATTTGTCATCCGCGCAGGGGTTCGTTCCATGCCTAAATTCTGCGCGAATTTTCGTAATGTAATCATCTATATTAAATTGTATTAAATCATTCTACAGTGTAAATCCTTTCTTCCTATGCTGATCATTGAAATGTTTACGCTTATGATTACGAAGAGATAGAGTTTAAAATAATAATAAATTCTTTATTTTAGGAATTATAATTTTTAAGTCTGCACGTTAAATGCAAAAAATAGACCTTGAACAGTTAACTGCTGAATCCAAACCTCTCAATAATGACACTTCTCCCATTAAATAACCATCGATGATGTTCCAACAGATCTTCTTCCAAGGATAATATCCTGATCTTCAAATGATAATTTAATCTATTATTCCAGGAATAACATTTAAAATGAAAATACGTTTGACTTTGATAGTTCATGTTTCCCAAAATTACATGGCATAAATCTGCACATTCATCAAGTCCAGAGAATAATGCAAGTGATCAAAATACTGTGAAGGCTTTCTATAGCAAGAGAAATTATAGAAAATCTTGATTGACAGCCGAGTGCCACTTTCCCTGGTCATGTAGAATAGAAGAATAACCACATCCTTAAACAGCTGAAACACATGTTTCCTTATCAGGCGTAGACAACGTTTTTCGCCCAACAAGAGCTCATCAGTATAGACTGAATGGTCCAAAATAGCGTGTGATATCCTAGTGGTCGAACAGTTTGATCTGCGTTTATTTATCCTGTCCTTGACGTGCGGCTGATAACTGAAAGATCACAGTGTCAATGATCCTGACTGTGCATATAGATAGGGGAGACTGTGCATATACTTGTTAAAAATCAAGATCTGGTATACTTTGGGAGAAAGCACTGCCGGTGACTTAAGTCATTCAGAGCTTAATTTTTTAATCTGGACAAATCCCCCTATTATGCCCAGCCAAAAGCATTGACACTGATATCTCATTCATCAGCAGCACGGCAAAACCATGATAAACAAACGCATATCAATCTGTTCTGCCGTTCTTTATCTTGCTCAACCATTTCGATATCATATGCTAGTTTGAACCATTTCCAACCGTGCTGATGGGTTCTTGAAGGCGAAACGCAATGTTTGCGGCTGCAAAGGATATAGTGCTTCAGCTGCTAAATCTGAGATCATGCTGTCAATCTTCAAGATAAAATATAAGGGGCATTGATGTATGCTACAAATAAGACCCTCTGCATATTAAAATTTCGTTTAAAAATACTAAGATCATACATTGCGATGGTTCATGACTAATCATTATTAGAATTAGAATAGTACGCATTTCCAAAACTTTTTGACTATTCTTAGTTCACACCAACTGCAAAATATAATCCATGCAGCCTTCACAGTAAACCATCTACAAGAAAAATTAATGACTTAGGTTCGATCGTCATATAATGAAATAGTTTCTTTAGCTGATGAATCAACAAGCTCATTCACAATAGTCTCTTCTTCATCTTCATCGTTTGTCTGTTCATCGGTATCCTCTGCCTGTTCTTTGCGGTACCGCCACTGATTTTTAGTTTCTTGATTCACCTGTCTTGCGACGCGGTTCACGGCAGCGATTGTACAATTGTTCTCTAGCAAGCAAACAGCTACTCTGTAAGTAGCCAGTTCTAGCCCCCGTTTGCCCAATTTGCACTAAAGTACATGTCCTTGCTCCATTCATCGGAGCACACGCCCACGCATCAGTAGCGAAGAAGACATCGGAGCACACGCCCACGCATCAGTAGCGAAGAAGACAGGAAACAGAGCACACGCCCACGCATCAGAGCACGCATCGGCGCACTTGGGGGTTGAGCACGGAGCACCAATCGGAGCACGCGGCGCCGAGCACGTGTGATGAGTCACCGCACGGTATATAAGGAAGGCGCTGTCAGAGAAAGTCATTCTCATTCTAACCATGCAGTACGCGTGTGAATTCTGCCGTCAGTCCTTCTCTCGCTTTCAAGACTGTATTGCTCATGGAGCAGCGGAGACGGGTCGCAACTATTGTTGGACATGCTGTAAATGGTATGGAGACGAACACGATTGCCGCGCGTTTAATTATGGTGATGACAATGACTTGCTGTGTTTGGATTGCGATGGAAGTTTCGACGTGGAGGCGTACCATAAGCATGCGTGTGTGGGACGGTGTCGCTACTGTGATGTAGCGGTGAATGCTGAAGCGGAAGGATGGGATGAACATTTATGTCCCTACCTGTTTGAGTTCATGCAAGAGGGCGGTGCAGCTGTGGAAGAAGAACGTATCATGGACGGTCGCGGATATAATTATCGATTTACCCCTCATCAAGCCACGAATGAATGGAAGGTCTATTTAAATTCAATCTATGCGGACTTATATCGTGTGATTGTACAACAACACCCCCACGAGGATGTGAAAGTGTTTGTGAGTATGAGACTCAGGTTTGCCAAGACGAATATGTCGACGGGCGAAGAGGAAGTGAGAGACATCACCACACCCCCATACATTCACGAAGGCGTCCAAGCACGCAACTTTGATACATGGTTCCGTGACATGGTGTCAATGTTTGAAGAATTTGTTGAAGACTATCGAGAAGACGGATCAGGATTTGCGGTGAAGGAAGTATTGGAGTTACTAGTTCAAACAAGTTCCTTCCCTAATTTTCGCATGGGCGCACCGATTCCAATACCCCGAGATATCAAGCTCTGCAAAGGTATATGTGTGTTTGAGTGCAACACGTATACATCGCATTGTTTTCAAGACAGTGTCCTCTATGCACTAGCCTACCAAGACAATCGCATTCCTCGACGTGATCGTGGTAATTCCCGCACCAAGAAATCCTATAACACTTATCAGAATCGACTTCCTGCAGTGCGCAAGTTGAATTTGAATCAATATTATCATCTAGACTTTTCCATGATGACGTCAGAGGGGTTGATGAATACACGGGATATTCAGGAGTTTGAAAAGAAGAACAATATCATTCTTCGTATCCACGTGCATGACAGTAAAGGATTTGTGGGCCAATTATACCCGGTCCGTCAAGCTGTGAAGGAGAACACACGCATCGTTCATCTGGTGATGGTGACGCGGTACGATATGGAGGATCAGTCTGGACATTTTCTTCCCGTGACGGATTTTCAGAAATGTGCTCGCATGTGGTATCGGAACATGAGCCAAACACAAGTAAAACGATTTGAAACATGCGAGTTATGTAGCTTACGATTTAATTTCTACGAGAAGGGGATGAAGTATGGAAAGACAAAGGATATGGCGCACAAAGAACGTGTGGAACATCAAGCCAAATGCGATGGAGGATTTTTTCAGATGGAAACGACCCCAGAAGATACGAAACCGCACGAATTTATCGACCACGCGAAAACCACTCAACCCCTCGCTGTGATGTATGCGGACATTGAGAGCATGATTGATGCCGTGTCCAAGAAGCATACGGCAGCGTATGTGGGATCCTATGTGGTGTGGCATCCGGCGCTGGACATGAAAGAATCGGTGGTAATCCATAAGGGGAACGAGTGCATTCCTGCCTTTATTACACACATCAGACAGGTGGTCTGGTCGATGTTTAATCACATGGAAGAGACGAAGCATAACATGACGCTGACGGAGGATGATATACGGGACTATGAACAGACAGCTCAATGTAACATGTGCAGATGTGATGTAAAACCCCAGAAGCAAGGTGAAAAGAATGGGCCTACGACCAAGGTGCGAGACCACGATCATATCACGGGCAAGTATCTGCAAACCCTGTGCAATGCATGTAACATGCGACGACGTCAATCCCGGAACACATTAAACATCTTGTTTCACAATTGGAAGGGATATGACAGTCACCAGGTGATTGTACAAGGGTTTACCAAGTTGGATCCCAAGTATAAGATCGAGCCCCTTTATGCGTCAGGAGACAAGACGTTGGGAGTGACCATCTTTCTTCCCATGCCATCCAATACCCTATATAAACTCCGATTCATCGATTCATGTCAGTTTTTGAAAGACTCTCTAAACAATTTGTCAACGACCATCAGTGACTTTCCTCACTCAAATCACATATTGAGCACCGTCTATCCGAATTGCGATCACACATCTATTCGGAAAGGATATTTTCCCTATACATATTTTGACTGCTGGGATCGTATCCACGAGACTCAATTGCCTCCGAAGAAAGCATTTTATAATGATTTGAGTGAGAAGGAGTTGGAAGAGGATGAGTATGCTGTGGCACAAAAGGCGTGGACAGAGACGGGGTGCAGCACGTTTGAAGATTATATCCACTATTATTTGACAGTGGATGTAGCCTTACTCGCAGACATCTTCGAACACTTTCGAAGTGAAATACGCGACGTGTCTGCATTGGACCCCATCCACTATTTCGGCACTCCTGGCTTGACCTATTCATTTTTCTTTAAAAAGACACAGGTCAAGTTGGAGAAATTGCATGACGTGGATATGTACCGCGTGTTTGAAGCAGGGATTCGTGGAGGGATGACGTTTGTGAATCAGCACCGCGCGCAAGCAGAAGAAGGCACTCACCTGTTTTACATCGATGCGAACAATTTATACGGTGCGGCCATGATGGGACCTTTGCCGAAGGATTGTTTTGCCTGGGTACGACCGGAGGTCTTGGTGGACATCAACGACGAATGGGTGAGACGATACAATGTCAATGGCACCACGGGTCATGTACTGTGCGTCGATTTGGAATATCCCCCACACGTCCAAGATGCCACGGAAGATTTACCATTGGCTCCTTACCGCGGGACGGCGAAATGGGAGGACATGTCTCCCTATATGCAAGAGCTATGGCAAGAGTTGAACGGGAACCGACCCTTTCACTCAGCCAACAAGTTAATGATGACACATGAAAATCGCAAAGAGTATGTGGTACATATCGCTGCTCTCAAGTATTATGTGGAGAAGGGCTTACATATCACCAAGGTTCATTACGGGATCTCCTTCAACCAAGAACCGTATATTCGCCCCTATGTTCAATACCATACGCAAGAACGCGCCAAGGCAACCACGAAAATGCGCCGCAATCTCCACAAGTTGATGGTGAACGCACTGTACGGTAAGACAATGGAGAATGTGCGGAAATATGGGAAGCACTATTTTGTTCGATCACCGAATGTATTTAGCAAATGGACACGTCATCCCTATTGCCAATCTTTCTTCAACATCAGCGACAAAGCCGTGGTGGTGAATGTGCGCAAGACCAAGGTAGACTTGAACAAGCCCATTTATATCGGGCAATGCATCCTGGACAACAGCAAGATTATTATGTACAAGCTGTTTGACCAGTGGAAAGCCAACAAGACGTGCACCTCAGTGGAACTCATTGGTGGGGACACAGACTCCTTCTTCCTCAAAGTCCGCAGCCGGTATACACGCGAAGAAGTGCTGCGTTCGTTTGAAACCATCCCCAATTTTATTGATAGGGAGGCGAAAGGCGTTCTCGATACCTCAAATTATCCCGTGAGTCATCCAGAGAGACGTACCGAGAATGCGAATCGTTTGGGATGTTTCAAGGACGAGTGTGTGGGAAATAGGGTGAAGGAGTTTGTATGTTTGAGTGCCAAGATGTACTCTTACATTGTCCTCAAAGGCAATGAGGAAGAAATCCACGACTGTCGCATGAAAGGAGTGTGTCAAGCAAAGAAGCGACAAGTGAAACATCAGAATTATGTAGACGCCTTCGAAAAACATTCCGTTACCACAGTGTCACAAACCCTCCTCCAATCCCAGCACCACGAGATGAGAACAGTGACGCAAGTGAAGAAAGCCTTAAGTATCTGGGAGGACAAGCGGTGTTGGTATTTACCCAATCAGAGCCTTCCCTACGGTAACCATCGGCTATATGAAGAAGGGTATCTACACCCCGCTCTCAAAAATGTCAAGGATTTGCAACCGCATGGTGGAGCTCAGAGCATCCTCCGCAATACCACTGCAGACATTGTTACCGCAACTCCCTCTGGCCACATACCGAGCATCACGCCCTTGTCGAGTCTATTGGAAATGGAACTCTTCGGTTGCTGTACAGATTTTTCCACGGGGGTGTATCCAAATTTTGGGCAACCACTCTCTGGAAACCTACGATCGTATTTGTAAAGAGATGCGCCAATTACTCGCCCCCTACGGATTGGACGTGAGCGACCCAATCACAAAATCCTGCACCGTTCAATGTCAATGGAACTATACAAAAGACCGCATGCAAACCATTCAACAGTTGCCATCGACATCAGTGATTTCCAACGAGCGCGAGCTGTTTCCCGGAACGTTAATACGCAAAGGTAATTTACACTGTTCCTTCTTTTCCAACGGAAGTGTGATTGTGACGGGTGTTTTATCGATTGCAGAAGCGGAATCGTTGGTGGAAGACATTCTCAAATCCCTATTCGAAGGAGATTCCCTCAATGAATCGGACAACAGCAACTAATATCCCAACGTCGTGGGTTGTCGCAAGAGATCTGGGATATTCATTCAAAGCGATAGAAACGGTAACACATCTCAATGAAACGATCACTGCTGGTGAATTAGTGGATCGACTCATGGATCTCGATGAGCATGCTATGAATCACCATTTGGAGCGCAGGTGGATAGAGGATGTCTCCCTGCCACACTGCAATACAATGACATTGGCGCGATCTGGAGTGAAAAAAGTGAAAAAAGTGAGATTTGCAACGGATGTGTCAGATAACTCTTCCCATAAAAGTGACTTTAGAAAGAAATTAGAAGAAGAGACATTTCAATTATTATGTGAACGGAACTGTGTTACATGTTTTAAACAGGAACGGTCCCTTCTCTTTTTACCATGTTCTCATAATGTTATGTGTTCTACATGTTATAATCCCTTTGAAACGTCATCTTGTCCCCTTTGTGATCAAGACATTGCTTCAACAGTGACTGTCTATCGTGCATGATGTATGGAAAAACTCTGTGAATAGTGTATAGTGTACTATCACGAGTGACTGAACCTTGTACAAAACCTTGTAGTATTACCCTCTGTCTGAAATAAAAATACAATCATTGACATGATTCATTTCTTTATTGACTTCAAAACATGGGATAATGTAGAATACAAATAGGAATAGACAATTTTATCATTGAAGGACAAATAGGTTTGAATGAGTTCTTGATCTTTCTCGTAAGCATCCAATGTTCGAAAGAAAGTCAGTGTTTTTTCCATAGACGTGTTAAAAGGGCGTTGGTTTAAAAAGTAAATACAGTAAGCACCACAATAGGCTTTAGGTCCTTGTATACGCAGAGGGCGACGATAGTTTAGAGGATAAGGTGTTGTCGATAACCATTCGGTAACATGTGGATAGTGAGATGGAGTGAGTCCATAAGAGTCAAAGAATTCGCACACGCGTTGATCCGCATTTTGATAAAAGGCCAACCAATGCTTGCCAGGTTGATGAGAGCGATCACTATTGACAATAAGTGTCTTTGATTCCGGGGAATGAGCAGGAAGTAGATCAGCAGGAAACACACCTTGGAAGGGAACGTAAGAAGATTGGAGGAGACGATGAGCAAACGTTTGACAACTACACTGAATAGCACAGAGAAAATCATCTTCGCACATGCAGGCATTGAGTAAATGTTTCTCTTGTAATTGATTCATACCCTGCATGATTCCTTCGATTTCCGTGTTGCTTAACCAGTCTCCCATTCAGCCAACGCTGAGCTTTAATGAGACGATGTTGATAAAGAGATGTCCAAGCGATAGGAGGCACGTGATTCTCGGGCTCCTTCACCATGACTTATGAGGATGTCCATGCGCACCAACACTTAAATAGCGGGAGGGATATACGCACTGGAGATGACAGCATTCTCCGGTGTGACGGAGAATTGTTCGTCATGAATGACAAACATTAATAAATCCAAATTTTGCGTGGTCGTATTCTCAAATTGCAATTCCAGTCCATATTGACGTGTATTGGTGGGTTGAACACTATCGATTTGTTTATCCAAGGTACAGTCAAAAGCGATAAAGTAACAGTATTTGGTAAAACTCTCCAAATCAATACCACATGATTCATTCGTGTTATAGACTTGAATCGCACGATTGAATTGACTGTAGGCAATCACGTCATCTTTGCAATTGATGGTGCCTCCTGTCATGATGGCTCCATTGGTGGTCATGGTGACTTGAGAGAGTCCATGCCTTTCAAAATAGAGTTTACGGCTTCCTGGATCAAACCAAGAGTTACTGGGAACAACCGCGAAAAAGATGAGTTTAGGACTCAATAGAGCAGCCACATTGGAAAACGTCTTCTTTTGTACTCCACTTTCAATCGTTTGTCGTTGGACGGTCATGCCATTGTAGCGATAATAAATGGCTTCTGTCTTGCGTCGATTCGCAGTTTTCAATTGCAGTTCTGCATTCGGGGTGAGCATGGGCATATACAATTGGAAAGAGGTGATTTTGAACCTGTACTTTGTAGAGGTCGTCCCTGCAGGATGTTCCATATCATAAATGGCATATTCCGGTTTATTCAAGGTGAAAATGAGATCCAGTTGCATGCCTGGGGGCAGAGCAATCACTTGTTGGAACAAATTACATTTCAGGGGAAAGTCAAAGGTACGTTTAAATTTGTGGTCTGACCATTGTTTGAGAATGGCTTGATTGAGTGCATTCTCTTTATCTGTAAACTCTACCGCCTTAGTCTTTATCGTCTTCGTCGCTGCATCATACTCCGTGTCATACATCACTTGAGGAACAGTAAATCCTTGTGTGACCATGTGTGTATTCTTCACATCATTGGTATATTGTAAAAGATTGCTAAGGTAAGCTCTCAAATAATACAAGTCATTGCCTCCTTCAATGGTGCGTTCATTCAAGCGGATAGTAATGTCGGAAAAGAGGGAGTGGGCCGTATTGTTGATAATAATCGCCTTGTCTGACGCCTCACATGGCACGTCTGCTCCTTTAGCCGAATCATGTTTCATGAGTTGTACTTCCACGCGAAAATAGGCATTGCATACATCCATCCAATGAATGGCTAGTCGAGGGACCGTGAATTGAATGGTACCGGGATTTTCCAATCCATTGACTGGTGTCAGAACGCTCGTATGCTGAGACGTACTCGAGACATCGACTTTATCACTTTGGAATACATCGTAACGCGCATCCAATAAGGCAGGGGTTTCCGCCATGCTTGATGAGACGGATGTTCTAAGATTGCTTAGTTCTTAAAAGAGCATGCGTTGTTTAGCACCTCCGCGATAACGCCCCATCAAACTTCCTTTTCCCCATTTCGTATGATGGGCAACGGCCACATGACCACGGCGACGTTTAGGAGCAGGTGCTTCCACCCGATCTCCTTCTTCATCCGTGAAGACGCGTTTCCGACTCACTTTATTTTGAATAGCTTCTACAACACGTTCGGGAGCAGTCTGTAAAGTGCGTTTGGCGAGTGCTTTCACACCCTTTTTGAGATGGTGAACTCCTTCTTGTGCGGTAGAGCTGACAGCATCCGTGACAGCTTGTTTCGCAGCATTGAGAAACTCTGTCGTACGTAACGATTTTCCCAACGTTTTCTGTACCGTATGTACAAGTCCCTTTTGCGAAGGTTTTCGTGATGCTTGTCGAGAGGGTTTTCGAGAGGGTTTTCGATTTGTTTTTCGAGAGGGTTTTCGAAATGTTTTTCTGGGAACACTCTTTTTGAGTGATTTGGGCAAACGGATGGATGGTTTCTTGACACCAGTGACACGGGGTCTAATCATGCGTGTTTTCTGTCCAATCACTTTATTCCATCCACCGCGTTGCATAAATGAACCTCTTCCAAACAATCGTCCAGAGGAATGTGGTCGGTGACGGATTAAAAAGAGATTCGTCATCGTGTCTTGATGTG
Organism: Prostheceraeus crozeri; assembly: GCA_907163375.1. NCBI lineage: Eukaryota > Metazoa > Platyhelminthes > Polycladida > Euryleptidae > Prostheceraeus > Prostheceraeus crozeri. Next base: position 31,301 of record CAJQUW010005895.1, on the reverse strand, counting down.
CTTGGGAACAGACAATTACTTAATTGCGCGACGTCGAAGATGCATTTTTACATAGGACCGTCCGTCTGTCATAGGGATGGGATGACCGTCATCCGACATGAGTTTGATTTCAATATCTTGCACCTGTTGACTTTTCACAGGGAGATAGGTGACATTCTGGAATTCATGATGAATACTATCTCCATAATCTTTCCCCGTGTAGGGAATCACACACATACAGTTTGTTTTCATACCTCCTACATAATGATAACCTACAATATTACAATACAGGAGAATATTGTAGGTGAAGGCATTCAAATTCAAAGGGGCAGTCGCTTGCTGTGAGGAAGTGAGTAAGTCTGTTTTAAACCCAAGAATGTCTTTGAGCAAAGGATGGAGTTTCATACTGCAGTGTGGGGGTACGACCACTGAAACAACATGGACATGAGGCGCCAATGTAGTGATAGAAAAGTGGAAATTGTGTCCATGCTGTCGATTTTGATTCAAACACTGCATCAACGTCTTCTCCGAATAAATACCGCGTGGAATGTTGAAGCGCGTAAATTTGCCTTGTTCTCCCTGTTTGCCTTGTTTGTCTTGTTTATCTTGTTTGTCTTGTTCACCCTGTTTGCCTTGTTTGCCTTGTTCACCTTGTTTGCCTTGTTTGCCTTGCTCTCCTCGCGGTGAATCCGTTTTGACAGGAAGGATAGAGGATGTAAAGACGGTCGAAATCGTCTCAGGATGATCCTTCAATGTCCCCACACTAAAGCTGACATCCACGGGTATTGTCTGAAGGGTATTGATAAAGTTGACGACGGAGATACCGGCTTCCCATTGATCCCCATGGACTATGGGGATGGAAGGAACCAAGCGATTTTTGAAATGATTGGCTCTATTTTCAGGAAACAAATTGGGCTGAGCATTACTCAACAAGTGAATCGTTTCCTCATGCATGGTTGAGTGTCACTCTGTCCATAATTACCTAGTCTCCTTACGGCGGAGATGGAGTTTGAAATAGGATCGTCCTTCATGAATCGGAATAAATTCACCATCGTCACCACGCAACTGAATTTCAATCTCATCAATAGCGGATGTAAAAATGGGGTAATAATCAATATTGGACACTTCATACGACACCATTTCCCCCAAACGTTGTTTCTCTTCAATGGGGTGAATTTTCAAGATTTGTTCACGTTGTCCTCCCACAATACTTTCCGCCACAATATTACAATAGACGATAATGTTGAAGGAATTGGGAGTTAGGCTGAGCGGAGAGAGTGTTGTCATTTGTGTATTGGGTCCATAATAGGATTGGGGTAGACCTATACGATAACTCAACGCTTCTCCAAAATCAATAAAGGCATGTTCCGCGGTTTTCACCGTCAAATAATGATCTTTCGAGAGAGAGAGGGATACATCCGTCCACATCTGTAAATTCACTTGGAGTTTAGAAAAGAGTCCTTCCAAGGTATAACTCCCTTTGGGAATGCGGACACGATGAAACGAGGTAGAAATGTCCAGGGTGGGGTTGATGTAACCTTGCCGAATCATGTGGTCATAGATGTGCAACGGTTTCATGGTCTTGCTATAGAGATGAAGAAAAGGGCGAGGTGTGGGATGTGTATTCACCATCACCGATTGAATATCTTGTTTTCCCACATCCACTCCCAACACCATACCATCCACTAGATAAAACATGTTTTCTTGCCAGCGTTCCATCATGGTCGTCATGAGCTGTTGCATATCCTCACTGAACCATCCAATAAAGGAAGTCAATCTATCTTTACAGACTTTCAGGGTGGATCCTTCTTGATACGCGACAGCGGGTGAATACAATGTCTTATCAGAGAGTTTATCTCCAAACAAGTAGGATTGTAAACACGTATTGGCCAACAGCTCTTTCGATTCGTAAGCATAAGGGAAATAGGATTTCTGAAACAAGCGATCCAATTCCTTCCCTTTCCATGGGAAGAGGGTGTCGAGGGTGTGGTTCCATCCTTTGGCATAATCAAAGGTATATTCCGGTAAACCATAGATGTGTAATGTCATCCCATGGGTGACATGTTTTGGACGTTGTTGATACCGACGGTAACTTGCAGAACAATGTTCCGGCGTTTCCGAGTGTATACAGGTTTGTTCATGATAGGTGAACATACCATATTCATGACTATGATTCAACATGTGTTGCCAGAGTTGTGGGGGATTGATTTTCAACCCATACCCTTCCGCGATTTTAAAGTGAAGCACGTGAAAGACGCCCACTGTTGTATACGTCACCCACACCATATCAGGCAGGGGATGGCTTGATTGAAAGCTTGCACAAACGATTGAAGGGTATAATATTTCGTGGGTAAATTGAAGCGTAATGGACTAGGGAGATGAGATAGGGTATGAAAAATCTCAAAAGAGTCGCCATGTTTGATGTTGAGAATATTGGGATGCTTCTTATCCTCGGTCTTATACTGTTGTGTCGGTTTTCCGTTTCGAAGCAAGACATGGGTCCCACTCAATGCATAGGGGACACTCTTCTTTTCAAAGAGAGCGTCCAATTCCATGGTTTGTTTCTGAAGGATAAAGGAGGGAACATGAATCGTGCTGAGGGGGATTTCCAAGATCCATTCTTCCCACACGTAGGTAGTCACTTCTTCTGTTTTGAATATCTCATAGGCTTTAGAGTGCCGGTCCATCTTGATTTCCATATCGTCCGTGCAATCGATGGTCAGTTCATAATGATAGGACATGGATGTGATGGTCCATGTCATGGGGGCGGGGAAGATGGTATTCAAATAGGTTTCCAACGAATAATAACCTGTGGGGACGATAGAACTCCATGTCTTATCACTCTCTACATTCTTGTAATAAAACGATTCAGGTCTAGACACATAAAATAACAGTTTGTTCCCCTTGATGAATTGACAAAGATCCGATGTCATTACAGTCACTTCTGCATTCACCCTATCTCGTTCACGAACGATCTCGTCAAGATTGTCAGTTCCTGCAGTGGGTTTGAATGCTTTCACCCTCCTTCTTAACGTAGCCAACCGTTCCTGTTTCACTTCAAAATCATGGAGAATAGTCCCATACATCTCCATCAAATCCACCAAACTATGATAGGCAAATACATTATACGTGTTGTAGATATGATACTTTTCCGTAGATGTGAAGGGAAGGGCATGTTGCCCCGTTTCATGCTGCATATCCGCACCACTGGCCAATACATTTTCTTTCCCATCTTTAGGATGGGAATGAACTAAATGATGATGATGAATGATGGGCCGTTTTGTACCTTGTTCCTTTTGAATCGATTGTCGAACATTTTTCAATAAGACCGTATCAAACAATCGCTTCTTGGCTCCGAATCGTTTAGAGACTAAAACACCTTCCATCTTGTGTTGACGTAGGATGCGCATCATGTTGCGGTACTTTGCATTCAGTGTGTTGATATAGGTAGGCAAGAAACGGGAGGTGACTAAATCAGGAGCATCAGCTATATGAAGGGTAGGATCGATCTTGTGTAACTGTGTATCAATCTTGTCATACAATTGATCAATACGGTTTCTGAACCATGACACATGTTTTTTCTTGGGATGTGGATACTTCGTTTCACGTTCTTTTGGGGTGAGTGGATTGAGAAACTCCACTGGGAAAATAAATTGATTTTTCATGGTGCGTGTTGGTAAAGCAATCCATTTTTTAGAGGCCAAATGTTGCATTCGGAAAAAGGTGTGTTGATACATTTTCACGGCTTTCATCAACGCTCTCAGTTTAGGAAGAAGGATGCGAAGATTATGAAACAGACCTATATGCCCTCTGGGAATAGGAGGAGCCTTTGCATTGCGTTTGAGAGAGCTCACAAAGGTATCGGTCCTCATCCACACAGCACGTGTCGTATCATCACTCAGGGGTTGTATATCCTGATAAGTCACTGGGGGAGCCATGGTAACAGTGGCTATTTTCTGCAATTCGGAGAGGATCCCATAATCCATCGCAGACAATGTATAACTGGAAGCATGCTTTACATGAAAGGACAATCTGTTGGATGAATGAAACACTAACTTCCCCACACCAAACCATTCTAATTGTTTGAATAAATTCAGCACTGAGATTTCATTTCCCAACATCCTTTCAATCCCATGTTTGGCAAAATGACAGCGGTGTAAGGGAATCACACTGAACCAATAGTCATGAGCGGGATATTTCTTTACGTCACATTCCTTTCGATGAATGGAGAGTCGTGTATGGATCCGAACGACATCCGTCAATGATAAATGATAGACACATTTGTCCAATAAGAGTGAGGCCGCCAAATGAGGGGAAAACACAAGGACGTAATGAAAGGCGGAGAATTCCTTGATTTGAAACAGGGAAAATGGGACAATGTCAATCACATAGACATCTGCTTCCTCTATGCCATTGCCTCCATAATACAAGTAGGATGGATGTGTCGTGACAGTCATCATGCTGGAAATGGTGCGGCGTGTATATAATTCCAACGCTGTGATCATGGGGACTCGTTTCACTTCCTCATCGGATTCAAAAATGGTGTGACGACGGACCACATTGGTCCCTTCCATCGTATAATAAGGCAAATAGGCCTTCAAATCTTTCGTATCCACCATTTTCCCCACGGTAATATAACAATCTTCGGGAATCGTATCCACATTATTCACATACCCAAACTCTTTCAAGCCTACTTCCCATGTTTCTCCTTTAGGAATAAAAAGTGGATTTTCCAGTCGTGTAAAGAAATGATTGGCTTTATTGTCATACAAATGGGGTTGAGTATTGCTCAACAAGTACACATGTTGTTCCTCATGCAGTTCCTGCATGATTACAAATCAATAGCGGCGTACATTACCTAGAGGTTCTAAGTCTGTCACCCATGAGTTCATCGAGGCCGGATAACCTTGCCAGTGCACAAAATATTCTGGTCGTCCATTCCGACGTCGGGTCTTGAGCACTTTGTCCACTTGATAGACTTCTTCCTCCCGATGAATCACTTGTAATTCCTGAGCATAAAAGGATCCTTTGATCTCTTCTCCACTCAAGTCTTTGATCTTGTACATTTTGGTACCATGAGGGTTCTTGAGAATGTTGGAGACAATGAACTCTTCCGTCGACCAATTCGCTTCATACCCTCGTCCAAACGTTCCTTTATCACGTGAAATACGTACCCGTGCTCCCACAGGGATAGACTTTCCTGGGACTGCAACCTTTTTATAGTTTTGTCGGAGACGTTTCGCATTGTTTCGTTTCACTTCCTCGGTATTGGAGGCATTCACATCCATCGGGGTGAAACCTGTGGATGAATGGGTGCTGTGATTGTATGCATACATGACATCTGCGATATAATCCACCCAATTCTTGTCATTGGTGGCTGTAAAGATACGTTCCAATTTATTCTTGACCGTACGGTTCAAGCGTTCGACATGAGCACATTTATAGGGACTGTAGATGGAAAACAATTCAATAGCGTGCTTGTCCAAGACGTCTTTCACCGGTCGGTTATAAAATTCACGACCTTGATCCGTTTGTAGTCGTTGCGGGGTGGGAATGGTTGCGAAAATGGCTTCTAAAACCCCCGACACTTCTTTGGCACTCTTGGTCTTGAGAGGGAATGCCCAGGCTTTGCGTGTAAAGATGTCCATGACCATGAGAATATACTTGTAGCCACGATTATGCTGTGCATACTTTTGATAATCGACAATATCCGCTTGAAATTGAATTTGCGGACCGCGTACACGATACGGGTGCAAGGGTTTAATACGATGCAATCGAGATTTGTGAAGGGTGTAGGTCGGTTGACGCATTAACCATTGTTTGACTTTTGTTTTTGAATAATGTGAAGCAGCAGCAAGTGCATTGACGCTTCCGTAGCCAGCGGGATGTTTGGGATTGTAATAAATCTTGTGCAACACCTCCTCCATCGACACAATCTGCTTGGTATTGACGTGGGGGTTGAAGATAGGCGGTATTCCCGTTGGAACAACAATTAAAGCTCGCCGTGATGGTGTACTGTGTCTCTGCGCTGTCGTCTGCGTTGCCTTGGCCGCAACAACGTCCAAAGATACGCGATAAGAATGAGGAGGCAATTGGCGCGGCTGCCGTTGCCATTACCTGAATGGTGAGCCATAGGATCCCAATTCAAGAACTCCTTTTTTACTTAAACGAGTATTGATGGATGATTTCAAGGGAGAACGCTTCGTCTTGGGAGAGGTGACAACCGAAGGTTTGACGACTTTCCCTTTCGATCGCTTGAGGACGGGTGGATCTGCGACGTGCGTGAGCGGAGGTTTTGCGGCGTGCGTGAGCGGAGGTTTTGTGGTGTGCGTGAGCGGAGGTTTTGCGGTGTGCGTGAGCAGAGGTTTTTCCATTCGCTTCCCATGATCATTGTCCAAATTGAAAAATTGGCGACGAAATTTATCGAACAAATACAACCGGGCGTTCCATGCAGCGATATCATTGGCGGAAGGACGGTGACGCACAATATCTCGTGCAATACGGTCAAGATGGGCTTGTTGAGGAGTCATCATCATGGTTCTCACCCTCTGATCTTCCGCTTGACGTTGCAACATGGTCGACATCAGTTGGGTACTGTCACCACCGCCGCCCATTTGCTGTCCGCCACCGGTGTGTTCATTCATGTCAGATTTGGGAACCACCACTAATTCACTAAAGTCCATTTTCGTTTTATTGGGTCTTTTGCTTAACTTAAACACAATCATCGGTGGATTAAATAAGTTGGTGCGAAATCGGTACTCAAACGGACAATTTGTAGTGAAATCAATAAAGAGGTAGGCATAATTCCCATACTTTTGAACCAATGTCGTTAAAATATCATGCACGACGCTCATATTGCCTTTTGGGAGCATTTTCCCCATGAATTGAGCCAATTGTTGTTGATTTCTCGGATTATTGAACGCGACCAAATAATGGACATTGCCATTACGCATACGTTGTTCTTTATCACCATACAAATACTGTGTGATTTGTACTGCGAAAAACCGTTTATGATGAGATCCTCTTAAAAATAAGCCCGTCACAGTTTCATTGTTTTGAGATTCCTGTTGTAAATCATCGAGAACAATTAAATCATTTTCTTGCAATTGATCAAAATCATCTTGGGTAGGGACACCCATTTTCAAGATCACCTCTTGTAACTCTTTATGAAATGGACTTTCTATCCCATAATACCACCAGACTTTACGAATGGGCTTTTTAAATAAAGTATGACGGTTCTTGATCATATTCGCCACAAACGTGGACTTTCCCGATTTACTAGGACCCGAGACAATCATGGATGAGTCATTCTCTAAACGGAAATCCATCTTGTCAAATCATAAAAGTCAGACATATATTCCATGCATCATGTATTAAACATAACTTAAAATTGTTTCCAAAACATAGAATCATTTCCAGAATAAAGAAGAGGTGGAATAAAACGTCCACGTGTACATGTCTTAAAGAGTGAGTTTTCAAGAGCAGTCACCATTTCACTCATCAATGTCCTTTCCATGTCATGGGTAAGAGGATTCATATTGTACCGTGCAAATGCTTCCTTCAACATGTTGGGAAAGGCGCGACGATGGATTTCGTAGGCACTACGCACAATGAAATAATGTTCAATATAGTTCAACACAGACCACTTCTCATTGACACACTGTCCTGCTTTGTACCATGAGGATGACACATACCACTGACTCTCCTGTTTGTGTTCCACCATATCCTTGAACATTTCGAGGAATCGATTGATCCATTTCTCGGCTTGTATTTGATCACCGTCAAAGATATGCAGCGCGTGTGACTCTTCCCGGATGCGAATGTACACACCGAGTGCTTGCGCCTTGGCATAATCCGTCCGCATCGTCCTCCAATCCTCCTCTTCCGTAGGTTGAGCACTCCACCTCTGAGAAAGCATGTTTGTCATCTCATCCTCCTTTTGTTTCATAAGTGCAATACTGTCCTCTAATTGGGAGAGATGATCGAGATCCTCTATAAAGTGTTTGAGTTCCTCCCAATCAATGTCTTGTTTAGATTGCACCATATGTATCAGATCAAATAAACCACTGGAGGGAATGTGTGCCTTCTTTATATCGAGTGTCAGCTTTGTCTTCTTCTTCTTCTTCTTTTCCCCCACCGCTGTGCTCTGACCTTCCTCCACCTGTTTGATACGGACTTGGATTTGATCCACAGTAAAACACAGTTTCAGAGTCTTTGTCTGTGGATTATAGTATATGCCTGTGGCGCGGAAGATGGTATTTGCTTGAAGGAAGGTATTCGCCTTGAGATTGGCAAGAAGATGTCCAATAGTGGCCAAACTAACCTTCTTGTTCTTTCCATTCTCCTTCATCAGGAAGATGGGCGTGTCCTGCTTTAGCTTCATAAAGACACTGTCGTAGGCCGATTTCTTGTGTACATAACCGAGACAGGAGATAAAGTTGTAGGCAGATTCGGGTTGGACTTGTTTGTAGAGGGATTGTAGCGCATCTTCCAACGTCTCCAAATCGCGTGAGACGGCTTGAGAAATGGTGAAGAGGGAGGTGAGTTGATCGGAACCGTACCCAGTGTTATTGTACGTTTGTGCACGCCATCCATAAAATCCTGTGGCAAACACGAGTTTTGAAATGTCTCGTCGTGATTGCCAATCCATCGCATCCATTGTCGCATTCTCTCCGCGAATGGGATAATATCCAGTGTTATTCCATTTCTTGCCCAATACCAGACGTGTGATGGGCAGAGGCTCCAACTGTGGTTGTGCCTTGGTAAGATAGTTCTTCTCGGCTTTCCCATTCGTATGGAAATAGGGCTCCGTCGCTTCAACAAAGACTGGCTTCGATGTCGGTGTATCTGACGAATACGTGACTTTCACCTTCTTCGCGAGAGGAGCTTCCAACGTGTTCGTACGTTTACCCATGACTGAATGAAAATGACTGAAATGGCTCAGTTTATATAGAGTTGAGCGTGGGAAAATTTCTTCTCATTGGTTGACGCCCACGCCTACAAGTGCTCTGATTGGTGCTCCGTCAAATTCACGATGAATCATTCATTTTTGGTGGTGTACGGGGCTTGTCCCTTTTTGTAGGTCAAATTCACGAGATAACGCTTGATTTCATGGGAATTTGCTGAGTCATTTTACGATAACATCGGTCGATTTGGTGTGGAAAAGGACCTCAGAATTCTCGATAAATCACCTGATTTTACGAGGATTTGTAACAGAGTGTGTTCTTCAAAGTCACAGTGAATCGATTGATATCATGGGAAAATAACACATCAAATCCGTAGTATTTTTAACGATGTCATGGGAAAATCATCCTTTAAATCTTCGGTATATCGTTTGATTTCATAGCAATTTTACTGTGTGAACGTGTCTTATTCACACTCTTCGATAAATCGTTCGATTTCATGGGAATTTCATTGTGCGGTTTGGTGGGGTTGAGTATAGGCGTTTTGGACACATCATAATTGATGACTTCCACATCGAGTAAGGGTTTTCCACTCTCTTTACGTTTTTTGATATCTTTCATCATTTTTCGACCAGATAAGAGGGTAACCAAAATGAATATGACGAGTGTAAAGAATTGTGATAGGGTTTCTTTGAATGAACCAATGAGTGAACATTTTAAATCTCCTCCGTTGGCTGTTGAAAGTGTGTTCACTATGGATTGAACATTGTCCATGATGATAGTATTGATGACGTGGGTATGGTTTACTTAGTGTTTGGAACCGATCGATGCATGTAAGGCTTGTTTGAAAGCTGCTGGATTATCGTGATATGCCATGGCATAGGCTTGTGCGAAGGGGATTTGTTTCTTGTTAAATTTCCGTTTTTGGCCCAAGTATTTGCGAGTTTGAGGGGGTGGTTTCACAAATTTGCGGAGAATGCCTTTGTAAGATTGAATAAATTCGTGCTGTAAAGGTGTTAATTTCCCTGGATTCTCTCGCATTCTGCTCATGAGTGCTTGCATATCCTTGACATATTCCTCAGGCAATTGATCGAGATGACGGTTAATTTTCTTTTTCGAGCATCCTATCCCTGAACTTAGGGATTTCAGTACATTGGTAAAGTCCTGACGTCGATTTGAACATGATTCACACTGACACGTCATTCTTGTCTATCATCCTCTATCCCACATAACTTAGTTTACATGGCGTTCACCAAATTCATGTAGCGTGCGTGGACGTCTGCATTTTGGTTGGTTAAGTGGGCAATAAACTCTTCCTTTTGAGTCAGCAAGTCACGCATGCTTTCCAATGTCTCATCCAAATAGTCTCCATTGCCATCTGTACGATTGGGTTCATGAATGTGTTGATTAAATGCCTCTTCCAACACGTGCAAGATGCGTTTGCGAGCATTTAAATGACGTTCATGGAGACGAATAGAATCGTTCAACAGTTGAACAATGGCGCTGTTTTTCAAATTGTTCAGTTGAATAATGTACTCGTGGGAGTTGTCAATGACAGGTGAATTGACTGGGTAAAACATTCTTTCCTCCACGGGGTGTGCGTCCATGGGTTGTTGAGAGGTTCCTACCCCTACTGAGTGTTGTTGTTGAGGGGTTCCTACCCCCACCGAGTGTTGTTGGCGAGGTTCGCTTGATTCTTGTACCTCTGGATTTCCCACTGTGTTCGACATGGCTTGGACATAACTGTTGTGATCATTGACAGGACCTGGGTAGTTATCAAATGTCACATGACTTAGTGTAGGTTGAATATTCTCTAACGATAGAGGACTCATATCAATCTCATTCGCAGCCATGGCTAACACATCGGGCGGCAATCGATTCCATTCTTCTTGTATTTGATGGACCGTATGGGTGGGATCCGGGGGAGCATCCACTCTGGCTCGATCGTCAACCATACTTTTCACGACAGCTTGTAGCATAGTGTGAGATGGATCAGGTGTTGCTAAGGCGCGATGATCCGCTGGAGAAGGTTGAATGAGTGCTTCTAGACTATCGTCTGCATCCAAATCTGTATTCATAGGTTGAGGGGGTCGCAAGGGGATTGCACGACGTGCGGTGGGTGATAATTGACGATCTTGTCCTGTCAACGTAGAGGACACCTTCAAAGAGGATCTCGGAACATGCTGTTGAATAATATACTTGAGTTTGCTCACATTTTCTCCCTCCATTCGCTCGTTTAAAATATGGGTATGTTGACGCGCAAATTGTTGAGCTGTCTTCCTATCCACCGTTCCATCGAGGGTTTCCCCGCATAGACATGCATAGATGAACTCTTCACTTGCTTTGATCTCTTCTTTTGATTTATATTTTAGATGGTGTGAATTATAAATATGCCTTCTCAGACGATCTTTTTGATAAGGGCATTTACAGATAGGACATAGGGTTATTCTCAATTTTCGCAACGTCAGGGTCTCTTCACTTTCACGCGCTCCTCCCTTCATGGTTGATTTTTGTTGTGTGTTCCTGTGCATGCTTAAATACATTTGTTGGCCATTGAAACAAAATACTGAAATGAGCACAGATACGATTCAATGTCTCTTTGATATAAATAAGACTTGCTGCTGAAATCACACGTTTATGATACAGCTCTTGTACATAGGTCAAATGTTTTTCATTCATAAACTTCCATAGTGTGTCCTCATACAAAACGTCATCCTCAAAAATAGCCATGAGTAAATACACACGTCCCACGATGGAATAGCGGTCATTCAGTACCAATTGATTCAAATAGACGGTGGACGTGTCGGTAAACTCTTCTAATGTGGGGATATCATTGCCTCGGATGCGTTCATCGAACCAAAAATCAATAAGAATCTTCATCCGCGCTTGGTGCGAAGGAGTGGTCGAACTGTCTGTGGGCGTGATGTCCATCTTCCACGCGATCGTCTTTTTCGAAGATGTCTTGTCCGAATAGGGCGATGTCGTCTTTTTCGATAATAGGGTAGGAGTAACATGATCTTATTTGAGAGAGCGTGAGGATCCATAACTTAAATAGTCACTCATCGCGGTGAGTATGCGTACAATCTCTCTCAGAAGAAAAAGGAGTACCAGTAGCATGTTTTTCCAAATCTATCAACCCCAATAGCAGAATGCTTATCATATGGAAAAGCAACATGATTCATAAAACGACATTCTTTATTCATACTTAGTCTGCGTCGCTTACATATTCTTCTTCTGATGTCCATCCAACAGAGAAATATTCAAAATTAAACGTTATACAATAGACACCAAGAATCTCTTTGTTATCACTGTCCATAAATTCATAGTCCCATACGTTCTTTAGTGAGGCTAAATAGTCATCCATTTCTTCGACGTCACTTTCATAATACCGTTCACTGGCACCCATCAATGGTGGAGAACCATTTCTTTTGTATTCATAAATCGTGAATGTATCCATGGAGAGTTCACATTCAGGCTTCACTTTGATCTTCTCCTTCACATAGGGAATCACTTTCTCCAACATCGCGTGCGGTTGACATGTCGTTTTCGGGTAAATAATGAGCTGATTTGGATAGGTGTACACGTGAAAGTCTTCCATCATGTATGTGTCTTGATCGTTTCTCTATTTTTACCTAGTTTTCCAATCGATAGATGCTCCGATATAGAATGGGGCACACCCAATGCTCTGTTCTGTGCTCTGAGCATGGAATGGGGCACGTCTAATGCTCGGAGCAGGGGATGGGACATTTGCAACACTATAAAGCCAAGTCGAAAATGTTCCGCCTTCATAACACTCGTGAACATACAAGAAGATGGTTGATCTCAGCCGACTACCAAGACCAAGCACACTACCTTTATCGCCAGCCAGCCCATTACCTTCGATCAGTGATGACGATTTTCCTACGGATCTCCCATCCCACTGGGGCTCCTTTCCCGATCTGGACGGACCATATTCCCTCCCGCCAACACCACCCACCTTCGAAGGACCGTTTCACATCCCACCAACCCCTGAACTTTCTACGTCTAGTTTCAACGATCTCGGACCACCGAGTATGAGCGATGGTCAGGTGGAGGACTATTTGACAGCTGAGAAGGAGAATACCCCACCGAATGCAGCTGGCTATCCCGAACTGGATCTTAATCGTCATCCATTTCGCCGTCCACTGACTAATTTGAGTAGTCGGTATAACGTTAGAACTGAATTGCAAAACTTGGATGAAGCGGTTGCATTTTGGGACGACGTAGACTTTGTTGACGATTGGGTGTTTTAACTTGTGTATCTTTCTTCTTCTACTTCATATTTTGATACATGTATTCAATAAACATACATGGTAAGCTATGACTATTTTATTCAAGGGTGAACTGGGTTATAGGACATATCATGATAGAAGTTAAAATGAATGTTAAAGATTGAATTTAAGATTGGAAATCGATCATAAAATTTTACACGTTAGCATTCATAAAATTGACAAGTGCTATCATTCCCAAGTCAATGATTATCAAAAATAACAGGTCATTGGAATAACATTTTATTATAGAGATGCACTTTCTTGAGTTATTTCACAACATGCATTATTCTTGCACAAGGTACGATGTTCGGCATAGTCACTTAAGTTACAATAATGAACAATATAAGACTTGTGGAGTTGTCCATTGTCCACCGTGGTTGATTCATGCATCACAGTGATGGGATCAACCTTGGTCCAGGCCCATGCAGCTTCACAGGAATCATAATTTAAATACAGTGTATGCACATAAAGTCGATAGTGTAGTTCAAAGCAATAATGAAGAAGAATCTCAACCACATCTGACAGTGCACAGTGGTACCCATACTGTACTTTGGCAGCTTGCGTTTCTGTGAGTGCTTTCCCTCGGCGTAAATGTAACAGGGCTCGACGGTACGCTTCTTTCCCTTCATACTGGGAATGATTCATCCAGTGACATCCGCGACGCATATGTTCCTTGTAACCAAGTCTATACACTTCACTATCCCGCATACATGAGGTGAATATATTCCAATGAGAGTCAATGCGTTGAGACCATTCGGGGAGAGAAATACTATCCATGGTCACTTTTTCCAAGAGTTTTATGCTTTTCAACCAAGTTCTTTCCATCTCCGATAATCCATTCCCTACAATCAGTTCCGCGTCTCCATACTCGCGTGTCATTTCATGGACCCAGCAATTAAAACGGTGAATAATCACATTCTCTTCTGCACCACATTTCCCAATCACACGTGGGTTGAGACCATGAATAAATTGAGTCGCAAAAACATCACACCCCGATGTCTCATGTTTGATAAAGTCATGGAAGCGCGATGTAATGGTCACATATCCAGTCGGTTTATCCTCTCTGGGCGTATAATGACACCAAATGGCAGCGACTTCCTGCATGGGATCTCCTTCCGTATCAAATACGATGAAATTGCGCACCGGCTTCTTCTGCTCCACCCACCATTGTTGTACTTTAGGATGATCAAATGTAATGGTATAAGAACCTTGCATGAGCTCGCCCAAATGCTGAATCCGACGCATCGTGAAATGAATCTCGTCTTGTGTGTCTCGACTTATATACCCTTCCCTAGGGTGGTGTACAACATGATTGGTTTAGCGATGATGACGTCTCCTTCGACGTTTTCCTCCTCCTGATATTTTATTCGCTAAAGCACTTACGCCTGCGGCACCGGCTGCACCCGCTGCTCCCAACGCTGCAGCTTTCCCTGCGGCAATAAGTGCAGGGACGAGGGGGAGTAAAAATGGGAGGATGCCTCCTCTTTGTTTACGACTCCCGCGGTAGATTCCACCCTTTTGTCTTCGACTTCCACGGTAAATGCCCCCTTTCTGACGGCGACTTCCGCGATAAATACCTCCACGTTGCATGATTGCCGTGATAGGCTAGATGTCCCTACTTAGTTCTTCATTAATAGTTTCCCTAACGTCTTTAACTTTCCCAACTTGTTCCTATTTAGATCGTGTTTCAACCGTTGCCATTCTTCCTTTATCATTTGATTATTGGATTTATACCGTGGTCGCCACGCTGCTGGCAACAACGTATTGCCCAAATGACGTCGAATCAATTCGCCTTTATGTCTCTGAAAAGCTTCACGCCCTCTACGATGCAGTTGAGATTTTATATACCGTTTCACATGTCTTACAGTTCCTCCTCTCTGGCGTCGTTTACGGCGTGTCATGATTAATGTTTACGCTTCCCAATCATAACTTAGTCACAACAATACATCTATTATATACCGATCACTACATTTATTCATCATCCAAATCTACATTATACGTGAACCAATTCAATTGGTTCTTAAAAACAATGGTTTTCAGAGGTCTCCCTCGTTTCTTACTAAAGTCAAATGAATATTTGCGTGGGTCCCGATTTCTATTCTCTGGTCGAAGCGAGGCTTGGGGGACACTATTCACTTCCTTGGGTGGATTCGGTTGACTCTCATATATCCGTTTCAACTTTTCGCGCTGATTTTTCCATATCTTCTTGGCCATATGCTCCTTATGCAGCGAGATAAATTGACGGACCTTCTCTTCCTCCACGTCACGGTGCAGCATCTCACCACAGACACACATATAGACAAAGTTGTCGATTGCCTCATTCGTCTTGCTCCACGACGGATTCCATCCACACACCTCCTTATGTTTTTTGCAAACATGTTCCCATAAGAAAAATGCTTGGTACATGTTATGACACCAGGGACAGCGTGCCAACTTCACTTTTGACAAGTCGTACAGATATGAATTCGTACTCTCCGGCTCCACTGGGCGATTCGGGTCCAAGGGTTCGGTGGGCATATACATGCTCAAATAGGGACATAAATGTTCATTCCATTCGTTCTCCTCCTCCTGAATCTTCTCATCACAGTACCTGCACCGACCCACACATGGATGTTTATGGTAAGCTTCCATATTATAGTCTTGTTTGCAAAGCAGGCAGGTGAACTCACTCTCCTTGTCGCCCCAATAACCTCTATCCAGTGAGCACTGATGATTGGTAGTCCACCATTTCCCACAACGATCGCAATACTCCTTCCCTATCTCCTTGCGTCCATGACGGATGCATTGTGAAAACAGTCGGAAGCGTTTATTGCAAAACTCGCACTCATAATAGGGTTGAGGGCGGGGACGGACTGTGGTTCGCCTCTTCTTTGTTGGTGGCTCCATTATATCGTGGTTCAGATCATGTATCTTACGTAAACAATGAACCAAACCCAATGTCAATCTGCATACACAAGATTCCTCCAAAATAATGACACTCCAGTTGAGAACGTAACTTCTTCTGCAACGAATCGATCAGTTCTTCCACGTCCCAATCGTCACCAATGTTCAAATAGCGATAGGACACGTCCAGTGCACCTTTGGGGAACTTTGCAGATGTTCGAATATCAAACAAGAAGCGTGGTCCATACAGTATTACATTCAGCAACTGAATACGAAGCTCTGCAATAATCTTCTCTAACGACACACTCTTCTCCTTTGTCGGAATAATATACAGTGTATTACAGTCTCGTTCCACAATAAAGTCTTTCGATGAATAAGGTGTATAGGATATCTCCTCTTTGGGATGACGTGTCGCAGCCAGAGAGCGTAACGTTGCTGTTGTCGGCATAGGATGAGAATGACTTTCTCTGACAGCGCTTTCCTTATATACCGTGCGGTGACTCATCACACGTGCTCGGCGCCGCGTGCTCCGATTGGTGCTCCGTGCTCAACCCCCAAGTGCGCCGATGCGTGCTCTGATGCGTGGGCGTGTGCTCTGTTTCCTGTCTTCTTCGCTACTGATGCGTGGGCGTGTGCTCCGATGTCTTCTTCGCTACTGATGCGTGGGCGTGTGCTCCGATGAATGGAGCAAGGACATGTACTTTAGTGCAAATTGGGCAAACGGGGGCTAGAACTGGCTACTTCTGTAAGCAAAAAAGTGTAAAAACCTAAATTTTTAGCAATAGTATGAAATTTTCACACTATGATTTGAGTATGATTTTAGTATGAAAAATTCAGTAAAATCATACTATGAAACTTTCATACTCAAATCATAGTATGATTCATACCCACTTATTTCCTCGCGGGTATATCAATTGGTGAAAATTTTAGCTTTTTCAAAGCTGCTCAACTAATTTTTTGGACCGCAGGAACGTAATCTCAGCAAAAAACTGAATCCTTTCATACAAAAATCTTCACTGTATACAGATACGGATTCACTGTACTACATATTTCACTGTATACAGACACTTTTTTGAGTTGACACTCTACCTAGAGGCTATCTTTCATTCATTTAGAAGAAATGTCAATATGTAGAGTGCAATACAAGTGCATCATCAAGATCATCATGAATCATGATCTTCCTCAAAGTGAAGAATCAGCCGAGTTCAATACCGCAAATCACTTCACATTTAATTGCTGCTAATTAATGGTCATCCTCTGACAGTTCTGATCAATTGATGACGAGGTCAATGGAACAACAATAATGCCAGCAGCTGATAATGATTAATTAGAATAAATTGGTTGATCAAACAGTTCACGACCCGACTGTATGCATGCACTTCCAAGCACTATTCCCCCGATAAAATGCGAGAAAACCACAAGATTCGAGGTTCTATGTCTTTACCCATCCTCCGGTACATGAAGACAACTATCAAATAAGTATAGGAATGTTGATAGATATTAAGTAGGATTAAAAGCTTCATCCCAAACACAACACAATCAAAACTATCATCCAATCTCTCTATCTGAACTCATCAGACCAAATTTACTTTGTTCAAGCCGTGAAGAGAATTAATTGTTTCATCAGTAAATACTATCAACATCAAGAACAAGTTCAAAAACACAGGAAGGAACAGACGATTGATTCGATGCACTTCCTGAGGAGACAAATGAGAATGTTATCTCAGACTGTAATTATTTGTCATTCACAGAGATGTCATATGACACCAATCTTACTCATTCGGTTGGAAAAGAAACAACAAGGGCATAATCCACATGGGACAATTTGAAATTCAGGCAGTGATGGATGAAAATAATTCACTTCTCTCAAGTCATCAATATTCATTAATTTCACGGAGTTTTTCAGATGAATTTCGTCTCTGTGTTAGCTGGTGGTGCTGATTCATGTCCTACTTACCCTAATGATACTTTTGTAGGTCAGACATGGTCAGACTTCTCGAGTTTTGTAATATATGCAGTCTGGATGCCCTTTATGCCAACTTCCACTTCCTTCCTCGGGGTTCGACCTCAAGACCAGGAGATCGCGAGGCCAAGCACGTAGCCACCGTGCCACTGAGACTTAAGAAAATTATATAAATTGATATAGATGGATGTGTAGCAAATTGTAGAAAAATGCAGAATAGAACAAACAAAATTCGGTGGCTCAATGAATGAATATTTAAGTAGATGACGACGCATCATCAATGCATCCACATTTGTTTGGGAATATGATGAAATTTAAATAAGCTATGAAATCGAGGGAACATTTGCTAGGAACTTTCGTCGTCAAACTTTATTGCGCTTATAATGCTTATTCGAATATCTTCTTTTGGCTAGTTACATGAATAGCGTCACAACAAGGGATCAAAGCTCGCAAGACCCTGAAAATATTCTACAATATCTTATTCGAGGAATTTTCGCAATTCTCATCTTCTGAAAACTTTTCACAAGATTCCTTCCTTTATGCCAGTCTGTTCTCCAAAAACAACAATGGTCGGATCGGAACACTGACAGAGATAAGTTCCGACAGCATGTTAATGAACTTACTGTAGGCATCATCGGAATTCGTGCAGAAGACAAAAAGATAACACCACTGTAATTATACCAGCATCAAACGGCTAGTCCAACAATTAGTTATTGTAGGGAAGCAAAAAGTTCTTATTGTTACAATATTTCGACTGTCTCTTTGGTATGTCTGATGCGAAAAAGATGTTGCTATCACCTAGAGATGACTTCTGCCTTTACTCGCATCTGCTTGAACCGTCGGCTTGGCCTAGTGAAGAAGGTGCGAGCGGCGAGTGCGGTCGGGCTACTTATGGATTATCTTCCCCCACGTTTTCAAATTTGTCTAAAATCCGTAGAAATAAATCAATCGTCACAAAACTGTAAGTACACGCACGTGAGGCTATTTTCTATCCGCACCAAAATTTGTGCAGCAAATCGGACAAGTGCTTAATATACTAGGAGCGATAACTTGAAGTGCACCGATGTCTGCAGCTTTAATTGACTTCTTCTGACATCGCTTGAGCAACAAAGTCATTTCCCGACAACTCGTGAAGTGATGATGACCAGGCCACATCCCTTATACTAACAGTTTTAACTTAACCCATTTACGCCCGAAATTTTTCTGTCATGGATTTCTTTTGCTATCAAGATATATTCACCCAATAGTGCATAGAAGTCGAACTATGGCGTTTACTTTCCACTTTTGTTTAAGTAACATAGATATACGATGCTGTTCCCAATGGGAACATTGGGCATATACACTATCATTAAGTTTATTATTTACAATTCTGATTCTGGTTTAAATTTTCATGCATGTAGATTATGTATAAATGTAGAAATTAGAAATACTTTATTGACCCAGTTTCAATGCTAAACGCAGTTAAGTTCCTTATAAACTTCACAAATGAAAATCGGCAAAGCAAAATTAATTCCACTAAATGCAATATTTATTTTCTTTTATCGGTGATTATATTACTAGCTCTAGGTAAAATTGCACTCATCCTTCGTTTTCCAGGCCTATTTGGGGCGTTCAGCGGCAACTTTTTTACAGCTTCATTAACAATCATTCTCATGAAATCAAGCTGACTGATAGGATGACCTAGTGCCACGTATGTTTTGAACGCCGCTACTTGTAACATGCGAATGCAATTAATCAATGGAGCCCAATACCATTTCTTGCCTCCAATACAAGGTCGAAGATTAGACAAATACCCATCCAGCAAATCGACACCGCCCATGTGGCGATTGTATGTATCAATCATGGACGGTTGATCCACAACAATTTTCTCAGCTTGTCCTTTCACTCGTCGGTTTGTCTTCAATAATGGCATGCACTTCGCATAATTACTTGCAATCGTTACCGCTAGATTATCATTGTATCGCACAACACACAGATCTTTAGTTGAATATGCCACGTAATTTCCACGCTCTTTCTTTTCTGTTTCTTTTACACTCGGAAGCGGACAATTTTGGATGCGGTTATTTCGCAAAGTTCCGATTGCTTTTCTGGACTCACGTTTCAGCTCTTCTAACAGAGGAAGCGAACAGAAAAAGTTGTCAAATAGTAGAACATGGTCCTCTGGGTCGGGAATATGTTGCTCACAATTTCTGACAACATGAGTTCCAAGGGGAACATCGGAAGTATTGTCACCTTTTCCGCCATACGGAAAAAAATGTATTGGAGTGCCATCATCCGCCGCCAACACCCAGTTTTGAAATCCAAAACGTATGGGTTTCTCTTTATGATACATTTTGCATCTATGGTGACCAAAATAAGGAACGATCTGCTCGTCGATGAAAGATATTTAGAGTTTATACCGAACTGTTTCAGTTTCTCATAGACAAGATCAATCAGAGGTCGTAGTTTGGCCCACCTATCAGTCAAACAAAGATCATTGTTATCCACAACATGAAGAAAAGACTTTACTTGCTCAAATTCGTTGCGAGACATCAGCTGGGAAATAAGAGGACAGTTCACATCGTCATCTTTACTCCAGTACAGACGTGACTGTGGTCGTTGGTTGTATGCAGATATCGTTATGATCGTCAAAAAACTCCACAGCTTTGTCGGTGCTAGCTCAAAATAATGAAAGTTTTTCACTTCTCTGGCATAAATGTTCGTGTTTTCAATAAATAGCTTTTCCACTTGTGAGTCGAAGAATAATTTGTAAATTTCGATGGCACTTTTGTTGGATAATACAGGAAATTGGTTGGAAAGATGAGGTATCGGGACACCTAGCGAAATATCCTGCAGTTCACTGTCACCATTCTTCCAATTTCTTTTCGGCCAATATTTCTTTCGATATTCGGGTTTTGTTGACTTTATGCGACGAGATTCTGATGACCTTGCAATTTCCAGAGTTGATGACACGTCTTTTGGTAATTGATCTTCTTCAGCTTCAACTTCTTCGTCAGCAGCATCACCATTACCATTAACTTCTGGAGGTAAGGCCACAATAGTGTCATATTCATCGTCGCTTTGTTCGAGAATGGCTTGAACATCGTCGTCTAGCTTCATAAATTTACGTCCTTGTCATTATGGTGCCACGAAACACAATAACAAAATCACGACGCGGGAAATATGACAGCTCAAATACAAAGAAAGGTAAATGTGAAGCCTGCTAGCTCGACTGAAAATTTGAATCCTGAAATGTCTATGATCAGTACAAATTTATCGAAGGTGATTCTTTCAATGTATGTGAATTGTCTGATATCCAGTACAAATAAGTTGTTTTCAAAAGCTGCACAGCCATAGATAGACGAGTTTCTAATCATTCAATGACTCATAGTCCAATAGTCTTCAAAGGACGCAAATTAGATCAAGATTAAATGAGATCAAATCAAGACATATAAGCGCTATCTTATTTTTGTCAGCAGAATAAATTTAATTATGTTGACAATTTATGAAAAGTAAAGCGTTACTTGTGCTCTAAATTGTAACATAATCATAGAAAAGGTCAATGGAACGTCTGCTTCAAATGTTAGAAAGGTTCGAATCTGACATCCAAAAATAATGGTAATGCCCAATGTTCCCTTTGGGAACATCAAAATAATTTCTTCGTGTAGATATTGCTGGTTTCAACTGAAATGAAAGTTAGATGTCTACAATTTTAATTGAGTGACTGACAATATCAAGCCAAGAAAAAATAACTGTCTATCAACAGTAATTCAATAAAAATTCGGGTTCTTTGATAGCTGCTATCTAACTTGAAAAATGCAGAAGTGAAAATTGGTTATTTTATCTACCTTAACAGACCTGAATATGTTCGAAGATGCTTGTAATCGTTTTCAAGCAAGTTGAACAAGTTGTATAGGAAGAAAATTCCAGTATAAAAGCTAAGTGAAAATTTTAATTACGTTTTGAAGCAAATGTTCCCAATGGGAACATTGGGCGAAAATGGGTTAAAAAGGTGTGGCAAGGTAGTAGTCGTGGGAAGATTTCAAATAGCAGCGGATGAGACGAAGAGAGAGAGAGAACAATGCACACACGAGTAGCAAATAGCAATAATGCGCCGCACAGGCGAAGTCATATCAAGCATTTGACACAACTATACTTCACGTTATCATCTCCAATGAAAAAGTACTTGTCCGATCTAATTTTCAGTCGGTAGAAAATATACTTAAGCACATTTGCCTCAAGCTTGGTGATGATTGATTCATTTTTGCAGATTTTAGACAAATTTGAAAACCTGGGGGCACACAGCCCATAAGTACCCGGTCGGGGAATCAAAAGTGTTGGTGCCTTGTCACTCTCTTCCGACATACGGATCTAGATCGGTTATAGATTTCAGTTGATGACCGTTTTCAGCAAGATTTTAGTTCTTTTTCAGCAGGAGGTGTGGCTTCGACTCAAATTGTCTGATGAATATTTTAACGCACAGAATTGGACATCTAATCTTTTCCTCTGTTTGACTAGAAATGAAAGATTTGAACATGTAACGTTATTGAAATGGCACAATCCCCTGACATAATGCCATAGCAATCGAACATGGAGCAGCCAGTTCAAAATTAAACACGCCAAATTGTGCTAAGTGTCAGTGACTGTTATCAACCGGATCACTCAGCAAAGAGACATAGTTGATGTCAAGTTCTGCAGAGAACTTTATGAACGTTTTTTCGTGAGCCTGCTACCTTTTTAAATAATGATCGGAAGGACCAACATTATCGAGAAAACATTTGCGCAATGATCTGAATTCTTCGAATCTGAAGGAATCGTCGCGATCGGAGCATATTGAAGGAATTCAGAGCAATCCGCAAGCGGCGCAAGACTATTTTTCCTATCTCTGCAAGGTATTAAAATTTTCTTTTTGCCCACTTAGCAAGTTCCTGCATTGTTGTGCCAAGTTGCCTGCAAGTTGTGCCATAGTTTTGAATCAGTTTGTACTTCTAGCAAAGTGATGCGCTGAAGCAATCTAATTCTGTGGTTTAGCGTCACTACTCCCTCATGCTGGGGGTTTGGACGATGCTGGACTTTAATCTGGAGCGTTGTGATCTTTTAGTCCGTATGCCCTTCCTGATGACTTCCACTGACACTTTCGGGGCTCGACATCTGCAGCAGAAGATCGTTAGGCCAAGCACTTGACCACTGTGCCATGGCGACCACTGATATTCCTCACTGAGCATGACTAAAAGGTCAGCAGAAAGAATAACAATCACAATTGACTGTTCCTTCGCGAACATTCACTGAAGACAACATATTCGTTATACTGCAATTTAGACACAGACATATATTTTGGCAATATTCTTTGCATTCTCAATCATTCTAGTCACGAAATATATTCCTCGGTTTCCAACTTTCGGTTGATTGATAAAAATTTAATCTGAGAGGTTTTCAGATCCCTTGAGACAATCAGAAAGATAAATTTACATTGAGACAATCTTTTTGTTCCATCCCCGCTACTATAATCACCTCCCATTTAACCTATCAAGTTGAAGATTGTAAATCGACACATGTCTCCAACACTTGCCAGAAAGCTATACGACGCCAAATCATTGGAGACTGACTGAAAGGTCAGCAGAAAGAATTCGGAATTCAGGAGAATGATAAACATTTCTTGGCTGTAATTCAAATTACATTTATTGTTGAAAGCAATCAGTCAGAAAATGCTTGGAGGATTTCAAGTTTGAAATTCATTTCCAGACATTTGAGATATCCCATTCACCGTGCAGAGGAGTGATGGTGTTCCGTGACATAATTAGAACTGCATCGTTTCAGGCTTTAAGCAATCAGCACAGGTGTCAATCCAACTCAAGGAACAGAATGAAGATGCAACTTTGGACAAGGAAATGGAAATTTAATTGTCAAGTAGTAGCGAATAAGTTCATCATCAGGGAGGATGTACAATATAATTGATACCTGTTCCAGTTTTCGATCGATTAGAATAACAGCTATTTAGCAGTGTAATAAAAATATTATATTTCTTTATTAGATTATATCATAATAAAAAATGAATAGTTGAACGTCACTACTCCCCTCAACTAGGGGCTCCGACGGTGCTGACACAGTCAGAGTTTAATCTGGAGCGGTGTGGTAATGCAAGCCCGGAAACCCTTCATGACGACTTCCAATGGCACATTTGGGGCTCGACCTCTGGATTGAAAGATCGCTAAGCCAATCACTTAACCTCTGTGCCACGGAGATCACAAAGTTGATATACAAACAGCAACGGATTAGTGGTATATGGTATTAAAAATCATATTTGAATGTATAGAACTTATCCCGCTGTCTTCATGTTCTTCTCTTGTCGCGCCTTTGTTCTTCTTCGATCTCGGTGTCACCACAACCACCAACAAAGCCATATCGCAATGCATTGAAAATTGAGGTTATACAAAAGAATATCTGTCTAATTGTTTAAAGCAAGTGCCTGTCCTTCACTTCGGTTCGATAAGGCCAGCTGGACTACCCCACGAACTTCGATTCGATTTTTACGTCAGACCAGCTCGTCTCCAACGCGGAGTTTGCTTCGATTCCTTGGTCAGGCGACATAGATATTTGCCTTAGATTTTGCCCGCTAACTGCACTTTAGACATAGCTGAACTATGAGATGCCTGCACTTGTTAATCCGACAAGGATGATATTTCGGTCAAGTTCATTCTGTCAATCTCAAAATCTGCCCGTCTGAATACCTCACACTTGAAATTCGCTTCCATAAAATGTTTTACTCCAAAATTTCGTCTGCCATCATTCATTCAATGTGAACGATTCATTCTCAGACTCTCCGCGCTTCTTATTTGTTCGAATGACAACGATGATGAAGAGAGCAGCTCTGAGAGAAATGAAAATGAATGACTCCAAGAAAATAACAAAGGCCTCGCTCCACGTCGGTCTCAAACACATTCTGACACGCAATCCAGCGACTCGCTGATGCTAATTATTCTATCCAGACACTCTTCCTCTCCTCCCGTAATAGCCAAGTCAATTCTTCACTTCAAAGTATCTCCGGAGAGTGGAACTGATACTCTCTGAGACAGGTGACATTACAAACGTTGCCGGACGAGAAATATCGATTTCAAAAAGAAACCTACACGGACGGCTTATTTGTATTCTTCACAACCTTTTTCTATTTTCATACCCGTTAGTGAAGATAAATGAAAGGTGATGAGCGACAAAGATATCTGGTCCTTAATTTGAAATAATCTCAAAAATGGGAACTCTTAAATGAAACAATATTCGTTAATTTATTACAAAAAAGCTTTCATTTGATCAGGGCATCACTCACAGTAGATCGTCGGTGATTCGGCGGCATTTTTCAAGTAAGTTCATCTGTTCGTTGTCCAATTAAACATTGCAGGTACACTACGAGTGTCATGGAGACTTATCAAGGAACGATAAGTCTGAATCCGTGTTACAAGGATTCAGGAGAATGCGACCACACGTCTCGGATTACCGGCACAATGCCAATTTAATGCATTTCTCCAGCCGCTACTGGCTTGAGTTATTGGAAAACATTACAGATATGCAAAATGAGTAAAAAAAGCACACATACATACAGATATGCTGCATTGATGAATACGCAGAATTATATAATGCATACATGAAAAAAAGTAACGATGAGGTAAACAATGGCTTGTAATAGAATACAGACAGAAAAATAAAAGTCTGAAATGTGACAAAAGAGTTCATTAAAAGTAATGTGGATATTAAAAGGAAGCATCTGAATCATATACGGAGAAACATATACTACAGAAACAGAAATGAAATGAAAAATGCTCTAATTACATGCACTTAGATCTGGCAGAAAATTTGCAAGGACGTTTCAAGAGATTACATAAACTGAATAGAAACGAAGATTCCATAATTACCAAAAAGTGGGTCTGACTTCTTTTTCTACTGTCCGATATCTATATCTTATTGAATCAAGTTTAGTGGTTATACCACTGAATTAGATTGTTTAAGCGCATCATTTTGCTAGAGGTGCAAACTCATTCAAAACGATGGCACATGCAGGAACTTACTAAGTGGGCAAAAAGAAATTTTAATACCTTGCACAGATAGGAAAAATAGTCGTGCGTCGCTTGCGGATTGCTTCAATATGCTCCGATCGCGACGATTCCTTCAGATTCGAAGAATTCAGATCATTGCGCAAATGTTTTCTCGATAATTTTGGTCCTTCCGATCATTATTTAAAAAGGTAGCAGGCTCACGAAAAAACGTTCATAAAGTTCTCTGCAGAACTTGACATCAACTATGTCTCTTTGCTGAGTGATCTGGTTGATAACAGTCACTGACACTTAGCACAATTTGGCGTGTTTAATTTTGAACTGGCTGCTCAATGTTCGATTGCTATGATATTACGTTATCAAATTGTGCCATTTCATTAACGCTACATATTCCAATGTTTCCTTTCTACACCTTTTTCCATTTTAATTAAAAGTTGTTCCGTTCTATTTAAAACCTGTTCCATTCAATTACAAACCTGTTCCATTCAATTTAAAACGTTCAGTTAAGAACGAGCTCTATTATACTACAAAAACAATATGACAATCACCAATGGAACTAAATACCATATTGCTAATCGAGTATTCGTTGCTTAGCGATGTCATCAGTTTTCTTATAGCTGCTAAGAGTACCTGGTTTAACACCATGATTTTCCATCATTTCACTCATGTCAGTGTCTGTGTCAGATGCACCGGAGCTTAGTGACGTTGACATTGCATGGGAAATCATGATTTCGTCCACGTATACTTCGAGAAACTTAACCAAATGAAATAGACTAACTTACTCAGCACTAGATATTATTTGCTGCTACTCATACCAAACACACGGAGCGAGCGGCTATCTTAGAAAAAAAGGTGTAGATCGCGCACTCAAAAAGTGTGTGTGCGTGTTTGATGCATGGGATGATGGCGCGCTAAACCGATCTGAAGATTCTTACTTTTGCTATTGTTCGATTTCTAAGAATGACTCATTTTATCCGATAATGTGATGATGTAGTTATTGAATGTGGCTGTCAACGCTCCGGTTCGACATGACTTACAATGCGATGTACATTGGTGAATTGATGAACACTTCTAAAATAAAATGTTTCATTGTTTATTGATTTTTTTATGATCTCTTATTAGGAGGTATCATTATCCATATTATTTTATTCATCAGATTCCATTTTGCACATAAGTATATCATGAAATATTATGATATCATTGATTGCTTCTGTCATTTTGTTTTTGTAGTATAATATAGCTCGTTCTTAACTGACTCTTTAATTCATGGTGATGCCAAATGGCACACTCACATTAATTATGAAAATGTAGCTGTTCCAGAGATATTTACTCTATGATTTCTGTCAGAGGACATATTTTAGTAAATAATGCATCGAATTAAATTGTTGTTTGATTGTTTTCTTTCATCCATGGATTTGAAATATCAGCTGATTTCATTACAAGAAACGCCTGCAATTGACGGTGAGTTGTGAATCGATATTTTTCATTGAATGATTGATTTCCTAATGAAATGACCCATTACGATTAGTAAACATACGTAATATTATCAGTAAATAGGCTGAAGTATTTACGAGACCTCACAAAACTATGGAAAAATTCCGTTTGATTTATGACGTTCCAAATGGCAACACCATGAAAATGTGAGCAGCATGAATGGAAAAGTTGGCCAGTCGTCCATTCGTGCATATTTGTGATATGCTTTGTAATAGAATGGAACTTTTCCACCAATAAATCAGGATTACCATCACAGGAAGCGGCAGGCCACCAAAAATCATTACAAATCGACTTTATCCACACTTCTGCCTCTTTGCAATCAGATGCCAAAGCTACATTATGAAGTCGTTTTCAGAGACTTTTTGCTAAATGCCAAGGATCAAATTCGTGCTTCTCGTAACAGCTTCCGAATTTCTGTATGTCGATCAGTTGACAAAGCATATTTTCATCCAAACTTTGAGAAAGACGACTCAAAAGTCACTCGCAAGTCTCTTTCTCCATAGCAACACTTAATAGTTTGAGATATATCAACATTTTCGAAATTATACCAGTCTTAGCGCACATTGCTGAATATGTGAAATACTTGGCACTACAGTCGGGAGAATCACACTTGAAAAAATTTGATTGTGTTGTAAAAGTTGTAGGATTAATTTATAAGCTTATAAAATATGGTCCATATTCAGAGAGAACTCAGGCCTACATATTCGTATGTAATAACTACAATTATTATAGGATATTTTATATCCATATATCCCTGTTTTTTCTTTCTCAAGGAATTGAATGTACCCTGACCTTTTGACTTGATGACTTACTACAACCATACACACTGCACTGGGGCATATTTACCTGATTAGATAGACGAACAATAAAACTTTCACTATACTATACACGGCATCTCCTCAATCCTCACACGCAGCTAGATTGGCGACGTGACATCACGCGCTAACATCTAATCAGAACAGCAGGCACACGGCTGCTTCGCCGAGTCAACAAGTGTGATTTTCTTGTTGTGGATGACTCGAACTAAGTTTTCAGACATACTTCTAATTCGGGTGTACTCCCCTTTAAGTAAATTGTATACTGCAAGCTAATAGACAAAATCGATTATGCCTTATTCTTAATTAGAATCTAATTTTGTAAAATTGAGGATTCGACCCCTAGACCGTCAGTGTTTCTGTACAGAAGCTACTGTGTGTGGCGCTGTATCATTTGACACTTCGTGAACGCTGCGTTCAGATATAGTTCTTATCTCAACAAATGAGTGAAAAAATTCACGTCATTCAATCAACAAATGAACTCATGGCATTCATTAGACGCATTGATTGAGCCCACATATTTAGATACGACTATGATTGAGCCTCAGTGAGTGACTGAGGTATTGACTACATGATATCAACATAGCATGGAACTTCAGATCATAAATATTGTCGTCATACATTCAACCATAATTGTAATAAATAAATGCAATGTCCTTAATCCATTATTAAAGGTTGTCATTGTAAAAATGATCTTTTTATTTTGCAGTATCGACCAGCTGTGATGAGGAGAAATTTAACTCGCGGATCCAAGTCAGACGCCATTGAAAATATCTTCGGACGCTCAACAGCGATTCCTCGTGGAGATATTTCAGAGGATGAGGACTTTCAAAAGCAAAAGGAAGATAGCAGCAGTGACTACAGTGACAGTAGTGATCAGGCTTGCCGTGGGAATGGGAATTCCTATGGGATTCCCATCAAAAATCCCGTGGGAATGGGATGGGAATGGGAATTCAAAATCAATTCCCACGGCAAGCCTGGTAGTGATACAGACGACTCTAGTGAGATTATCACTCTTACGACGAGAGAGCATGAGACGGACGACCGATATTACAGATGGCGAAGACGATCTAATGCACACTTTCCTGTTCCATTTGTTTCTCCAGAGCCTTCTTCGTTTCAATATAATGACAATCCTTATGAAATGTTCAAAGAATACATTTCTGACGAAATGTTTGAATTTATAGCAAACCAGACAAACCTTTACTCGGTTGAAGTTTCAGGCCGAAATGTATCCGGCATTGCTTCTGAATTGGAACAGTTATTCGGCATGTGGCTTTTTATGGGAGTGTGTTCTGCTCCTTCTTATCGAGACTATTGGAATCAGGTAACCCGCTGGTCATGTATAGTGGATGTTATGCCGGTTAATCGATATGAGAGACTAATGCAGTGTCTTCATTTGAGTAATAATTCTGAACAAATTCGGAAAGGGTGTGATGGATACGATCCGCTCTTCAAAGTGAGGAAGTTATTCGATGCAGTGAGAGATAAATGTCGACAGCAACCGCAATCGGAATTTCAGTCAATCGACGAGCAAGTGATCCCTTACAAGGGTCGGCATTCGAACAAACTATTTACCCGCCAAACCCAATAAATGGGGTTTAAGCTTATCACGCGTGGGTCCTCTTCTGGTCTGATTTACGATTTTGTTTTATATGCAGGAAAAAATACTGAAACAGTGGATCCATTGCCTCATTTTAGTACTATGAAAAATTGTGTTCATACACTATGTAAAAGTATCCCTTCAGGAGTTCGTAATGTAAAGTTATTTATGGATAACTATTGCATAACCCTTGACTTGGTTTTTCATTTGAAGGAATGTTTTGAGATACAAACAACTGGAACGGTCCGGTCAAACCGTTTGCACAATTGCCCACTCCGAAGCGAAAAAGAAATGAAAGCCGAAGGTAGAGGATCACACGACCAAATCATTGACGCTAATTCCAATGTGACAGTTGTCCGTGGCAAGATAATTCGATCTGTAACACTTGTATATACTTATCTGGAAGCTGAGCCGATAGATACAGTTCGTCGCTGGATTCAAAATCGAAAGAAGGTAGTAGAAATAAGCGACCGAACATAGTGAAAATGTACAACACGTATATGGAGGCATCGACATCTCAGATATGATGTTGGAAGTGTACAGAAAACCATCGTAAATCTCGGAAATGGTACTTTCGCATAATTTACCATTTGGTCTGGGTATCCATCTGTAATTGTTGGTTGACATACAGGGAGTCCTTGACAAACGATGAAGACATTTCGTCCAAACGAATTTCGTTTAAAGAATTCATGCTGAAGGTGGCTGAGGGACTAACAAAAGTTGGCAAAAGAAATAGAAAAAGAGTTATGGGTCGGCTATCAAAAGAAGACATTTTACAACCAAGACGCTGTCGAGCTGCAGACGAGTATATTCCTGAAAATATACTGAGAAACGACGGAGTTGATCATTTGCCTATGCATACAGAAAAAAGAAGATGCAAACTTTGCAAGACAGGTTTCAGTCGTTGGAGCTGTTGTAAATGTAAAGTTCATTTATGTCTTAACGACAAGAATAACTGTTTCAGAAATTTTCACACTTGAAATGTACTGATAATGTGTAGTAATATCGTACAATTACTTACTTTTAGGAATATTTTCATAACCCAATATGTACGTACTGGTCTATATAACATCATTATAGAACCTTCATATCAATTATTTCTTTTCTGTAATCATTCTTATATTTGTCGGGAACAACGACCAATCAATTATCTTTATGTCAAAAAGATAAATTATGAAAATATTTTAAGGTCTATTTTCATGCTGTTGCCATATGGCAACAATCAAAAAATATAACAAAGAAGGGTCGTGGAAGAGAAATCAAAGCATAAGTAGGTAATTTATGACCTAAATAAGTGTTATCTAAGGCAGAAACTTTTTTCATCAAATATATCATAAGTCATGAATTAAAA
>CAJQUW010005894.1:0-124991 GCA_907163375.1 Prostheceraeus crozeri | reverse complement strand
GATGGTGGCATATGGGACTCACTCATTTGCCGTTTTCCTCATACCTATAAAATTTATCTTTGGCCATGACTTCCATTTGAAGTTTACCCCGAGAGCACCACTCGTAATGCTGTTCAAAAAATGGTCTGGATGTGAAACGCCGTGTGCAGCGATCACAGTAATAATGTTTGTCATCATAACTTTGTTGTTGGCGATACAACTTTGAAAATTTAGGAATGCCACAATAATGTCATTCTGGGTGGTTGTCGCTATGCACTAGGAGGAGATTAACAACCCGGTCGAAGTTACTTTGGTGGTTGTTATACCTAACGCCCTTCAGACCTTTTTCCCAGACATGAACAACTATCTTAATTTTATTTAATTTTTCAAATTGGGTGATATCCCTAAAATCTAATGTGTTGGCATCTAGCCCGTCAAACTTCAGCTCATCCTCCCACTCACGATAGTGAGTGATTCGGTCACGATGCACACTTATATTATCATAGTGAAGAATGGAGAGGACGGCATACTTGAAACAATGGGACTGACAATCTACATTGATGACAGCCTTTTTGCTAGCCAGTGCTTTGGGTAGGGTGAAACAACCGCTCCCTTGTAAATTTTCTAAGAGATTGATTTTAATGTCTACTTTCTCTATCCCATCCAAAACCAAACCGCTGTCTGTTTCATTAAATTTATTTAAGTTGCTGACGAGATAGGTCGCATGTCTCTCTATCCACCCGTTCACATCACCTATGAGATCAGCAGCACAGGAGGCTATCCTAATCGTCACAGTGGACTCTACTTCTCCCGTACTGCTTTCTATTTCATTGAAACGAGCAGAGACGTAAAACATGCCTTTGAGCAAAAACCTATCTAAACTCGCCAACATTTGATGAATTAAGCCTATATTATTCATCAAGAAAGGATGAATGTCTTGTACAGGTTCAGAGTTTTCTAACTCATAGTCTCGAACGAGCCTCTCAAGGGAAAAGTTGCTCAGCTTTAGAGTGACAGTGCTGTCAGTGTAAAGCTCTGTGGGATGAGTGTGACAGAGTGTGTGCGAAGAAAGAACAAACTCTGTAGGAAAGGTCTTCTGACACGAAGAACAGGAAAAGCCGACGTGTGATGAAGGATGCTTCCTACCTGATGACGTTGGGTTGGTTGCCTCACAACTGACTGCCACAGAAACCACGCTTCGATCTCACGATGTACAAGTTGGGTGCTGTTGTAGAAACATACTCCCACAACCCTCACAACTTGGACCGTTGAGATATCAGTCGGGCGCTGAGCTCGGTCCCCTGCAGGCATTACCAGCGGTGTGACGGTCTTAAGGTTGAAGGCTCTTGGGGCAAAAACCTTGGCCACACCCGTGCCGGCATCGGAGTTTCCTCTCTCATGTCTTCCTCTTCAATCTCCCCGCGTCTCTCTCCCACTATACCTCCCAACTCCATTTCCTGCTCCTCCAGCAGTCTCTTCACCGACTTGACGGAGAGGAGAGGGAGTTCGGCCGCTGCTGCAGGTGGCAATGCAGGGATGACGATGGGGCAGGAGGGAATGTCGCCGTCCAGGAGGACCGTCGCCAGATCTGTTGAGAAGAAAGAAAAGAGATTAGTAACATACTTCAAGTTTGAAATCTTAGTTTGAAGTCTTAGCCCCCTATTTCCCAATCTCGATTGCTTACCATCTAAGGAATTAATCTGCGGCAACACCGATGTTCGAGGAGGAGGTAGGAGTGGGACGCGAGCCGAAGGTGGAAGGGTCCTTGGCTTGGGTGTTGGAGGGACGTGGCAGCTAGGAGCAGGGACTCCTGGTGCAGGTACCGGAGCGGGTGGCGGTGGAGGTTGGACGATGACGATGCCCGAGCTCGAGAAAGGAGTCGGACCTTCAGCGGAGGTAGACGGGTGGGAAGGTAGGGCCGGAAATTCCTCGCGGTATTTCCGCCTCGCGGCTTCCTCCCACTTCTTCATCTTGGCCAAGTCTGTAGAGAGGAAAAAGAGATTAGAGATTGAGACAAGGATGATGCAGAGGATCTGAAACAGCATAGACATGAGATGTTAAAGATACTTACACTTGCCAAGCCGCTCATAGGCTTCCCCGATTGCTCCTTGGGGGACGGGTTCCCCATTACGAATACATACATTCATGCACTGAAAAAGAATGGCAGCAAAGATAAGCAGAGCTAAAATTTGGATTCTGTTTAAACATGAATAAAATAAGGGAGGGGCTCTTGATTTTAATTGGGATATCTACCCTAATGGTGTTAGTTAGAAAAATTCTCTGAACACAACCTGTACCTCATCCTTATCCCATCACACATAAACTTACATTTCTCAATACACATTTTCTCCAGCTTTGCAGAGACGCGGCAATTTTCAATTTTCGCAAGTTCCATGACGAACAGTCGATTGCAGATGATTAATTGTAAAACTTCAATCACTAAAAAGGAAAATGAGAATCGTTTCATTTGTCTAGTCAACGTTTATCATGGGAACAATCACTGAAGTTACATCTAATGAATTACATTTCCCTATACTCCATATCATAAAAACTGACCCTTGTCGAATGGCTGAAGTACTCTGACCTGGCGAGAGAAAGCGTCACGTTGAGTATGAAGTCGAACGCCCAACATGAGCAACGGCTCAGAGGTTTCGGTCTAACAAACGACAAACAACCCGTGCAACGCAATCCCTCTACGCCAGTACCCGCCGTTCCGAAGGAACGCTCGAGCAAAGGAGGTATTACAGCGATGATATGTTTTATGAGCAGAAGTGAATCTCTTGATAGCAAGAGACTATTCAACTTGATAGCAAGTCAAAACAACCTGATAGCAGAAGCTCACCGACACTCACCTTGTGAAAGATAAATGTGAAGAGCAGAGCCGGTGCACTGCCTTTTATGAGATTTTCCTAAGCGGTGAATGGATTAGACCTCTCGTCCAATCACAGACGAGCTAGAGTTCCCGATATGTGCACGCACATTTGTAACGCATTATAGAAATCGTCTTAGGCAAAAATGATGTGTAGCAATAGACTCAACCATGGCGCCTGAAGTCAATACATTGAAACATAATGATTGCGCGATTCGTTTTCATCAAGAGAGCTTCGGAGGTTTAATACAAGATTACATCCTTGAGTTTCAAAGGGAGGAGACAGAATTGGAAGCATGTTTAGACTATACATGAGAAATATTTACGGAGTTGATATCTTATTTCAAAGACAGTCTCATCAAGGCTCACTTAATTGCAAATGTCAATAACATTCATTTTCCACAAGGTGAAGAAGCGGAAAGTGTTGACTTTCAATTTCGGTCCTATGGACAAGAATATGTTACTGATGCCTCTGAGTTTTATACACGACATCTGCGGAAGAATATTTCTCGGATGGACAACTTTTATGGTTACAGCGATCATTTGCTTCTGAATAAAATAAACCACATTGTCATTGCTATTTCCAAAACTAAATTGGATTCAACCTAATAAAATGTTGACAGCACTCAAGTTTTTTACTTCACTACCATCATACTTGATACTATTTATGTTTCAAGTTTCTAGTGTTGCACATTATAGTTTGTTGTGAGTTAGGTTTTAACAACGTTTACTTGATGTTCTAAGTTTTGGTAACACACTTCTTTTAGTTTAAGAATTTTGTTTCTATACATCATCCTTTCTTGTGAGTTTTCACAGAAGTGTTCACAGCAAACCGTATACGAAACAGCGTTTGCCGAATATTGTTTCAGTAGGATCCATGAGTGACGAAGCGCTTGACAGACTCGTAAAGAGAAAAATCTGTAATGTGTTTGTGTGTGGCACAAAAGTGACCCATCCATTTCATTTCATAATTTTTTCAACCTTCCCCTCTGCATCCATGTCCAAAAACATGTGGTGGGCTTGGGACCACGTTCGCTGCATTAGAAGGTTGGCCCATATGAGGGACCATGGTGCGTTCTCGGGACTGACATGCGGGGAACGATTAGGTCTTTTTCAGTTGGCCTGCAATGAAAGAAGTAAGAATGAGGAAGATGGTACAATGTTATGTTCCAGTCATAATACTTACGAAATTTGTGCGGCTTCCTGTATTCAATGCGGATGTCCTCTCGATGTTCGATATTGAGGTAATAACACCGGACATCCGCACTATTGAAAGACTCCTGGGTGTCGTCCATTGAAGTATTTGGAAAAAAGAGTGGACGTTCGGGGACAACACCCAGGACAGGAATGTGAATGGAAGTGAGGGACTTCGACTCATCATTCTTCCTCAAACACGCCAACTCACGCTCAAGCTCATTCACTCGCTTCAACGCCTCCTCCTTCAACTCACACTCCCTACTCCGCTCTCGCTCACTCTCATCCAACTTTCCCTCCATCGCTTCCCTCAACTTTCTTTCAGCCATCTCACTTTTTTCGCCTCCACACACTCTACCAACTTCTTACTCACACTGTCAGCACTCGCTTTCAATCGATCGCGCTCAACAGTCACCTCCTTCAACGTAATCTTTACAGCAGTCAACTTACACCGCAACCTGTCAAATTCATTCCTCACATTTCCATACACCAACGCATCATTCTTCGACAGCACCACTTTGCCCGGCACACTCGACTGACTCACTCTCACAACACACTTCGGCAATCGCTCAGGAGACGATTGTGCCAGTGGCTTAGTCGCTGGCAAAATCGTCTTCACTGCACTCTCTTCCTCACTGACAACACGCCTCTTCACATCCACAGTCTCAAACTCACTCTCATCTTCACTCTCTACAACAATCCTTTTTCTTTTGGGTGCATTCACTTCATCATCCAAATCCACATCATTCGACACATCACTCAAACGCTCAACACTCGGCTCAACACTCTTCGGAGGTTCGCGCGCCACCATGCCTTTTTCAAACAACATTTCGCTCTCTCCACACAACACTTTCTTCATCATGTCCTTCCCTATCACCCTATTTTCACACTTTGAGTGCACCATGCTAAGCTCATCGCACTGCTCATCACTCCTGACAGTACACCAGACACAATACCACACCCTCACCGCCCTACAACATGCCCCTCATTCCTCAACAATTGGAATCGAAGTCTCTCACCCCTAAATACATTTCCATAGCCACACTTCGCCAACTGAAGCTTCCTGTCACTATCTTTTGTTATTGTGAAAATCTCTGAAAGGAGATAGAATAGCTTGTGAGATTGAGATAATAGTAGTCATCTCATAGGAATAATATCATCTACATGAGAGGCCTAGCTTGCAACGTTTGATAGCAAATGTTGTCAGAACACTCACTGTTCGTTAGGAAATAGAAGTGAAGTCTAGAGAAACCAAACTTGCAACGTTTGATAGCAAACGTCAGAGCACTCACCGTTCGTCTTGCAACTTGAAACAGGAGTGAAGACTAGAGAAAAGACGCGGTTTATATACCCAGTGAGCACAAAGCCATGATTCAGACCTTATTATTTGGCCATGCGTTTGACATGACAACAGCGATTTTACCAAATATGGGCATCGGCAGTCACCATGCTTTCAGTAACCAACTCCCAACACAAAGACTGGTTACCCTATGACGTGAAAAGTTTTGACGTCAATGCCTGCAGTAACCCTCTCATTTTTACCAAGCCATAATGACAAACGATAGACGTTGCCAACCCTGAGTTGCTGAGGATAGACGAGATTTCACAAAGGCCTGATAGCAGAAGACATAGCAACTTGATAGCAAGCGTTTAGGTGTTAAAATTTCCATTAGCCATCATTTTTAAAATTCAAGTAGTATGTCAATGAGGATAGACAAGCTAGGCTGATGAATCCGTTACAGGCATTACTCAGAGGGGATCTTATCCCGACTCTAAGGCCTCGGCCTTCAAATCGAACCTCCCGCGGACAGAGCGTGCGTCATATCACTGTGTTGGTATTCGGACCCCAATTTTGAAATGAAAACCGGTGGAGTTATTTTAATCAGGAAGCAAGTCTCGAGCCGAAGCTCGCCTCTGACAACTTTATAAAGATCTTTATTGAGATCAGAAGGTTTAAAAACCTCATAAAACATCAAAAAATAGCAAATTTAAATTTTTCAGCATTTAGTGCTATGAAATTTTATAGGTAGCCTGTAAATAGAGGTCTGATCAATAGCTATCGAACCTTTTTTGAATCAACTCAATCGGTGCACTAGAACCGAAGATACACCGTTTATAAGTATTGGACCTACTTCATCAAAGTGATCACAAGCCATAGTCTGGCTAACCTATAAGTCTGACAACTTAGCTGATATCAGCAATGAAATTTTCTAAGTCATTTTGGAATTTCCGATGCTATCATCAGAGATCCCGAGAGACGACCCACCTTTGACAATCTCTCTCGTCTTAATGAAATTTCTCATTCGGTTCCCAGCTTATATAGTTTGTGGCGATCAGCTGATGACTCAATCTCAATCATCCAAAACTTTTAGCACTTCTATCTCCGGTTGTAGAGCTCCGATTGACTTCAAACTTTGACAGTCACGTTTTCTCGCTCTCACCTTTCATTCCCTCGACTCTCTACGATTACCAGAAGCCGAGTTGAAAAAACTCAAATTATTCCTTTTCAAAGTATCCAAAATCTTGGAAAATGCGCAAAAATTCGATTTTAAACATGCTATCATTTGGAAACGAAACCTTGCACATATCTGAAAAGATAGGATCCTAGAGAACAAAGTGCGGTCTTGCCCCTAAAAGAAACCGGAGCTCTTCATCCTGAGATAGTCGTCACCAAAGGTGGCTACAATTTAACATTTTCACGAAAAAAGTCCTTGGTGTCAACCCATAGTTAAGAAAATTTTCGAAATATTTTTTTGTGGGAAATTCAACACCAAACCTTGATAGAAGTTTGTTTCACATGTTTCTGAGCAACTTTGGTCAAAACATCACTTTTGACAAAGTTCGACCCGAGGGGAGGCAGGGGGGAGGGGGCTGTTTTTTCGTCGAAACATCACCGACCGAACTTTTGACGAGAAACACGATGGGAGGGGTCTCAGAGCTCAATTCTGACATTTTAAAATCTATTTTTTTTCACAAAAAAAAATCCTAAGTGTCGGAGACCCAAAGTTAAGATTAGCACTTTTCTCTCCGATTGACTTGAAAATCACCCTACCGATGTAAAATTGTACGTAGAGTCCGAATCTGCCCTCCGTTTGTCCATCCGAACACTCCTTCACCCCGAAATATGACCTTTCTCATCCCAAAACATCCAAAACCTCCACTTTCTAACTCTGTCGTTTTTCGGAGATTCCTGACATTTTCAAGTCGCTTTCCACTCTAAACCAAAGAAAACGTGGACAAATGATGCTTTCCACTGAGTTTGTCTCACTCTTGGCTTTCAAACGAGCTATTGCACGACTTTCTACGATCACTCCCACCCAAGTTGGAAGTCTGACAGGGGGGGAGGGGGGTGTTTTTTTCATCGACACATTATCGACCCAACTTTTGACGAGACACACGATGGGAAGAGTCTCGGAGCTCGATTCTCACATAGGAGAATCCCCTCCCTCTACTCGGTCCGATCATCCCCAGCACATCCTTGGCAGACTTCCTGCTCAGCAGCGGTGAGTCAGCAGCGATGACTCATCGCTGCTCATTTTGTCCTTCCTTTTGGAATGGGCTTACTACTAGGCATCACTGACTGAAGAGGCATCACTGACGGAAGAGGTATCAATTCATCAGCTCCCATTTCTGGCTAGTTGAGAGGATACCGAGTGACATTCAGATTCAGCTAAGCAACAGTTTCTTAAGCACACCCATCAATGAGAATCGGAGCACTGTCGTGCGTGTTTTGACATGTTGAAACATCAGGAAATTTGTGAGAGTGCTCTCCTCAACAGAAAGTTTCGATGTATGTTCAAGACACATATTGCATGTCCTGTGTTTACACACCAGCCAGCTTTGCAAATCTATGATTTATTTAATTCAAATGTTCAGATATTGATAACGCCACTATTCGCGGCAAACTAATCTGCATGTATTTATAAATCTCCAAATTTCGATGTTCAAAGTCATGCCTGTACACTAGTTCATCACATAAATGCATGATGCATCTTTTATTCTGTTTGTGTCCTAATTCAAGAACATCACAATTTCGGGCACATTTCATAAATTCACTAATTTGGTGTTGAAACCGAATCGGCGTTTTCAAAATAAACATTAGATTAAGCTGATAAATTGTTTGATTTGATTATTCATGAGACGGAAATAATGCGTTATGTGTTATTATACGATAATAGGCCTACACATTACGTGAAATTACTTATTGCATAATCATCGGGGACGGTCGATAGTACGCAGGGTATTCGGTGCTGCCAATCTAATTTTTCTTCAAAAATCGCTGCATGCATACCGCATAGTATAGTACTCCAATAGCTGATAACAATTTCATAGCAGTTGAAGTCTGATTTTAACTCTTATAAAGCAGTTTCACCAAATTTGACCATATTCAGTCAGCTGAGGCTGAAATTTTCTGGTAGTGATTCCCTCTTATTTTCAAAACCGAGTTGCAACCGGCGACAAAAACCTAGCTATTGTTCGAAAGTAGCTGACGGCTGATAGCTTTCTCGAGGGAAAACAGCAAGGCAATGTTCGAATACGCGGCGTTCAGAAGAGCGTCCGATTATCAGAGCCGAAAGTTGACAAATTGCTACAATGACATGACGTCGATTTTGGCTGTGCCTTGGTTATTTGATCTAACTTAGAGTATTATCAACTAATCTTAATATAGGCTTCACAATAAATTCAGTTTAATGTACAATGAAGCCATGCAACACTTCCTCAATGGAGAAATACTTCGTTTATTCCGTATCTTTTGCGTCCTCGGACAAGTGGTCAATGAAACGATCCTGGATACGTCGAAACAGAACCTCTAATAAGTGCAGTGGACACCTAACCTGCAAACTCACTCCCTAGTAACACGCTTCTGACGGCCCCACGCTGGCTCAGGAATGGGTCATATGGGTTGTCGTGGGCACCACTTTTTTGAGGATTGGCAGGGTGAGGGCACCACTTGAGGTGACCCATACCCAATAAAACCCTCACCGTACCGGCGACTGACGGCATCTCTAAATATTTGCCCCATAAGCCACAATTACGCCAGTAGCGCGCCGATGCTTATAAATTTAGCCAGCCGTTTATGCAGAAATTTCCATAACGATGAAGGTTATGACATGTAGCAAGCCATAATTGTCATCATATGAATAACGCTATAAGTGGCGATTGCATAGCATGTATGGTAATGCAGCATTTGAATATCGATTAGTGTCACCAATCAATTAGCAACATTATCATGGAACAGATATTTTATTCTTCTATATTCCCGTATTTTGTGAGCACTAACGGAATACACTTGTTTCACCCTTACTTCACACAGAGTGAGCCTACTTGTTGACGCTGAAATTTCCCTTCATTTTCTGTTTATGAAGACATTTTTGAAGCACAACGGTAGTCTATTAACTTACGGCACATTTAGAAGCTTTGGGTGTATTTTGTTTAAGTGCTCATATTTCAAATAGATATATTTCGGTTCTGCAAGCCTGTAGATTCTTGGAAAACGTTTGTCAGACTTACTTCCTAATCCGCTATTATACATCATTACCGACTGACTGGTGCGGAGGCAAGTATTGATTGAGCTTTGTGCTGCTGCTAGTAAGAATAATACAACAAGTACATGTAATGGTTATTGCACAGTAAGCTAGGTCGAGTAAGTTTGGTCAAGTTGTCTTCCAAACTTGTGGTAGCTTATTGTCTTGAAAGAGAATTTCATTGACAAACTCATAACGTCACTTTGTGTAGAAATTGCGTAATGAAGCTTGTGAGATGGTCGACCTGTTTGATAAAGACGAGAAAGTTATTAGTTAGGCTAAGAGAAACCTGGGCAGACGCGCCACGAGTCTGAAATATGACATTGCACAACGTGAAAAGGGAAATCTGGATTTTCATAATATTCATGCAGCTTTTCATCCAACGCTATCACGTGATGAAATTTTACTTGGTGAAAGTAACTAATCGAGTGAGTAAACGAGACTTCAGTTGTCGCCAGACACAGGATTAGCGAAGACGGCCTGCTCTGATCAACAGCACGTGAAGCCGGTAAGCAAGTCATTGTCTCTTGTCAGAAATATACTGGGGTGTATTTTGTGTCTAAAAAATACTTCGGCAAGAAGTTGGCGGATACTATTAAAGTCGCGGCAATTATTCATTGATAAAAGCGATCAGAAGCTCATATGATAAAAAGTAGACATTTACACCATTTCCATTTATATAAGTAATCACGCAGTACGTACGGGTTCTGATTCATTTGCATATTCAGTCATCGTAATTGCAGCTTGATAAAATTGCAAGAACTTTCTGTGGAAGTTCATCAATTCAAATATCTGTGATTAAGCGCTTTTGTAGTTATAGATGAACTTTTCTTCTATGAAAGGAACACCATAAGTGCCCGTTTGTGATGAATATGTTTTACTCCCAACGTATTTGCGAGAATCAATGAATCATTTGTTTGCAATTCATGAAGATTTTCAATGTAAATCCATTCAATTTTATGAAATGCACCATCAGAATCTTTGTAAGTAAGA
Organism: Prostheceraeus crozeri; assembly: GCA_907163375.1. Classification (NCBI taxonomy): domain Eukaryota; kingdom Metazoa; phylum Platyhelminthes; order Polycladida; family Euryleptidae; genus Prostheceraeus; species Prostheceraeus crozeri. Next base: position 114,431 of record CAJQUW010005894.1, on the reverse strand, counting down.
ATTTGATTGTCATGCAATAGATTTCTCATTAACTTAAGCAAATGAGACGCATCAAAAATTCAATAACTTTTTTCGGTTTGCCTATTAACGGTTGTCCTGCCCTAGAAAAAATTTTGCTTCACCTGCTCAGCAGGGTCTCCCTGACAATCATTGCTCTAATGTATTATTGTCACTTTTTGATGTAAACTAATCGACTCAATTTAATAAAGTCATAACTTTCAAAGCACACCATTGCCTAGAAAACATTATTTTGATAACTGAAAATGATCCATCACATATTCAAAGTGCAGTTTAAAACTCCCGTTTAGGTCTGCCATCCGCAAGTTATTAGAAAGAATGATGTACAATTTAGCATATCCATATCAGGACTTCAATGGGAAAAATTGAGTTTGATGATGACAATTAAATCGCGTTCTATGAATGCAGCAAAACTTTTGTACCGAAAGCATAATTTCATGACAAATCCATAGATTCAAAATATGTTCATATGTTTGTATTAGCGTATGCACCTCATCATGCAACCGTACCTGTACTCTGCTTCTAGAATATGATCACAATATGCATTCCTTTTCTTTCGGAAACGTACACACAATTTCTGATGGTGACATCTCCACTAAACATTTTCCACTGATCGGATCTTCTTTCTCACAGGCAGGTGTCAGAATGAGCACCTATATCATATGATACAAGCATCTGCAGGTAGACCTAACACCAGGACGGAATCTTCATATTGCGTCTTCTGTCTAAAAGCACACCAATTCGGTCAGTTTTGTCGTCTAACTGTTGGCACTGTCATCTTTGAAATCAACCGCTTCAATATAGCGGGAATTCGTCACGCCGGCTGTCTCATTTTGGCCTACTCCTCACAAGTGACGTTCATCTGAGAACAGTTTCGCTAGAAGAAACGTCAATATAGTGCAGTTTCATTCATCAGACCAACAGCTGATCATCATGCAGTGCTAGCAAAACTCACACATCAATAAATATTCTAAGGGAGCGCGGATTGTAGAGAGAACTTGACGGATTCCGTAACAGGGTCCAGGCAGGTGAAGCACTTTTAGGTCGTAGCATTAAAACAATTAATAATTGGCGGTTCAAACTTTACATGTGGCTTCACTGTGTCAATTCATGAAAAGTCACGGAAGAGCTTTGGGATAGGCTATATTCATTAGCCTATTTACACTTCTACAGCTGATTGAATATTGAAAAGTCCTGAAAACCTTGTACGGCAGGAGAGAGATGTTGGAACGATCTGGAGGTGCAAGACGAGGTATTTTTAGTGTCGTGTTCAATTAGGACGGATAACCATAAAAAACACTGGGAACCGCATTATTTTTCAAAAGACGTTTTCGTCTGAAACTGACTTTCTCACCTTGCCTTCCCCGAGATACCAAGTTATCTTCATAATCGCTGTAAACGAAGTGAGCACTACATACGAATGAGACGTTTTTAACGGGAATGAATTTCTTTCTCTATATTTTACTCAGTCAAGTTTTGGGAAGATCGGGATTACTACACAGAAACAAATGAAATGATAATGTTGAAAATTTTATCGCTCGATTTTAGCAGCGAGGAACACAACATGACACATATATCCTCTGAATAATATCAGTCAAAAACAAAATTATAAGTTATATTATTTACTTCAAATGCGAAGACTCCTACAAGTTATCAAAACATGTCAATCAAGAATTTAGTACTTCAATGATAAAAGAAAGATGTGGGCGTCAAATTTTGATCTCTTCAAATATCGATTCAACCTGTTGCATGCCTAAGGTACCGCACATTTGTTAATTTAGCAATTGAACACAATATTGCATGATGTAATTCAAGCAAAACATTATAATTTACTGGTCTTTCATGCTTTGCTGCTGGCTAACTCCAATTTCTTGCCCAAGTATTTTCAGCGGCCGTCGATGTAAACAAAAAATCGCGGCTTCAGTGCAAGTAACGGTGAATGAATGAAAGCGGGAAGTCTTTTCCTAATCTAGTTCTGTGGTTGTCGTACGCTGTGGTCATTTTTCTCCTTCTCGTGGAAAAATGGAGGTTATTCTAACTACAGAATTAGATTCTGTGATTCTAACCTATAATTTTAGACGCAAACCACATATTACAAAAATTGTTCCTAGCGTTGCTCTTTTTTAGGCTCGCAATATGATTTCCGCGTTGTCTGATGTATGATTCAGATTCTTTGAAGTATATATTAAAGCAACATGAATGATGTTTACTTTTGTTCACTTCGTCATGTCTAAATTTCGTGTTTATATGTTTAACTGCTGTGCAGATCACACAAGCCGTTTAAGAAATAATTTCATAAAAAAGTTGAACCATTTTCATATGTATTTTTCGTGCTGAATTTACTTTCTTAAGTGGTCAGTTGTGGCCAGTAGGCTTTCCGAAAGATAATTGAGAGTTTTCTTTGATGCAGGATTTTAGCATGAAGAAGACCGAATTTTTCCATGAGAACTGTCAAACAGTGTGAGCTATCATTCAGCTTCATCATGATGTCAAGATTTGTTGAATGTACAAAAAGATACAGTGCTAATAACATTTACCGAAAAGAAGCTATGTCTTCTACAAGATTTGTTATTATTCGTTCTGTCACGGATGTTTAGATAGCAGTAATTTAAAAATTCACATGCTTTCCGCATCATATTTTGCCACAGTTATGCCTTATCTAGTAAGAATTTACTTCGGACTTCCTGCAGGCAATGTTGTGAAACATAACATTCTTATCGCCGTGGTTTTTAGTTAAGCAATTTAATTTCCGCGGGATCTGATGTATGCCTATTAGATTCTTTGAAGTAATTATTAAAGCAGTCTGAATGATATTTACCTTTGTTCACTTCGTCATATTCAAATGGCATATATGTATGTTTAAATGTTATGTAGATCATACATCTACTTTATGTTGCACACTGATGTCAATATGCGAACTTCACAAGACGATCAATGACCTACAACCTTTGGATGTAACTTAATCCTTTAATTGTAATGTTTTAGAAACTCAATTAGGACTGATTGAGGGGCGCAAAGTCTCAAATTTCAGCGCCAACTTTTAGGCTACCTTCTATAGGCTAGGTCTAGAGATTTTGTCTTATCGGCATTGAGGTGCACTTCTACGCGTAGAAGTAGTGAAAAAAAATTGTTTCGATATGATGCTTTCCCCATCATATTTTGTCACAGTGGTGGAAGAGAGTGAGATCGGCTGAAACCAATCTTTTCTGGATTGGTGATAGGAAAAGCAGAGGGTTCCTTAAAACGCAGAGTGAAAGAGAACCGAAATGCCGCCCACCGGTCAATCATATTCTCGCTAAGTAGCTCTCAAAGTGTGGAATCCGCTTTTCTAGTAAAATATTAAAGGGCCGAATATCTCTCTTCTAAAAGGTATCAAATATAATATAAAGGTATCAAATATTAAGTTTAGGAGTTTGGGAAATTGTTGTTGAAATTTAAAGTTGATATTCTTGATTTATCATTAAAAGTAGGTCTAATCGCCATCCACTTTGCTGAGAAAATTCGCTGAAATGCTAGGTCTACTCAACAAAAGTTATGTCTCCTATCAGTATTATTAGGTCGAATGACGAAATTCTATATTAGTGTAAAAGTTTCGCCATTTTATGGATAGCTAGGCTCTACCTTGATTCTCGAAATTATTGTGTTTAGTTTGTAGTTTGAAAGTCAGGGTTAATAAGAAAATGCACTTTTTACACACGTTCAGGTCAGCATGACGTCGTTTTCAATGCACGATACCAGTAAGCAACGCATTCCGGTACATCAATCAACATGCACAGAAAATATTGCTTTCACATGATTGATTAATCCATGAATTAGGTCGAATGTATGAATTGTTGTTATGACAGACATTCAGTCACAATGCAAACTGTTTTGTAAATGTAGTCAAACCTCGCTTAACGACCGTCGCGCTTTAACGACCGGTCTTTCTAGGAACCGAACGATTAGATTGGAAATCCCACATATTGAAGTCTCGATATAACGACCCTTTGATATAGCGACCGTCGCGCCTTGCGACCGGTTTTTTTCAGGAACGAACTGATAATTGCCTCTCGATAGAACGACCACGCTAAAGACATGCAGTCACAATTCAAACTGTTTTAATTATAGTCAAACTCGCTTAGCGACCGTGGTGCTTCAACGACCGGTCTTTCTAGGAACCGAACGATTAGATAGGAAATCCCACATACTGAAGTAGTGACCGTCGCGCTTCACGACCGATATTTTCAGGAACGAACTGACCATTTTCTCTCGATAGAGCGATCACGTGATACTCCAAAATATTGACAAAATGTCAAAATATGTCCGTATTCTGTTTATTTCATGATGTTATTTTGATTGGGATGGATGGACGTAACGCTATGATGCTATCATCTTCGGGATGGAGTTTAGTCCTTTAATTGCTGACAATTGGAGTATAAATCAGTACTTCTTTTAATTGATGACAATTGGAGTATAAATCAGTACTTCTTTTAACTCAATTGACAGCTTAAGTAGTCATCAATTATGTGGATAAGAAGCTCTATCACTGACCGCAACACCTGACACACATTAACAGGCCCTACTTGATTCTTACATTAAGAAAGTGATATCCTTTCATTTTTTAATTATACTTTATAAATGTTATATATATATATATATATATATATATATATATATATATATATATATAATATATATATATAATATATATATATATAACAACATTATAATATATGTTCACTCCTTCACAAACTGCCGTTTTTGTCGTCTATTCATTAAAAGTGTAATCTTGACCATTTCACCATCGCCGATGTCGAGATTCTCTTCGAAAATTCAGTTAATGGTGAAAAGTCTCCCCACTGTTTTTATCCACATGTTATTCAAAATGATGGCATACGGTAAAACCATGTACGCAGGCAAGATGACTCACTGTATTCTTATAATTGTTATGATAAGGTGTCCGGTTAGTGAGGAGAGTTATTAGTTCATTCACAAGCTGCTGCTATCCAGATGTAAAATCTTATTAATGAAAGTTTCCTGTCATTGACCATTTTTTCATCAAAGAAAAAGTGAATCTATTAATGACCGAAGCGGTGCTTGAAGGAAGCAGTCAAATCATCTTTGCGCTTTACAGACAGATCCACACGTTGTGAAACTAATAAAATATTGTAGATGAAGATTTTTAACTAAAGAATGGTGCATTTTTCATGATATTGTGATCTGGTAGTGGTCGTAGCAGCATGAAACAACCCAAAACTTCTTACTTAATTTTCATACTACTCAACAATTAGCGTCAATGATAATCTCTTGGTATTGCGACCGTTTTTAGCAAAACCGAGCGCGGTCGCAATGTCGAGGTTTGACTGTGCATAGTTTCAGATTTGCAATTAGTAAGTTACTGAAATTTAGTCGAAATTTAAATAATATAATTGCAAATCTCGAATTTACCCTGGCATGGCTGCGACTTTAAATAGGGAGTTGTGTCGATGTTTACATATATATGTGAACTAGGGATTCTGATGATTCCTGATATTGGATGAAATGCCAGCTATTCAGGTTTGTTCTATTTTTCAACTGAATTTGGAACTCAATATTTAATCATTCTATTCACATTGTGCATAGTTTCATTTTCGTGACTTGCTTCAAGACAAATCCCATTTACGTATACATTTTTTTCTGACACAATGTTCTGCCACTGTGTGATGAACATACATGTATTACTTCATCGCAGTTACTTATGCATATTTTTAAGGATTGATCCATATTGCCGACATTAAACACAGTAAATCTCGGCTCAAAACAAAATTATTTCAGGTTCTCCAAATTCTCAAACTCCGTGGACGACAGTGGATAAATCATCGGTTGGTCATAACATCAACTTATCACTGATTTGGCCAAGTGTTCAAAATGCTGTATCACGACGCGATTTTGTTGACTGTTACCGAAAATGGAATTATTATTGAATCTCTCATTTCGACTTGAAACCCTTTCGAACCTTGAGAGAGGTGAGCATGAAATAAGTAAGTAGTACTAGATATCGTTGCAGTGGTATATAATAATTGAAATGAAATCTGATCGATATGAAATAATAGCTTGAATTTGATGAAATTGACTTCGAGCAGTCCGAGAATTTCAAGCTGGTAACTTGTAATGGTGTCTATTATTGCGGTAAATCAAGAGTGCCCAGATTCATCAAAAAAAAGCATTTCCATTCTTTATTTAAATTATATTGCTGTCGGCTTCCAGACGCACATTGATTTTAATCAGTCTACTCATTCATTAATTCTTTTACTCTTGTGAAATTCACTATTGAATGTACGATATACAAAGTTATGACTTGCTTGATTTTAAAATCTTCATACAGATATGCCTAATTGTATACTTGCCAGCTTGAAAATCAAAAGTAGGCCTACTTATTCTGGTTATCTTACATTCAACTTTCCCTGTATTGCCCTCGCAGATATGGAATTTCTGCAATGAAATCTCTCATTAATAGAACTGTAAATGCGGAGGGGGCGGCCTATAAGACATAGAAATTTTCTTTGACCATTCATTGAAAATGCATGGAATTATAAAGCAACTACTATATACTATGTCGTTGAATCGAAATCGCTGTCTAGGCGATCCTAGGCATCTTGGGAGATGTAGCAAAAGTAGACTACCCGTGTTCTATTTCATTTCAACTGCACAGGGCTCTTCTATAAGAACCATTTTTCAATTTGCTTTACAAAGCTCGTGCTAATCGGTGTGAATGACATCTGCTAGAACATTGGTTTTAGGCTCTAAAATTGCACAATGATCAAGATTCTTAACTATAATGCTCATTAGATTGAAGAGCTTCGCCGTTTCCATAAAATATGACCAGTGCGGGAACTTAATAGACACGTTAATATTTTAATTAGCGGTAACAAGGAAATATTCGGTCGCTGAAACTATCTAATTAAGCCTAATTTATTCTAGGTCCGTCGTCTCTCCGTTATCGGTGGAAGGAATGAATCTGAATTGGTGAAAAGAATATTCGACACACTGTTATCGCACAACGAACAGTTGCAGTGCAACTTAGATGGGAGGAGCGGATCCAAAGGATCTAAGTTTGGGTTGAAAGGCCCATTCTTACAGCTAGTTTTCGGTAAGTTAAGAGTCAAGATTGAAAAACAATCCCTGAATTAATGTCTGCTTTGTTGCATGTTAACATGATTAGATGCACATTGCTAGTGGTTATTTGATTTCAGAAGTATTCAGTTATAATGTTTTGTGATGTTCCATCCCAGAATTTTAATTTTCGTTTATCCAGTTCATTCAGTTTTCGTTATTGTATTCGGTTTTGCGTATTTTTAATATTTCATTATTGTTTGATAATTGAAAAAGACTGTGGAAGGATTATTGGAAAATTACCGTCATTTATTTGATTAGCAGTTAGCAATTTTAATTGTGCAAATAATGCTTCTCAGTTACTTGCATAATATTTTCAATAAGTTTGTAGCCAGAGTAGAAAATGATTGTATATATATAAATAGTAAACTAAGCATGTTATTGTACCGGTCTCCGAAATTGATTAGCTTCTCAAAAGCAGTTTCACTCGGTCACAAGAAATTAATATAAAATGAATTGAAGTAATATTTCAGCCAAATTCATTGAAGCCGTCAAAGCATATTTGCAAGAAATCCCTGTCACAAAAAGGTTTTGTTGCGCCGGAATTGAGCCTCCCTTTCGAGGTGATGTCCCGCAAGTATGTTTCTTTTGTCCCAGTAATGATGCCAGCTGGTCCAGTAATGGATGCAATCTCTCACATCTTAAGATACATAAATTCGTCTATTCTAAACGTGGAATTTCTTTGAAAATGAATATTCAATTGTTGGAGGGACCCATTATCATGATGGTAGACCTAATAGCAAAAAAAGCAATTTGTATTTAGACGGGCGCTTTTCCACGAGGCATGATTATGGTGGTCGATGACCATCTGAAAGCGCTCGTCTGAATAAAAATTGCTTTTTTGCTATCAGGCTCATGGGGTCACTCCACAACTAAACGTGGAAGCTGTAATCACATTGAAATTCTATCTATGTATACAGTGCTTTCATTCTTTACATATGCGCAATAGTTTACCTTCATAAATTTACTCGGCCTGCGTTAAAAATGCAAATTTGCCGCGTATAACCACTGAGAGGCAGTTTTTGAGATCTACAATGCTTTAATCACGTTGTTCTTATAAGAATAGGGACTGTAGGAGAGGTTATGAGTATACAATAATGCATTTGTTTCTTTTATACATTTGGTTTCAAATTTGCCATTTTTATGAAAATTATCATATCTAGAAAATCAATTGAGTTATTTAGCGGTTCTTTTTTATGGTAAGATGAAGTGATGAATCAACAGCATTAAACCGTTCTAAAAAAAGTGTGGGTTTCGGTTGCAGACCGAAAAGACACTTAAAATGTCATCAATGTACTTTATGTAAAAAACTGACATTGCTTCCTATAATGTCTAATGAGAATTCAACTACAGGAGGTTCAATGGAGGATCCCATGCTCATTCTTTCTTTTTGCGGATAGTTTTCATAGTGAAACAGGTCTATTATTATCTGCTTGGATAAACTAACATGTGAAAGGTCGACTCCCTTCTAAAATCGTTTCATATTGATATCCCCGACAAAGGCAATTTTATAGTACTCATTTATTGAAAATTTTGTTTATGAAAATACGGTATTCATATAGCGCACAATACAAACGTTTCAAGGTGCTCAATGTACGCTCTCATGCGCACTTCTTACTTACTTCCCCGTTTTTCGTCCTTGTCCACGCTGAACGGGGGTCAGTTTGCGCAGTCCATACACAAAAATTGTTCAACCATTCTCCATGAAGTCATTTCTTCATTCGCATGGTTTCATGAATAATTGTAACAAATCACAACCACCTTTCTTGCATTGATTTTTCTTTCCATTAAGTCTTGTATATGTATATTGCATCATTGTTATTGATCGTTGTCACGGTCACTGATGATGGCATCTTGTCTGCTGAAACATGTCTACGAATACATTATCTCCGATGAATTTTAATCAACTGGGATCGTCATGTCCACCGGATGTTATAAACTTTTATCTTGAAATATGAAAACGACACCATTTCAGTGACATAGCAGCTATGTGGGTGTAAAATGGTGCCATTTCTGTTACAGATTCTGTGAAGAAACAGCAGTTTCCAACGATAACTTCCAAGAATTTTGAGGAGATCTCCAGCAGGTACCTGCGTGGTACAAGGGACCGCAAAGGTGGGCGGTGACAACGAGAGTTTAGATGAAGGAGGCGGAGGCCCAAGCGCAGTTAAGTCACGGTGATTTATCTGACTCGGACTAAGTGGACTCGGACTATTGAGTGGTCTTCTCTGACTTTCATTTTCATAGATGCGCTACGCGCGCCAGTAGCTTTTTTTATAGTTTCATTGATCACATCGCCTGATGAACCGTTGAATTTCAAGTTTTATTCAACTTATTTTTATGAAAATGTTCATTGAGGCCATGAAGCTTTATGACTAATGTCATCGGAGATTAGTTCTTTATGCTTCCTGTTCATATCATATTCCGGGTATTATCACCTCTGTACCCATAACTAAGAAAATGAAGAAATTCATCTTCATTAATCATTTTCTTTTTAGTCGAAATTAACATTTTTTTAAGTCTTTCTGGGCACAAAAATTAATAAATTATGTCAAGATATATTTCGCCGATCTGACTTTATCAATTGAAATAGAAAGAAATCATATAAAAAAATTTAGGAAATCAAATGCCAAATCATTCGAAATCTCTACAAAATTACAAACTGTCAATATCGATATCTAACAAATATACACATTATACCACAGTTTATTGATTGTCGCAGTTCTGACAGTACAACATCAATCAATGAACTTTGGTATATGTGTATATATTGGTAGATGTCGACATTGACATTGATGGTTTGTAATTTTGTACAGAGACTTCAAATGATTTAGCATTTGATTTCCAAAATTTTTACTTAGGACTTCTTTCTATCTCAATTGATGAGACCAGATCGACGAAACATATTTTGACATCATTTATTGATTTTTGTGCGTAGAAAGACTGAAGAATAATATTTCATTGATTCCAACTATAAAGGAAAATGATATCAGAATCTTTCTTTACCAGATCAATAAAAATTGCCAAGAATTACTAATATTATGATTATTATTTGCCTTTCATATTCTTCCACGTTGCTTGATAATTATGATTCGTATCCAGATTAATTGTCTTGCCTGTAATTGCAGGTGAGACATAGTCGTGAATTTACTATCATTACCGCGTAGCTGTTATTCGTCTGCAATCTTAAACTGCAGCTTCTGTAAAAAAAGTCACGTCAATTTCATTTTGTCTTGTAATAAGTGGGAAATGTATTACTTAAAACTGTTGCTTAGACATTGCTTAAATGGCATTGATAATATGCTCGAACTTTTTTTCAATTTCATATCAAGTCTCTAGCTCATTCAAAATTCAACGGTTCATCAGTAATTTTTTTACTCCCTACCACGCTTCAGTATTCCTTACCGGACAGTAATTCTAAGACTTGTTAAAATGAAATTTCTTAAATAGATGGCTTTTATTAGATGACGCCACTTCGAGAGGAGATTGAATACTCTTCACAACATTCGTGCTGTTGTAAAGGTTTTTTTATTCAAGTCTAATCAATCCTTTTCTGTTAGACATCATACGATATAGTTAGATGCAGTACTTAATGGAAATATTGAATAGCTCTCTTCTAACTACTTAATAACAAATAAAAATAATATCTGTAGCTGAGCAAGACTGTAGTAGCTGAACATTAAAATACTTACTAGTTGTCCGTCATATCCTATAGAAATGAATCGCTGTTTTTGGGTATAGTTAGTTAGTTCTTAGTAGCATTTTGAAATTTTCTGTCTGCTAGAGGTTGGATTTTTCAGATGGAGGATTGCCTTTGAAGAGCTAATTGATCATTTTCTGCAAAAGCCTCCGAGTTTCTCCGATGCAGCACTGATGGCAGTGTCAATTTATTTATGCTAATGCAAGAAAGGATGACCAACTGCAGTCATGCTCATAGCTATTTAGCTATTTCTTTCATTTTTAAGTGATTATGTTGGTTGCTGGAAAACTAGGTCATCAGATATTTTTAATAAGTGCTGTATATACATATAAATAATTTATTCTAGAATCTCTGTGTTTGATGTCTAAATAAAATTCAGCGTGTTCATTTTGACAAGTCTCATATCATGTAATTCTGTATCAGATTTTAGTACTTGTGTGATTATGCGATTGTTTCAGTCCCCTTTTTATGATGAGAACATACACATTTGAACTTCAGAATTGTATTTTATCTCACAAACAGCACAGCTATCCGCTTCGTAAGTTTAACCGATTATATCAGGAAGGAAGTTTTGAATTGCAGTCAGCTTGATTATCCCATGAAGTGCGACACAGGTGCGTCAATCTTGCGATTTTCTTTTCTGCAGTACCGCATTAGTTCCATTCCCGATCATCTATCTTGGCCACAGCAACAATGCCGTAACACTAGTTATGGCGATACATATAATAGCTACGCTATTGATCATAATTAGTTATCATTAGTTAATTCATTATTAAGATCATTATTCATGATTAAGTCATCATTAGTTATCGCCATAACTAATGTCACGGCATTGTTGCTGTGGCCCAGATAGATAATCGGGAATGGAACTAATGCGGTATTGCAGAAAAGCAAATCGCAAGATTGACGCACCCGTGTCGGCACTTCATGGGTAGCACCTCATTTCGGCATCGGCTCGGTGTGGAGCCGCTGCGTGCACGTTAAATGCATGCGCGCTGACGATGGGTATTTTGTGGCAACATTGGGCAACTTTTGCTGGGCCAACGTCGTTTACACGCCGGTGCATATGGGCTTACGTGGGATTAACTAGTCTAAAACGGCCATTTCCTGATGTTGGCCGGCACCTGCTACCATTCGGGTAGCCCACGGGACCATTGGGCAAAACGGTATCTTCCCATGTTGGGGACGACTGGGCTGTGCTACTTGGGACTGTGTTTCCTTGAATTATCAATCACAGCTGGTATGTCACATGCAAGTTTATCGGTCAGTTATGATACGTTTAAGAATTTGAATAGCCTATGAAACATGAACATGAACGATGTAGACCTAAAGCATGGCCTGTCATGCATCAACTTGAAATAAATATGGCAAGCATACCATTCTAATCGAAGAAGATGAATGATCCTTAAAAGCCATTATGTAATCCAAAAGCAAGCCAATTATGTAATTTTTGTAAATGCAAACATATGCGACAAAAGTGAGACCATCGAGATTTCGCTAAATAGTGCAGTGCCACTAAATTCATGCTTACTGATCCACATTTATGAAATTTGTAGAGTTTTCTGTCTAAAAATCCGGTGACGCCGATTTTCTGATATTATGTGCAAACTCATTGTTTTTAAGTATAGGCTAAAGTTAACTATATCATTTTTGAGATTATTATAAGAGACACATACATTGATCTGAACAGATCAGTGCCAATTATTTTTCAGTAGTACCACCAAGTTGTCTACTTGATCAAAACAACGGTTCTCAGGTATTTTATTATTTGAACTGCTAAAAGGCTTAATCAAAAATCGTTAATTCTATTACGTTATCTAAACATTCCTCAAAATTGTCTCGGTCATAATCAGAGGAATTACTTGATATTGCTTACCTTGTTACTTTAAAAAGGATGTAATACCGTAGTCCTCAGCTGTAATCTAGTTGCCTGATTCATTCATCATTGCAAACTGACTGTTCGTTGCCCTTGAGTCTGAAACAGTTTGACTGAAATGAGGAAAAGATGGATAAATGAGATATAAGATGACCGAAGAAAGACCTATGTGATGATAAAATGAGATTATAATACTCAAGGACACAATTAGAAAGAAGAGAGATCGAGAAAATATGTTGAAGGACAGAAACAAAGAAGCAGTCAGAAGGTACAGAAATAAAAACAAAGCTGACCGGATCCACGAGTCTTCGGCATGTAAAGGTTTTTAATCAAGTGTAATAAATATATAATTTCACGAGAACCTACGCGCATTTTTTCGTGCAGATTTAATTAGCTCACGAAATATGATGTTTAATTTTCATTCACTTAGAGAATGTAGCCTAGGCTATTCGTCAACTTAACTGCTGCTGGAGTCATTTTATCAATTCGATGCCAAAATAATGCATTGATGGTGATCGCGCTTGAATTGAGCATGGATCGATTTACTTTTATATTTTTTATGAAGAACTGCATAAGCATTGAAGACAACTAAGCTATCATGTCTTATATTTTTGCTAGAATACACAGATTGCCTTCGATTATGCTAAAATTTTTAATTCTTTTCCAACTTCATACATGATGCTACAGGCCTATAAAGGAAACGTATACATGCAATCCTAAAGGATGCATTCTATTCATATTTAAATGTGAAAGTTTGGCTGATGATATCTCAAGTCGCATAATCACCTCTATCTGTCCATGGCATAGCAATATTGTGACAAAAATTGTGTTAATCATAAGAAACCCAAAACGCTATTCTGTGACATTTGAAAATCTCGTTTTTTCTTCAAAAGTCAAGTCTTTTACAAATCATCGGCAATACGTAGGTCTCTTGTTGTGGTGTGATATGTATTGCTGTATTGCTGCACAGCCGGCAATTTCAGCATTAACACTTGTTCGGAAACAACTTCAAGCATCAAAAATGAGCGCAAGCAGCTCGGCTACAACTATGGCTGTCATTTTTACAGCTCCTCAAAGTTATTGCATACTTTTTTTACTTATTGATTGATCTTTTTTGTATATATTTCAAAGGGATATTCATGTCTCTCATACATGCCATATGTCGCTATGCATGAACACTGCAATGGTCTTCACATCTGTTGGCGAGGGATCCTCAGTCTGTGAAACTGCCTATTAACAGCAAAACTGTGAAATGAATCCTTAAATTCCCCACCGTGAAATTTTGCCTAGATTTTTTGTGAATTAGACTTGCCATTGTAATAAAGAACTTCAGACTCACGTCTCAAGATCAAAGAAACAATCAGCAAAGGACTTTCATGTACATCAAAGCAAAAATTTGATGTGAATGAGGAAAAATTATTTGAAGGATTACCGCCAATGTTGCGACCAAATACTCACAAAAACCCCGGTTTAGCTTCATTCAGTTTAACTCGAACGGAACTAGAGCGTCGTCTTTTTCTCCCTTTATGTAGTCGCATAATGAAAAGTCTCTAAAATTGGGCCAACTAGCAGTTTTCTGAATTTTCTAGTTTTTGACCAAACAACTAGCTATTTGTCTGTCTTTAAAGTTCTGAAACTTTTGCAACTTTTTACATGATGCGAATTATATTGTGTTGCGTGAGATTACCATTCATTTGTAAATGCCATATTATTCATTAAAAGAATTATTAAAAAATTAAAATATGAAAAATCTTCTTAATTTTGGTTTTCAATAAAAGGGTGGTAGACCACCGGTCGGACTCGACTTGCAGAACTGAGATTGATATATGTGAAGATGTCGAAGAATTTGATTGCCTGATATGAAATAGGCCCATCATTCTTATCATTAGCCGTCTATTGAGAATGAAAAATGTCTCAGTAATCGCAATTGATGGATAAATTACAAATGCCGACAGATAGTTTCATTTGGATTTGGATGTAAGCTAGTCTAGAGCAGACATATTCCTATCTCAGCCATTGTATGCAGTGGTAGAAAGCGACAGAGATTGACATTCGTCTTTCTTTGGCCTCTCTTACTGGTCAAGCGCCTGCATTGCAGAAGTAGCTGTTATAAGAGAACCCACTAACTTCAACGATCAGATGAATCAGGCCTGACTGAATGAAAGTCCACACCGTTCGACCCTTCACGATCTGAATTTACCGACTGTTCGCGTTTAATGTGGTGTCAGTCTTCTGGTTCGTCAGAATTCAGGCTTGAATTTGCACTACGTTATGGAAAATTGACCCTCTTGCCCTTGGAGACTAGTTCTGGACATGACCATCAGTATTGAGGAAAGTCATCTCTAGACCCAAACACGCAGACAAGGCAATTTATCTCTGCAAGTACCATAACTACAAATCATAAAATTCACCCGGCAGCAAGTAATGAAAAAAGAAAATGCAACCAACAAGTGAATCAAAGAAAGTTAGACAGTACAGAGAAACCGTCATTGAGCCGTCGACTCATTCCCATTTCTTTAAGCTGATAATGAAGAGGAAGTGTTTGCAGTTGGTCTTCCATGCGCTCTTCACATTCAAAAAATATCATAAATAAGCAAAAATGAATGAAGCGATGAAGCTATTTAGTTTCCAAAATAAATCATTCTGAAGGCGCTACTGTACATGAGATTGTAATTATTAAAATCAGAAACGCTTTCTTCAGAAATCAGAAAAACTACTTCAACAGACGCAGGGCTTCCCAGGTTTGGCAACAAAGTTGAAAGCTATCAAAAATTTGTCCAAGAGAAAATATTCGGTTATATCGAAAATTGATAAAGGAAAAGGAATATTAACCCTTTCATACGTGAGTGCATGGTGAGTTAGGCAAAAAAGATATATTTCCTTTTGATATCCATTAGTTAATGTGAAAGACGCAGAAAATGTAAGAAATCTGTTTGATAAGAGGTTATGTAATGTTCCTGATACGGAACATAATGGAACAGATATATTGACTATTTATGCATATTGACGTTACTAACAAATTCTATGGAATTATTATTGCAACAGAGAAGATAGAGTTATTTCATGCTCAAGGGTATCCTATAAAGAATTTATAATATGGAGCAGCTTTTGCATTGCGGCGAAACATGTCATCGGGAATGAAACACTAAAAAGCATTTGGAGACGTCTAAGCATAGGTGCACATCGCATTTCTGACATTTCCAGATGCTTTTTCCAGAAGTACAATTAGCTTGCAACGTCCTCGACGGCTGTGAAATGGTAAATGGTCAATTTGATCGTAACGAATCATGTTGGATAGCACACTTTCATTTGCAGATCGAGTCGGTCCTCTTGGTGTTCTTGCGAAAGATTTTCCTGATCGCGTTAGAGCGTGAAGTCTTTTAAATAAATTCTATTTTTGGGAGAATCCTCTCCTTCTCGCAGTGAAGGTCGATATTCCAACCATGAGTTTGTCATGCCTGCACCAATGACGTGCTACAGAATTCGCATATAATATCTTTTGCTCTTATGGTCAATCTTAAACAAATTGAGCAACATGACTTGTAAATCCAATCCTCCCATGTGCTCCTTGTAATCTTTCACAATATTTAGTCTCGGTATTTCGACGTAAATTTTCTCTTTCTTATCAAACTGTCGACTTTTGTGGTGAATTGTAGAAGCCATTGCAATTGCTTTTCTGCCATCCCACTACAAAAAGATTCACCGGAAAGACGTCGGAACGAGGAATTTTTTTGGAAATTGTTTTGACCATCGACATGTTAATTCTGACCTCAGTTATTTGAATTTATACAGAAATTTTGATAAAAATGGTTTTTTTATTGAGTTAATTGTAGCATAGACATTGAAGACATGAAGACGTGCGGATATGATTGTGATGACTCAAACAACTTCAGAAAGGTGACATGTATGGAATAAAGGAAAATATGTAACACTTAATTCCTGATTAAATGACATTTTCATGTAATTCCATACACACCATACTTGCTAAATAGCGGGTTAGGAGGACTAGGGTGTCCTTTTTATAATGAGGCTTCGGCTTCCGACGTCGCACCGACCATGCGGACATTCTGTTCTTCGGAACGAATTCGTTTTCCACTTTGAACCGACGTATTTTTTTTGCAATGGGATACCATCGTGCCATACAAAGAGCGGAATTGCAATCTGCAAGTCGATCGATTGATCATTGGCCTTGCGATTTCAAATCACTTTCTTTCGCAATTGGAGCTCCTTTAGACCGATTGTTTTGCATTGTACCGGTACAAAATATATCAATCTCTTCCTTTAGATAAAGCATCAACTGCAAAGTATTATAAAAATTATCCACATACAACTGGACGCTATTATATCCTACTGGAATGGTGGAACACAATTGTCGCACGGCGTTGCCACGTACTAAAGGTATCACTTGTATTAACGAGCTCGGTATTTTTGCCGGCATATAGCAAAAAATCATTAATCAAACCACTAGAGGAAGATCTAGTAGTAAATTTGAATCCCTAAGGATGTGGTTGGTTTGGGGCATATTGCTTATCCTTGTGTCTTCCTTTAAAAGTAACAATTTGCTCGTCAATGTTTTGGTGTTCCTGCGTAGGCAGTACATCGATTTCCAACGTGATCATGCACACATCTTACCTTGAAAAGAGAATCATAAAGTGGATGATCTTGAGATCTATGCTGTGAATTGTCACACATATGAAAAGAAGCTCTTAGTTTTTCAAACCGAAAGATATTCATTGTATCAGCGATACATGGCAATCGTGTTTCGTTTCTCCAACAACATCGAAAGGATGGGGCTTTCACAACACAAGAATACAAAAGAATGCAGAAATATTGTTCAATTTCTTTTGCGTTTGTTTCTCTACATATTCCAGTTTTTCAGTAGAATAATTATTCGTCTGTTCTGCTAAGTGTTTAAATAACAAACCTTGGAAATACAGTTTAAATCGTTCGTCTGGTTCGAAAGGGTCATCAAAATCACTTCCACTATCAGGTGTATACGGAATTCATATGCAAATCCAGGTGCGTTTCTACGTCGCCAGCGAAAATATGTTCAGTGGCTGTAAGGTTTTCTGATTCAGAATCCATCTCAGAACCATTAGGCATTGTTTCATTGTCACTGCTATCATTTGACTGATCCATCATGTCTTCATCGCTACTTGTCTTGAAATCAGACCTGTCGACGTCAGACACATCACCTGTCGGTACCAAAAATCGTACGTTTTCCTCCGTCATTCGGATGCATGCATCTCTTCTTCCAGCTCTTGGAGGCAACTGTCGCTTTATCCTGAAAATGAAGATGCAGTTGTTACTAAGTAGGCATAATTTTCATGAATAATGCATGTGTCATACTCTGACACTGCTTGCTTATTACATACAAATGAATGTAAGATTAAATGAATTATATACTAGTTCTATACCAGATCTCAGAACTTGACAAAAAACGTTAGATAAATAACATGCCAATTACAGTAACAGTATATGTCACATTGTTACATGCATATTGACATGCAACGTATTGAAGAAGATGCTCCATTTCTGTTAGTTGTTAAGATTGTTATCTCTACGAAGTTGAACAAGATCAGAAAGGATGAACTAAGTAACTTGACGAAATATTAAAAATATTCTTTTTAAAAATATGCGATGTTTAGGAATCTACTTATTTATTGATAACGGTAGCTTGATGAGCAATTGCACGTTGGTTCAACCACATAACAAATGTTTGCCAAACGAAGGCTGGCATGGTATAGGCCTACATAGTAACGTAGCACCCATAGTCTGCTCATGTAAATGGTTGGAGTCCTCTCAAAACTATTTTGTACCTCATGATTGGTAATGGATCAAATTATCCTTATGGTATGAGGCCTATACATAATACTACGAAAATCGTCGCTTTTATGACGAATGTACATATCTGCAGTTGCAAACGTATTCATAAATGTTAGTAACAAAAGAGACGAAGTGTAATTATGCGAATATCTCCTAATGCATTGATAATCATGCTGTCAATATCAACACAACTGGATTTATCGAAGAACTCAATAAACTTTATTCAGTCCATTCATGTATATCTTGTACATGTTGTTCCCGATTGGGATACTACATTTTGAATGACCTTTTAGGTGTTTGCGTGGCTTGTAAATAATGTTTCTTTGAATCAGGGTAATAGTGCAGTGCTTCCCTTATATAATTATATTGCATACATAATATAATCATATATACATTCAATGATATATAATTATATACACATTATGTTATTTATGTATATATGATTATATTATGTATGCAATATAATTATATAAGGGAAGCACTGCACTATTACCCTGATTCAAATATATATATATATATATATATATATATATATATATATATATATATATATATATATATATTGCATAATAACGTAGTAGGCCGACTCTGTTTGAATACTTTCGCATGCAATGGAACGACAGTGACAAAAATAATAATACAGGCCGAAATTATTTGGGATTTGCAAGATTTGAATTCAATCTGAAGACCTATTTGGATTTAGACGTGCCAATGGAAATATATAACTTGATAAAATATATAACTAATGATCACTACCCTCTGGTAAGAACAGGCATCTACAAAAATAGGAAAACACATAATGAATGCCTATGCGAAGCCTGCAGCAATCAAAAAATTGAAACAATTTATCTTTTCTTTGTTGAATGTTCTGCATATGACGAAATAAGGATGAAATTTACACCGTTCATAAGGAATATCAGCTGCAAAGAAGAATCGCAGGTGCTCCCAGTATCGCCGAAATAAGAGGTATCCACAGATATCAAAATGATTCAAATAAAGTGAGGAAGAAGGATAGATAATAACGAAAAATCAAACATAAATAATATTAGAATGTACAGGTGGCCAATCTCATTTACATTGATTGCTTGATTTCTATGCCAAATCAGTCGTATCGATTTCTGTGAAATATCAAGGTCTAATTTGATGTTCCATACGTCTTATTGTCTGATTTTTATGTCGAATCGGATTGAGCACTACAGAGATTATCAACAAAAATTATGAGCCTATGCAAATGCAAAGCTACACAAACAAAATCGATTCGATGTTAATAGTATTTACGCCGATTGATAAAACAGATTATAAACAAATTCTCTACCCAGTTATTTACGAAACTAATCAGCGACAACATTGGATAGCCGGTCATTGACATAACGGACATAACAGACTTTCATTTCGCAATTGTAAATTCGATTACAGGTGAGTTACTTGATCACTTCATTTTTATCTGATTAAATGCATGCTATCTGTATATATGTTTTTTCATTATATATTGACCGGCTCTCCAAAACCTATTAATGAAACTTATTAATAAATTGTGATTGTTATATGAACAATACATTAATCCAGGAAAAGATGCAGAATCATAACTAAAACTTACTCATCCACAAGAATAGTAAGACGGGAGATAATGTTAATATCATCAAACATACATGTATTTCAATTCCAGATTATTCATGATAAATTCTGACATTGTTGACTTATGATTTGCGCAATGATTTACTCACGGCGGTTTCTTCCGATCCGTATTATCATTTCACTCACTGAGTACATCTCATCCTCAATCTCATTCATTATATATAGCCATTTTAACATTTTATCGCTCAACACATTTGTACATTGTACTGCGTTTTTCAAGTTGGAATAAACGTTTTGACTTTTTTTGACTTCACATTTTGCTTAGAAAATACTTGAATTGATAAAGAAAATCACCATCCAACTTGCCTCCAGTATCGCGTGGTAATTCAAGTGTACGAGAAATCAAATTTTCTCATGCTAGTATGCAATTGTGGTTTAAACAAAAGATATAATGAAAAATATCAATACACATACGTTGACCTATAACAGGAGCAGCATGGAAGAAATGAATTGAACTTGTAATTTGCAGGTGAAGTCAAATGTTTGGCTGTTCCCGATCGGGACCAAATGTATAAAAGGGTTAATCAATGGCAGAAGTAGTCTACCTGAGTGGAGAAACTCATTCTAATTCTACACTGTAGACTCTAGGGCACGAAATTTAGGCATCAATTCTAACCAACAGAGGGCACGAGTAGCCACGAAGTTCGTAGTGCCGAGTTCGTGCCCATTGATTTTCCCTTTGATTTCATTGAATAAACGAATATTTGGTTTGGTGTCTATTAGTGCCTAGTGGCGCCTACTGGTGCCTCGAGGCACTAGAAAGGCACAAGGCACTAACTAGGCACTATCTGCACGAAATTTCGGCTTCGTGCATAAGTTATTGCCCTACAGTTTACAGTGTAGGTTAAAGATCAAAAATAAAAAATACATTTTCTGTGGAGACATTAAAAAATGTTTAAAAAATAAAATCCAACTCATTACAACCTGTTGCGACAATGTAAGCTCCCCCAAAGTTCATAAATGTACTGACAATCCCCACGTTGTGCCAGAGGCGATGGTTTCATTTTAAAAGAAATCACATTATTTTTTTGGTGGTTTCTGATGCATTTTTGTCTGACTTTCTCGAAAATCATAGTTAAAAAATTCAAGCGATTAGCCCTTTTCGAGAAAATGAATTATTGATGGCATCCACAGAAAAACAGAAACTGCATTCTGGAGGTCGATTAAAGAAATTCCAACTGTGTCGTTTCCTATGTAATTTGAATCGCTCTTTTCAAATATAAACAAACATAAGAAAACTTAATCTTTTTTGAGAAAACTATGGAAATTCAAAATGGTGGACAAGAACCTGAAACTGCATTTTGTGCTCAATTACTATGCATTATGCATTAATAACAAGTCCTTGAGGGCTAATTGCACGATTTGTGAGCAATGATTTTCGCAAATCTCATGCAAAAATGCATCAGCAACCATCGAGAAATATAATGAGAAACTATAAGTATTGAAATGAAATCGTTTCTGTTGGTACACTGCGTCCTCATACCGCCCCTATTGAGTATGAGAAACTGGTGCACTCCTGGTTGGATGAGCTGTTAAATAAAATATACTCCCACCAATCACAATCTAAAAGACACCCTTACTTTGTTGCTTCTTTAGAAAGCAACATCTTTAGCTATTTATACTGAATGATCAATTTCAACCTTCTAGCTGCGACGTAAAGTATCCTATAAAGAATCTTTTGAATTACCATTGACTCTTATTTTCCAAAAAGGGCTGTAGACAATTTACTTCACTCTCTTACTACCAGTAATACATCAGAAAGTGATATTTGTGTTTCTTTCGCTTTTATATTTCACCCTACCTCTATGCATTACTTACTTGTTATACCACGGCTGTCCAAAGTGTGGCATCACCATAAACTCTAGGGCACGAAATTTAGGCATCAATTCTAACCAACACAAGGCACGAGTAGCCACGAAGTTCATGGTGCCGAGTTCGTGCCCAATGATTTTTCCTTCGATTTCATTGGATAAACAGATATTTGGTTTGGTGCCTATTAGTGCCTAGTGGCGCCTACTGGTGCCTCAAGGCACTAGAAAGACACTAACTAAGCGCTAACTGGCACCAAATTTTGGCTTCGTGCCTAAGTTACTGCCCTACAGTTTACACTGCAGATGCGGTCCACGGCCTCCTCCAAGGCGGTCCACTTCCTCTTCTAGAAATCTTCAAAAATCGCTTCATTTTAGACATAAAGTACATAGAGCTACCGATATGTTAAAAATTTTTGTTTTTGTTTCTAAATTATATATTCCAAGTAAAAATTGTGAATTTACATTTCATATTGATGATTTCATTTTCTATAAATAAAGCATTGATCGAAGCTGGTGTTGAGACCTTTGATGCCCTGACTGAAGACTTCGGCAAGTAAATTCCAAGATTTCCAGCATCTTGAGATAAGCTTAAATGGATTCAATGCTCCGCTGACAATAACTATATCAGAAGCAGATGAAGCTTTACAACTCACTCGCATTGTGATCATTTTTCCACAGCCAATCTGCCAAATAATCAATTTTGGCTTCTTTTCTGAAAATCAGTACTCTAATTTGCTTCGCCTATGATTGCTCATTCTCTCAATGTTTGGAAGTATACTTGCCTTTGTGAGTCGGCATTTTCCGCAATGAACTCGATCGAATCCACAGTGAGAGAGAGAGAAGGAAATCTTCTGAATGGAACTTCGCTTGTGGCTTGTTTGACTAATGTCGAGGCTAATTTGACAATTACTGCTCTGCTAAAATTCGGGAAAGAAAATTGGCCGATACCAGAGGAGGAAACGGACGGCTTTCTCTTTCTTCTTTCGGGCCATAAAATAATCATGCTGATGGTTAATAATAATTAATAATCATCACATCAATCGAGTCAAAGAATTTAAATGATCAAATAGGGAAGATGTTCATTATGTCAGACATAACAAATATCGGTTCGGGTGCTAGATATTTCAGATCATGCCTGGCCCAACCCGAGTTCCTACCCTACAGAATTATTCATGCCTGGAATGCTTCCAGCTCTGGCTGATCGATGCGTTAGTAAGTAAAGCACTGCCAAGACTTAATCTATCGAAATTATGGGATGAGGAGTTGGCAGCTGATAAAAAGTCATATTCAAAAGCTATGAAAATGCGGTTAGCTCATCATGTTAGAGAAAAATGGATTACTACAGCGAAAGATAGTCATTCTGGTTTGAGTTATTTAGAATTGTGCCGGTTTGAAAACATTATGGAAACATTCTAAACTTTGATATTGACTATTGACTGCAACGATATCAACATTATCCTAAATTTAGAACAAAAAATCATAAATTTGATGTCGTTACAGGGATCGGTTATAACAATAGACTGAAGTATGAAGAGCGTCTCTGTGATCTATGTAATGATTCAAAAGTAGAAGCTTTATATCACTTTATGATTGAATGTTCCGTGGCTAAGAAAATTCTACAAGAAATAGCACCAGTGTTATGTTATTGCGCTAACATGACTGAGTTTCATGAATTAATGAAGAATCTGATTCCAAAAAACATAAGAGCCATCCCATCGCTAAGCTTCTTCAGAAAGCAAATAACTTGCGCTTGATCTCCTGTGCTTGATCTCTTTTTTTACCTTTTCCTATGAATGTGTATCAGTGTGTTCAATGTGTTGCAATTGATTGTTCTCCAATTGTTTTCCAAAAGTTTTGGAAATAAATATACTCAGCAGTTCGCCAAGATCTACTATGTCGAATCTAAATCATCACAAACTGCAGACGAGAGAAAATGGAGATCGCATCCATCCATTCAACCATAATATTCGCTGCGTCTCTCTCTTCAGAGTTCATGTTCCGACGCTGAACAAGTGAACATCCAACTGAACAAGTATCAAAACTGACATCTATAAAAGCACAAAAAGACGATCATTTATCTCTGTGATGGCATGAAGCCCCAGGGAGAGGAAGCATATACTAATACAGTTCTGCCAGCTGTGCACTTTTTGCATCTTCAATGTCAACATAGGCGCGCGCATTATATCCACCCAACAGATCAAATTAAGTGCTGAGTCCGGTCACTGCACACTTCATATTTTATCTCAACCTATCATGAAGTTACTGACGGAAGTAAAGTTGTGCAATAATTTGTGAATGTCTATTATCTTGTGGACCACCTTGAACGTTGCTCCCTGTGTGATACATTCATATTTTGGAATTACACATTTACATTAATTATAACGAATCCTGGACAGTACCATCGCAAAAATCAAAACTATAACAGTACGCGAGGCGCCTTTCGACCGAATCGCTCGGACATCATCAGGCGTATGATTTATTCATGTCGTAACATTCAATTTAGAAATGGGAATACATAATACATCAATGAGTCATTTGATCAATTCATTCCATGCTTGGCCGATGTCATGGCACCTGTTGTAGCCCCCTAATCTGTGCGTCCAAATTGCCTCTTTCACTCGTCTCTTCCCTGTCTCACTCTCTCTCGCTATCACCTCTGCCCTATCCCACTGCATCCGATGACCAAGCTCCCACACGTGTCTGGCCACCTCCGATGACTGCACTTCTGCCTCCCTCACTTTCTTCTTGTGTTCTTTCATTCTTTGTTCCATGCCGCGTTTTGTCTCCCCCACATACTTAGCGTCGCAGATCCCACACTTTAAACAATAAACAACCTCCTTCGCGTCCTGCTCCTCATCCTTCCTCAATAAACCCCCTAATTTTCTGCCGCTCCGATCCACTACCCGATATTCAAATCTCTTCATCACTTTCCTGACTCGCTCGCTTAAGCCTCTCACATAAGGAATGTAGCACTTCTTCTTTTTCTTCTCCTCCTCTAAGTCCCTTTCTCCGGCCTCCCTACCGACGCAGTTCCTGCTGCGAATACACCTTTTGACGAACCGTCTGTCATACCCGTTGAACCCAAACACCTTCTCAATATGATTTATTTCCTTCGTCAAACTCTCTCCGTCACTGCACACCTCCACTGCCCTTCTCACCATTCCTTTTATCACACCTGCCTTAACCCCATTGCTGTGTTCCGATCTTTCATGAATGTACACATCGTGTACTACATCGTGTACTACATCGTGTACTACATCGTGTACTACGCACACCGATGTGTACATTCATAAAAGATCGGAACACAGCAATGGGGTTAAGGCAGGTGTGATAAAAGGAATGGTATTCGCAGCAGGAACTGCGTCGGTAGGGAGGCCGGAGAAAGGGACTTAGAGGAGGAGAAGAAAAAGAAGAAGTGCTACATTCCTTATGTGAGAGGCTTAAGCGAGCGAGTCAGGAAAGTGATGAAGAGATTTGAATATCGGGTAGTGGATCGGAGCGGCAGAAAATTAGGGGGTTTATTGAGGAAGGATGAGGAGCAGGACGCGAAGGAGGTTGTTTATTGTTTAAAGTGTGGGATCTGCGACGCTAAGTATGTGGGGGAGACAAAACGCGGCATGGAACAAAGAATGAAAGAACACAAGAAGAAAGTGAGGGAGGCAGAAGTGCAGTCATCGGAGGTGGCCAGACACGTGTGGGAGCTTGGTCATCGGATGCAGTGGGATAGGGCAGAGGTGATAGCGAGAGAGAGTGAGACAGGGAAGAGACGAGTGAAAGAGGCAATTTGGACGCACAGATTAGGGGGCTACAACAGGTGCCATGACATCGGCCAAGCATGGAATGAATTGATCAAATGACTCATTGATGTATTATGTATTCCCATTTCTAAATTGAATGTTACGACATGAATAAATCATACGCCTGATGATGTCCGAGCGATTCGGTCGAAAGGCGCCTCGCGTACTGTTATAGTTTTGATTTTTGCGGTGGTACTGTCCAGGATTCGTTATAATTTACAATGACCACGCTGAATGAGTACATTTACATTAAATCTGATAGAAAGCATCGCAATCTAGTTCTATGACTAAATTGTATTATACATGTGTTTTGCAATCTCTTGTTAATGCTATCATATTACGCTCATACGTTTGAAGATATACAATGAAAAAATGAAATGGAAAAGATGGATACGGAAGTGCACGTAACTGAAGTTAGCGCCACCCCTTTTGTTTTAACTGTGCCACTCCCAAAAAAGCACATCAACCACTCAATTCGAGGTCGCTGATTATGCAGTTCAAATTTCAAATTGGTTGCTCTTTGAAGTTGTCACAACCAAATTTTTCCGGCTTTCATGGTATCAGTGAATCAAGCAACAAAGCCCATTATAAACGATGAAATATCCATGTCTAATTATGTGTCTCGCAAAAAATTAATAAAAACAATCAATCTTCATGTAAAAAATCAAAGTTCAAAAATGTATTATACCAAGGTATGAAGTCGGCGCAACCGAACTTCAAATCATTATTATTCAGCACCCAAGCCGTTATGTAGGTCTACCGGGTATCACATAAATAACACCAGTAGGTGTGCCAGGTCAATATTCATCAGAATCGACCACCACACATTTGTAGCTATTCACTCGCTAAATCAGAAAATATCCAGCATCAAAAGTACATGCCAAAACTTGCAATTAAATAATGCACACACAGCGCAACCATTTTTTTTATTTCGACTTTGTCACTCTTGAATGCATGTTTCTTGTACAATTTGAGGTCGCTGATTATGTGTCACGCATCAGTTTTACTAAATTCGGCCTCCTTCACTAGGCAATTCAAAGTTCAAATACAACACTGCCTAGTTCCAACGCAACCACTTTTCAGGTGAAATTACTCTGCTCAAACGCCGTTTCACATCTAATAAATAGCAACATCGCGTGTACCACGTCAATATTAATCAGAATCGACCATATATTTGTACATGAATGCAAATGAAATCGGAATAGCTATGAAAAACGTGAACATTTTACCCGTCTTCTCGGGTGGCGGAAAGGCGATACCCCTTTGTATTGCTTTATTCGGATTCGTTGCTCATCAGCTCTTCTAAGTTTCTATTCTCTGTTACATTGAAACTGGCGTGCTTTAGTGTCTCCAAAATTTGATGCTTAGTCTATGAATTATTTTGTGATGCTTAGGCATGTTCTGCAAAAAGTATTTTTCTGATATTTTCTTCACTACAAATTTCAATTGTGATGTACTTTCGCTACATGCTTTATACTAGGCCTAAGTCGATGCAGCAATTTTCTTGAAGAGGTTGTAGCAGTAATAGATAAATCTTATAATAAACATTATTTTTTGCATACTTAGTGTCGATGAAATCGGATTTACCTTCTTTTCACACGAGGTGAAATCAAGTTTATAATTTTTGAACGAAAGATGTACATAACAAAATGCCTACAGTGTACTGTCAACTTTGAAGTTTCAAATAATCGAGTAATTCATCAGGCTTATGATGCCAATGAATTATCTCATTACGAGTCTCGCTAAGACAATACACCGCTAATACTTGATTTCACAATACATTTCAATACAAAATGAGTAGCAGCATGGGTACGCAGATGCATTTAATTATAGCTGAAAGCGATATCGGTCTTGTATATTAGTTATTTTCATCTTCGAGATTTTCATGAATATCGTTGTTGACATTAACTTCAAAGTATGGACATTGTTTATGATATCACAATGAATTGAAATAATCCATTCAGTGTACACTTACATTGTACATACAAATATCAATCACAGACTTGATGCCAAATACTGGTACGTAGATCTAGATACATGTATTTCGATGATAGATTTGATTTCATTCTTCGCTTCACTGCAAATTTCGACGACTATCAGGTCACTTCATTTGATAATAAATGTGTAATGAATCCACTTTTCCGGCAACTGTCACTTCATAATACCAGTCAAATGCTACAAGATTAATAATGCACGAGTTCCATCGACTACTTAATAAGATTAGCAAATTGTTCAGCCTGATTTGGTAATTTCAAGTACATTTTTATCTTTGTATCACCATTCCAATGCTTGAAAACAGGAATCACCACGTGCAGATGTTTGCATATTCATCTCAAATCCTATGACCCATGAGACGTCTTTTATGTCATGTAGACTACATAGCTTCTTTCCAAACTGCAAGACACTGAATGCTGACAGCACATAGATGGATTCGGCTGTCGCGGACAAAGCAATTTGTCACTGTGGCTGACACCAACTCAGAGACACGAAGAGGAAAAGAAAGTTATCTACTATGCCGTTAACAACGAAGCGCTGTTAAAGTGGCATCGAATTGCAATGCTTAGATTATGGCATTGCTCTCACTGCCATGTGACACTAGGAATTCTTAGAAATTGGAGTTCCCACAGAATTAAATATTCTGTGGAAGTTCCATTTGATGAAACTGAGATACTGAGATACCGTCTGCTTCTATTAATAGTAAAGGGAAATCCTTCAACTATAATAGTTAAATGTACCATTCTATTAATAGTAGCTGTTCAGGTACTTCTATTCTCCCCCCACATTTTTGTTGTTGACACCAGAGAGTTTTGCATCGTCTCTCGATGCACGATCTGCTCTTGCTCCTAAGGGCAGTCTCACTACTGTCGCAAAAGCGTTGAGTGTGTAAAATGAGCTTGTAGAACATTTACAACCTCAGAACTAGACAACGGCTGGTCATTGTCTGCAGACAACAGACAACATTCCCACGAAGTTCATGATCACAGCTGTACCTTGTATTCTGACTGAGTATCCAAGGCACCAATCCTT
This sequence comes from Prostheceraeus crozeri, assembly GCA_907163375.1. NCBI lineage: Eukaryota > Metazoa > Platyhelminthes > Polycladida > Euryleptidae > Prostheceraeus > Prostheceraeus crozeri. Next base: position 85,610 of record CAJQUW010005894.1, on the reverse strand, counting down.
CATCCCAGGGTTCAAGTAAGACTTCTTAGTGGTGCTCGTCTGTCACGCCACTAAGTTCAATGTGACTATAGTCAAACTTATAGGTTTGACGAAATTTGATGATTTTGGAAAAGTTGGAAAATATGGGGGAGGAAAGAACAGAAGAACCACTGTTCATTGATGGTTAAAATTGATTATCGCTCAATTTCATATGTCGTAGCGTAGACATTCGACAAAGGAGCATTTAGCAACATAAATGATCAATTTGACTCAATACGGCAGCGAATCAAGTGACAGCCATCAAGTAAATGAAGGGCTTACTAAATAGATGTTCAGACGACAATACTTGGACGCTTGATGGGCAGCCAAAAATTCTGTAGCGAAAGGCTTCGCAAGCTAGGTCAACGAATATAAATTTATTCAAGCATTATTCATTATTCATGCTTGTATATAAAGCCATGTCATAATTATGTATAATAGATTATGCAGATCCACTAAAAACAAAAAAGATTTGTTCAAGACATTTCCAAAATTCAAAAGTCCGTCGTCAGTCTTAATAAATCACCTTTACAAAATACCTTCTTTTAAAAAGAACTAAGCTTACTATAAAAGCTTCCCGAATCCTTGCACTTCCATGAACGCATCTTTAGTATTAATAGAGGCTAATAATTAACACTGCTTGGAGGGGATTCAAAATAATGTATCAAAAATTTTCGATCCGTTAATTATATCGACCATACAAAGTTATAATTTTAACTTCAAAAGTGGTTGCGTTGGAACTAGGGAGTGCTATATTTGAACTTTGAAGTGAGTTTTCCAAGTGAAGGAGGCCGCATGCATTCAAGAGTGACAAAGTCGAAATAAAAAAAATGGTTGCGCTGTCTGTGCATTATTTAATTGCAAGTTTTGGCATGTACTTTTGATGCTGGATATTTTCTGATTTAGCGAGTGAATAGCTACAAATGTGTGGTGGTCGATTCTGATGAATATTGACCTGGCACACCTACTGGTGTTATTTATGTGATACCCGGTAGACCTACATAACGGCTTGGGTGCTGAATAATAATGATTTGAAGTTCGGTTGCGCCGACTTCATACCTTGGTATAATACATTTTTGAACTTTGATTTTTTACATGAAGATTGATTGTTTTTATTAATTTTTTGCGAGACACATAATTAGACATGGATATTTCATCGTTTATAATGGGCTTTGTTGCTTGATTCACTGATACCATGAAAGCCGGAAAAATTTGGTTGTGACAACTTCAAAGAGCAACCAATTTGAAATTTGAATTGCGTCTTATGGCTAAACGAGGCTGAATTTCGTGAAACTTGGTATTGGCACATAATCACCGACCTCGAATTGAGTGGTTGATGTGATTTTTGGTAGTGGCACAGTTAAAACAAAAATTGTTGCGCCAGCTTCACGCACGTCGTAAGTGCACACAATATGACCAGTTCAATTCAGAAATGACATAAATTTCGACAGCATGTTAAACGAAAGCCACTATGAGGAAACATGAGCTGTGCAATGCCCATTGCGATCCAACGAGTGGCAGTCAACATGATATGATTTGCTCAAAGTTGTGACTGTCGTCAAAATTGAACAGTAAGTGCCCGTTCGCCAAGAACCAGATGACTTTGCATCCATACTTCTGCATTAGATCCATATGTAGCAAGGTGAACAGCGTGCAAGAGTTTTGTAGCTCCGATTATCTGACTGAGCTCAGAAGTAATAAGCATACGTCTTCCTGGAAAGAATTAATATCGATCGTTTTCAGTAAATTGCAATCAGTCATCGAAGACTAACTCTAGTTGTAGCCACTACATTTTTGACTTTAAGTCTCGCATCACAGCATGCAGAAATGCAGCTAGGGGCGATCGGTGATGATGCGCGAGGTAGGCTTTTTCACTAAAATGCCCATTGAATTTTCTTCGAAAATGTAAAAGAAAATATCAATGATGCATCTGAGTGAATTTCATAACAACCTTAATGGATCAAAGTATGCTAAGTCATGCTATTTTGAAGTTTTGTGCTAATGGTTCATATTCTTGTTCCTTCGAAACGTTGATTCTTCTGTTTGACATTCGTAGTACCGCATGCGTACTATTTGCTATTCATTTTAGTGCATTACTCAATTATCATGTTTTCCTATTTTCACAAGAACGGAGAACAACTTATATTTTGTAGGGTATTTTGGGCCAAGCCCGCACACCGCTTAAAGTCGCCCATCTATGCTAACTCGTCTGTAGGACAGCAGGAAAGTAACTTTTAAGCATCGTATGGCTGCAATTCTGAAGCGCCTATCGTCTCGTTTGCTCACTCCACCGACCAATCAATTTGGACTTGAGGTTCAAATTAAAACTAAAAAATTAAAAAATTAATTTAAAATCAGCAGACAAGCCATTTTACTTTGTGTGGAAAAATTGCTGAGATTGGACGCCTGGTAATGAAGTTATTGCTGCTCCATCTTAAGTGGTAAGTAGAAAGGTTACTGTACACGTTACCAAAGTTCTTTTGCATATTACGTTATTAGAATAACATCATAATTATTTCATAGAGATGTGATTTCGTTATTCACAATAATTTTGTCACTAGAAGTCGATTAAACAACTTTTCACGCAAATTTTGAAACTAGATAAACTCGCCCATTGCGAATTTCGCGAACAACTATACCCTAACTTTTGCAAAAATATTTCAAACTTAGTTAAATGCAATAAATCATATGCAAGATGTTTATATACCCCAGTCATCGAATAATTCGACTGAATTGAACAATCCTGGTATATTCAAATTTCTGTGAGAATTACAAATAGAAATGGGCGAGTTTATCCTATATTGGTCCCTTTCAATCAAAAGAAATTGTTTGTGAGTTAATTCATGTTCTCAAAACATCCGATTTAAGTTTTCTATGGAAGAGCTTGACATTCATGATTGCTTTTCATGTAATGCATAAACTTAATATCGTATAGGCCTACGCTTGACAGGCCATATTCCACTTGACGTAGACCTATATAGTCTAGGCCCTATACTACTCATGATATCGGAATGTACTATATGTTCTTACAGACCACCTACATTTTCTATACATATTTCATGAACTGTCGAATAATTTCTGAGGTTTTTAAACTCGAGTCTTCACTAGGTGACATGCCATGCGTAATTCACGCATAATTACGGAACACCCCAAACATCCGTGGTTAAAGACATTCTATTCTTCTACCCGCGTGTACATGCACGCTGCACTAAGAGTCAGAAATCACTTGATCTGATGATGCTGTTAAAACATGGGGAATGTTTATGAATACGCGCGGGCAAGCGTTTATAGTTTGCGCGTCGTCTACGGTTGTCTGCGTTGTCGCTTGATCCACGGATGAACCGCTAAGCATGTTCTGTCTTCCCTGAGCATATGAGGTCCTATCACAATGTTTAGCCTCTGATGCATGCAGACACATGAGACGCAAAGTCTATATAACAGGACTGCCGACAGATGTTGCTGCAATGTCACGCATAGCCACGGATGTTTAAAGTCATGTGTAATTACGAGGATAGTTTACGCATGAATTACGCGTAATTGACCGTGGCATGTCACTTAGTGTTCTATGTAATAGGCCTATGCACTCTATAATGCGATTAATTGCCATTAAATCTTATCAAACTGATCATTATTGTACATCTTACACCTCAATATGAGCGATATTAAACGATCATTAAAGATCCCCAGATCAAAAAAGCGCTAATTGATCACAATTTTTCTATGCCTATACAAGGCCTACATAGAGTCTGTTAAATGACCTTCAAGATTGTCCTACAACATTTACATAGGCTTACTGGCCCGACGGACGGCCAACACAACAGTTTCACAAGACGTAAATGCTGCTTAGTCGATATTTAGACAAGATCGACTGATAGATAACATGTAGGCCACATGCACAGACGACTATGCGCCATAACATGAAATAATCACTGTAGCCTATCTATTTTTAGGTAATAAATCAAAGTCAAAGCCGAGACCCAACCGTGCGGAACCAGCAAAATTTGCAGAATCAAGTAAATCCTTTATGTAGGGTACACGTACGTTATCCAAATCTTAAACTTTGCTTTTTAAGAACAGCAGCTCTGGATTCAAACATTGTCAATCAACCAATTCACCCCGAATCAATGTGTAAGCCTGTATATTCTGTGGGGGAAATTTTGATGATTCTCCAGAGGGAGAAATATGGATACGATGTTAAGATGTGCTTCGTGTCAACTGGGGGCCCAGCTGCATGTGTTACTCAGATGAAATGTGTGCTGAAGAAAATTATATATGACTATACTGTTTGCATTGATCCCAGACTTTTTACAAGATATCAACTTGGCTTTAGTTTAGCGATGTTTGAAAGGCGTTTGTAATTTCGGGAAATTCATTACGCTGTTTACATTGATAAACAATTTTATTCGTGAGATATTAGTAGTTTTGCTTTTCCATAAATTATTTTAACTTGGAATCAAATAATAGGCCTAAACATAGGGATAATCATGGAAGGGGCTGCGTATGTTAACATTTTAACACTCAAAACATTAAATAAATGACAATGAAGACACAATCTGTAGCTTATACAAATTTCAACGACATACATCGCAGTTTTTATAAACACTAATTAAGATTCGGTGCATGAGTTTTGGCCATAAAAATGGATTTTGATAAGATGGGCGACTTTACTTGCAATGATGGACGACCCCTGTGCAAATGGAAATTCGGCCAAAGTCTGTGCCGAAGTCGGCGAACAATTTTGGCCCGAACGCGACGTGTCCGGACGCCCCTAAGTCGGCTCAGGTTCGGCTGGTCGACTTCGGCCCGTAGTGTATTGACCGTATGTAGCGGGTCGATTTGTGGTGGCCGAATCCAGTCCGTGAGATCTGCGTTGGCTTGCCTTTACCTAGCCACATGTAATAAGCAATAACAACTACTCAGATGATGAAACTTACCTAGATTGAGTCCACTGAAGGTCAATTTTGTAAACGCAGACATCGGGATTCCGGTTGATTGTACCTCAAACAAGTTTAAATCTTGAATACAATTAATGGATAATAACAATCATATCCAGTGGTATTCAAAACTATCGTAGATGAGGTTCATTAGGATATTCTGCTCCTAAATTTTGATGTCTGAAACCAACAAAAACACATTATAAGCGAATTCAGATAGTAAAACGCAGACAAACTGTAAACAATGATGTAAAACATAAACCATGTAGAGCTCAGCTATAACGACACATAATAGAGAAGTATATGACACAGAAATGAGCAATTGTAAGATGAAAGAAGGTGATAATTAATCTAAACTATTTTTATATTTCATCATTCCAATAATTTACAACAGCACGAGTTAATTGACAACACATTTTCTCAGGATGGACAACATGCCGTTGAAGCAGAAAGTCTGATGAATTTGATATTTAATTTAAAATGATTTCTCCTTTAGCTGAAATAAATAACAACGTACCGCAAGATGGTTTACTTACACATCTAAACCAACCACGTAGTGAAACATTCGAACTTGTGACTTATTTTCAAAGTTTGCGACTTGTTGCCAAACGGGGTTGAGAAGGGATGAACGTGGTCCCGGCGGAAATTCACATTTCAAGGAGGCCCAAAAAAGGCTAACAAAATAATACTTAAAGCCGAGCTATTACTAATACAAATCCGCAGAAAATTCTCATCCCTGTACACTAGGTGACATCTCACGCGTGAATTTCGCATGATTGAGCGTGACATGTCACCTAGTTAAATATTAGAAAAAAATTTCAATCCCAATTCACGACCTTATATTTTAAATAAAGCTTCTTGTAATGACACCCGACGTCCTGCATGCTGACTTGATCACGGAAATAACCCAATGCTGGTAAAATCAAAACATTTGGAGACAGTGACAAGAATAGCCTTACAACATATTTAAACATTGCAAAATACTGTCGATCACATCAGTCTACAGCGAAATGCTTCAAGGATTAACAGCAGAAATACATACTCAATACTGAAAAAACCGAATCATTTGGAAGCAGTTACAAAGAATCGCAAAAATTACTTGTCACAGTCGGCAGACGATGAAACGTCAGGTGTCGTTTCAGGAAGTTTTATTCAATATGTAAGATCGTAAATTGGGAGTGAAATTCTGTTTTTTTTCAACCAATGGCCAACCTCCCGTGAGACTATATAAACTGAAACATTAGCATACACACGGAAATTAAGTGGCATGAATAATTACAGTGCTATGGCACAATTTTCTCCTTGCAATTTTTTTTTGTTTGCTTATAAGAATGCTTTCAATTGCCTTAACTCTTTTTCATGTACAATAGGCCTAGTTAAACAACCCACTGCCAAAATTATACTATATTAGGCTACACGTAGGCCTGACAAAACGACAGACGGCTTGCTCACAAACTACATTATCGAAAAGCATCAATCAGCGAATTGTATTTTTAAGATGGAGGACACTCATGTTTATGCTCCTGTTTTTAGGAAACATGCCTCAATATCAAGGATCGAACTTTCCATTTGCTATCAACAATCCTGATGAATCACGCGATTAATTCTTTAACCAAATACATATTTTATTTTGTAACTTCAGGACAGTTAGAATGGTTGGCTTAGAATCTGTTACTATACAAGTTGCCTATTGATGCGGTTTATTCACCTGATTTACGAGTACGATTTATTTGCTACTCACATGTCTTAATATTGTTGACGCACCATGTATACACTCCATTTAGATACTCATATATCCGCTGTGATAATCTTTAACAAAGGATGGCAACATGTATACTATCTTCAATGAATAGAGAAAACTGCACCGTCAGCTGTTCGACGAGTTGATTCACACCCACACACCATATGAGGAATCCGTGAACTGACTGACAGACGTAGCGTGCGGCGAAGAAATGCATTGCAATGTTCGAATTCGGGAGGCTCGCCATCATGAAGACACGATAATCCCCTTTTAAAATAGGTCAAAAATATAGATTAGATAATTCCAGTTGTCGGGATGCATTAGAATGTAGTCATGCTTTATAAATAATCATGAAAACTAACTATCGCACATACATACTCGTGAAACATCGGAAAATGATGGCATTTCTACCTGAGCGCCTTATACGGACTTCTAGATATAGCACCTAATACAGGATTCCCGTCACAGTGCGCTTAATTGCTATGTTCCAAAGTCAGTTACGTTTTCGCGTTGCCGAAGTTCTGCGAAAGTCGATTGACCGAATTGTGACGCACTTGTGCCAATATTCATAAAAATGCGTGGTTATTTCATTTCTATTTATTTCATATTAAAACATCTCTCGCAATTCATATCATAACACAGATAATATAAATTACGATAGAAACTTCATTTGAATTGAAACTGCTCAAGATGGCCGAAGAGTCGCACTTTGCTGTTGTCGGCCCGGACACGGTCCGACATTTACGTTTGCACAGGGACTTCATCGGACTTGGGCGAGTTTTTACAAATCTTGCAAAGTCAAAAATAACTTCAAACTTGCAGTACTCAGTTCAATTGAAAAACAGTTCGTAAGAAATTCCTTTTGAAATTGATCATTTGGAATATTAGCAGTGGTGTCGCGTGCTTCCTGACCATAGGCCTTCACTCGCCATTGGGATACTATTTCTATACAAAGCACTTTTATGTCACAACATCAATTTTCATAAAAACTGAATTTTTAATAAATTTTTTTTTTAATTTTTTACAATTTTAAGGTCAAGTGAAAGTGCACATGAGAAGTGATTGCTCATGTCATTTTACCGCCTTACTCAAGGAGCTGAGATCACTATATCCCCTCTCTGTCACTATATGCCACTCACACGTTTGAAATTTTGATGCATTCAAATGTCTTGTGTATTTCTTATTTCTTTCTGTGTGAGCACTTTCAATTTCATATCAGGTGTTGGCCTACCTTGCTTGCCGACTGTCATCTTTTCAGTATATTCCCTTGGGACGAAAGGCGTGGTCATGATCTCATCTGCAGTACTAAACATAGCGTCACATCAATCACGTAAAAACAAATTTTTGAATTCTACCGAATCTGGGTGTTCGAGTCAGATACATTACTCTGCATTCATTGGAGAACGCTCATCATCTGATCGCAGTCTTGTCTGAACGTCATCCATCTGCTACTGTTGACGTATTGGCCTCTCTCACATTGAGCGAAGCTAGGAACAATTGGGTTGCGCTTCCCTTACTATATTTAGGCACCGCGCCTCGATCAAGAGTTGTGTAGAATTTCATAGCAAAAATTGGAGAAGGCAAAGCATCATGTCTATCGGGAAAGCCAATATTTACGCGCGCGTGTGCGCTTAATGCCTCAAACGTACACAACTCTCTTTCGCTTTCTGAACATCAGTGCTCCGTCTGAACACACGACTAGCTTGTGTGTCTAGTTGTTCGAAGAAAACAGCTGTGATTCAAGCACGAGCTGCAAAACTGTTCACTCTTGAGGTTGAGCGTCTGATTTTGAGACGGAAGCTATCACGAGAAGCTATCGAATTTAAATGAATGATGACACTTTTGATTTTTATAAATGTTGGTAAATAATTTTTGAGGATGCGCCGAAGGCCTCGCAGGTACGGAGAAGACGCCACTGAATATTAGCAAGCTTTTAATACCATGCATAATGCTCTTCAGACCTTTGTAGTATGAGAAAAGTACAAATTGAAAAACTTCGAAAACTATGGCGAGTTTGGCCCAAAATACCCTATATATTCTTAGATTGAGTGAATGTGACAGGTATGTGTCTACAGTGGATGGAACTATTTTTTGTGATCGGAACTAATAGTAGAATACTTTGAATAACTGACGCTAGATCTGCATGACACAGGCTTGACGGTTTGTGAAATAAACTTTTTTCCCAAATGGAGCGCTGAGATGAGGAGACCATAAATATAGACCTACGTCTATTGTATTTTTACTTTTATTTATATTTTCAGTTTATTTCTTTTTATTTCCAAACTTCCCAAGCTGACATGCAGACCTATAGAATTCGTAAAAAATGGTATGCTGATGCTTCAAATCACATATTCAAGGTTATATACTTTCTTTGATGTCAATCAAATATATCAATAATTACAGACTTTGCAACATTATTCACAGCTTGGTGCTTTTTCGTCCCATACCTCCTTAACACAGAGTGAGACGTTTTGGTACCAAAACTCGTATTTCTTTGTTAATGATTGAATTAAGTTATTTCATCAGCATATAGTAGTAAAAAATAAGAAAAAAAATCTTAGATCTAAACTGGATTCAGCAAATGTTCCACTTGGGGTTAGTGATGCAACTAAGTATATTTCACAACAATTATGCATTATTGAATGTGTAAGAATATTGAATATATACTGAATATAGGCGCATAACTCTTGATTTACATGCATATTTGCATTGATTTCCGAGACAGTCGATTATTAAAAAAGCAACTTATTATTGGAATATTGATGAAAATGCTTGTGCACGAGTGTTATCGCTTGTGCTGAATCTCAGTATGACTGTATGACTATAAGCACAATAGCATACAAGTGTACTGAGTTCATATTGAAATAGTATGTTTTAACATTGAATCATCAAAATACGAGTATCAAAATAGAATAGAAAATTACAGAAAATTCACGATTATCTCCATAACTTTTCATGAATCTTACTATCGTAGACTTGCTTTGTAGACTTGCTTTTTTGTGAAAACAAATTGACATCCGACGAGTAAAGACGTATTCTGACCAACGCGGCAAAGGAGGAAGAGCAAGAGAGCACGTAAGCGCACCATTGCCAACGCGAGGAGGCCCTTACGGGTGCTGTCAGCGTAAGCGGCAAAGGAGTTAGTGATCAAGAGCTACTGACGTTCTGGCCAGCGCGGCAAAGGAGAAAGTGCAGGAAGGTGTAAGCGAATCTAGCTGAAGCCCTTACAAGTGCTGCAGGGTGAATGACAAGCGAGCGACAGGCGAAGCAAGGGAAAGAGACCGAACAAACCGAGCGCGGCAAGGGATTTAGAGCGGACGCGGCAAAGGAGGCGAGCAACTACGAAGGAGGATCTTGCAATCGATTAACGACAGAAAACGCGGCAAAGGAGAAGGAGCACAGCGACCACGCAAGAGCGGACGCGGCAAAGCATCAAGGTTCACACGACCAATATGACCAAGAAGAACAGCAACACCGACTCCAATGAAGACATGATGAGGAGCATGAAGGAGCGCATGGAAAACGTCACTAAAATGATTAAGGATGGATTCGAGAAACAGTTAGAAGTCTTACATCATGAAATATTTGAAATGAAGGGCAAGCTCGACCGGGAGAAAGAGGCAAGGAGAAGACTGGAGGAAGACAACCATAAGTTAAACGACGACATAAAGTATCTGAGCGGCGAAGTGAGCTACCTGAATGGACGCATCGACGAGATGGAGCAAGCGGAGAGGAGGAGAGACATCGTTTTGAGCAACTGCTAGCAACCGACCGGGGACATTAAAAAGCAACTGCAGCGCACGGTCAACACTGCGCTGATGGGAGAAGTGTTACAAGACAGTGACATCGAGAGAGTGAGAGTGATCCCTGAAAGAAACAGAAACGGAAAAGTAACTTTCATCGGTATCCTCAGGACAGAAGCCCTGAAGAAGGCCGTTTTATCTCACAAAAAATTGGTCGTGAAAAGAAACCTGTTCGTGAAAGAAAACCTTACGGAGAGTCGATACCGACTGTTCAGAGACACTAAGGAATTCGCCACAAAAAGCAACTACAAATTCGTATGGACAAAAGACGGTAATGTGTTCTTGAGGAAAGATGAAAACTCACGGCACATACGTGTCAAAGATCGTACAACATTAGATCTTTGAGATGCGTACTAAAAATGTCTAAATTACTTGTGTAAGAACTAATAATACTCGTAGTATTTTTTTCGAACAACAATTAGCAACAAAAGCAACACCAATATGCAAAAGCTTGCCACCAATTACTCAAATAATTTAGAATATGCAGATCTAGAGATATATGAATTCAGTGGTCTTCTTAAAAAACATGAATTGTTACCTGTAAAAATTATCCATATGAACATTCGATCCCTAAATCGAAATAATCGAGAACCTGTGATCTTACTATCAGACATAGAGACAAAAATAGATATAATAGTATTGTCTGAAATTTGGCATTGCAACATTGAAATGTTCAATAACATACTACCAGGATATAAATTCCATTACCTTTTTTCCTCTACTAATAGGAGCGGCGGAGTTGCCGTTTATGTGAACACATGAACTATAGAAGTAACTAGCATAGAATTTAACAAATTAAAGAATTGTGATGACTTATGGTTGCATTACAATTCCCAAACTTCAGATAAGAATTGTATAATCTGCGTATATAGGAGCCCATCACTAGATATAGGACCATTCAATGAGAGTGTATCAGAAGCTTTAAAAAGCATTAAGAAAACAGGAAAAATAATATTAACTGGTGACTTCAACCTAAACTACAATAAGCTAACAGACACTTCCATTAGTAAATTCTACGATCAAATGATTGACTTCAATTTCTCTCCTTTGATTTGTACACCTACTCGCATCGCAAAAGACAGTGAAACCATTATAGACCAAATACTTATACATAATAAGGTGTTGCATGACCCGAAAAATCATATATTTACCGGTAATATCTGCTCTGATTTGACTGATCATTATGGACAACATCTATTGTTCAGCATATTGATGCCAACCAAAAGAAATACACAATCAAGGAAAGACCATTTATACGTTCTTATACAAAAGAAAATATAGAAATATTCAAAACCAAAACTACTGACATAGATTTAGACAGCACTGTATTGACTACACCGTCAGAAAAATTATCTATTTTTCTATCTATTATCTATTTACGAGATAATTCACTAGAGCTGTATGACGCTGTATTTCCATTAAAACGCATTTCCAGGAAAATGTTTAAAGAAAAGGAATGGTTCTCTGAGAATTCAAAAAACTGTCACAGGAAGAAAATGAGGCTATACTACAAGTGGAAAAAATCAAAACTTGAGGTGGATGAGATAAGTTATAAAAATTATATGAAGTATTTTAAGAAGATAGCTAGGGCTGAAGAAAGACAAAATTATAGCAACAAATTTCTAACAATAAAAAAAGACACAAAGGAATTATGGAAACATATTAACAGCATATGAGGAAAAATCAAGACTGATAATTACATAGCAGAAATTCATACGGAGGAATGTTAAGTATGATCCCGTTGACATTGCAAACGTTTTGAATGAGCATTTTGTCAATGTAGCAGACAAGTTGACAAACAGCTCAATTAACGAAAAATCTGATGAAAAACACTGTGATACATGTAATCAAACTTTCAAGTTTGAAGACTTTACACTCACAGAACTTACTGAAACTATAAGTACTATGAATGCCAACAGATCTACGTATGACAAGTTACCTTTGAAAATATTTAAACAATGCTCATCAGAATTTTTTTCACATCTGTGCCGTGTATATAATGAATCAGTGAAAAGAGGAATCTATCCCGAATGCTTGAAAGAATCGGTGGTATTACCAATATATAAAAAAGGTGACAGAAGGAAACCATCAAATTATAGACCAATCTGTCTATTAAGCTATCTAACAAAAATTTTTGAAAAGATGATCTACGAGCGAGTATTTAATTTCTTAGAAAAAAACCAAATACTATTTGAGAATCAATATGGTTTCCGGAAGAATCACTCTACAAATTTGGCACTCTTAAAAATGACGGATAAAATGTATTACGCAAAAGCCAATAATTTATTTACAATAGCATTAAATCTCGATATATCGAAGGCTTTTGACACTGTTCAAACGGACATATTGCTAGGAAAATTATACAGGATAGGGATTCGTGGCTTTGTACATGAATGGTTTGCTTCGTATCTGAGAGACAGACCACATAAAGTCCTCGTCAATAAGGTACAATCAAAGGTGTTAATGGTAAAGACAGGAGTGCCACAAGGCTCATCTTTAGGACCACTATTATTTTTGATCTACATTAATGACATGAAAAATATAGACGTCTGTGGTGATCTCAGTCTGTTTGCGGATGACACCAATCTAATCGTAAGTGATAGGACTCTTGAATGTGCCATAGAAAAAGCCCTTATTGGACAAAATTCAAGCATGGATGAAAAATAATAGACTAAAGCTAAACTTAGGAAAATGTGAATATTTGTTCATTCCTCCCAAGCTCCAAACCAAAAATTTCCATTTTGATTTGACAATAGAAAACTGCAAGTTATCTCAAGTAGACAGCACTAAATTTCTTGGAATCAAATTCGATAATAAATTTAAATTTGATAATCATATCTCATCGATAATCAATAAATTGAAAACATTTATACCGACATTATACAAGCTAAGAGATATCATACCATTAAAAACATTACGCGTACTACACGAACAACTGTGTCTCCCTTCTATTCAATACTGCTTAATAGCATATGGTAGTGGCAACAAACAGTCACTTAACAAACTACAGCGTTTATATAAGACTTTGGTAAAGATAATATACCACAAGGAAAAACAGTTATTGGATATATCGTTTTACAAAAGTGAACAGTATATGAATGTGGAAACTATGCATGAATTCGAGCTACTGACTCTCGCATATAAAATAAAATACAATGATAGCAGCTTGCCAGCATACTACAAAACCCATGCATTTAGAAGAATCAACTAGGCGTAGTGAAAACTTTAAAATCCCATATTTTAGTACATCACCAGAGCAAAAGAGTAGTAAATTTAGAATACCATTTTTGTGGAATGGTCTTCCGAGCAACATTAAAAAAGCTAAAACGACAAAAGAATTCAAGCAAAAATTAAAATCACTAATGATAGATAAAATGAATTATTTTTGATATGATGTGCATAGAAAATACTGCAATTGGTTTAGATCTGCATGAATAGGTCAAATATCCTTCTATGTGCTTTATAATTATGCGTGCATGCATAATGTACATACTCGTATTATATATTCTACACGTGTTCTTGTATTATTCTGTACTCGTATTACACATTTTCTTTCTTGTAAGCAAAAAATAGGGCCAGGCCTAATACCCATGTTCGGGTCATCTGGTCCTTTTCTCCAATTGACAGTCTTTACGCTATGTCATGAAAAATTTGTATTCACATTTGTAAAAGATGCATGAAACTCATTTTGTTTGGGGAATAAATATATTTTCTATTCTATTCCTACTTGCAGTATATAACAAGTATTTCCATATAAGACTGTTGATACCTGGTATGTAATTCAAGTAATCTCTCGGTCTTGTAAAGTTTTGTTGCTCTTCATCGAACGGCAGAACTCATCGAACATTCTCAAGTGAGCTATGACCTTGCATTACCGGGTATTTCAAATCTTTCACTTTGAATGCATAGAGATTAACGATTTCAATTTGTCGATTGGCTAACTCATATTTTTCGTTGCTCAAGTTCTGCTGATTCAAGGAGTAGACCATCTAACAGATTGATTTAACATATGGAAAGCCTGCATATAGCTGCATGGCAGTCTACACTAGGTGACATTGCCACGCGTAATTGCACCCCAAACATCCGTGGTTACAGCTCATACTTCTACGCGCGTACATGCGCGCTGCACTTAGAGTCAGAAATCAAGTTATCTCCGTGTGGTAAAGGCGACGTCGAGCCAACGTCGGTCCATCGTCGGTCAGCAAATTTTGGTCGGCTGTTGGTTGGCTACTGGTTGGCCAAAAATATTGTGTTGGCTCATGGTTGGCAATTGTCGGTTTACTGTCGGCCAAAATTTTATGTGGGTGGATTTTAGTCGAATTTTAGTTGGCCAAGGTCGGCCGAAAATGCTGTGTTGGCACATAGTTGGCCAATGTCGGCATATGGTCGGCCAATTATCTATGGTTGGATTGTGTCCGTATTTCAATTGACCATGGTCGGACTAGAGTATTGTTGGCTTCCCAATGGCAAAATCTTAAGAGGGATATCGGACATTATCTGGAAATTCTTTCAGCATCAGAATTTTCTGCAGTGCTGAATCCTCGAATGCAGTTGCACCTGTTCTAGATTTCATAGCGAATCATGCATTGTAATGAAAAATACAACTGCGGTTTTATATTGGCTGAAGCTGGTTATCGAATGTAAAACCCATATTATGCTCATTGCGTATTTCCGATCTAAAAGCATGTTATTGATGATCTCTATTATTTTTAAATCATCGGTAGTGTGGCTACAATAAG
Source organism: Prostheceraeus crozeri (assembly GCA_907163375.1). Lineage (NCBI taxonomy): Eukaryota > Metazoa > Platyhelminthes > Polycladida > Euryleptidae > Prostheceraeus > Prostheceraeus crozeri. Next base: position 70,375 of record CAJQUW010005894.1, on the reverse strand, counting down.
AAATAGACTCACTTTGAAACAATCAATCGACTACTATATATAAAGACCTACGCGGTTATACTTCAGTAAGATTATGTTGTTGATTTTTGATTGATACAGTTGTATTCGCTAAATTACTTCACTAAAAATTTCTGAACTTTAGATAATGAATCAGAAAGCCGCTGAATCAAACAGATGCGTTAATATCAGCTCACTCAGTCTGTGAGATCTGATCTGACTGCGCTATCTTTCTATCACTGTAGAAAAATTCAGCGTCAATACAGTTGTGAAGATTCATTCATTTGTCAGAACAGTAGCGATCGATAATTCCCCGCCGCGTCCTTGCAACAAACCGTCTATGCCTGTGACTCATAGTGTGCGTGGTCTGTCGTCTGGTGTTCCCTGCTTGTTTCATTGTCCTCGCCGTCAAGTGGAAAGCTGCGCAGTAGCTTGACTGCTCGTTCAGTCTCTTGCATGGTCTATCACAGCAAAGCGCACAACGAGCTCGGTGTTTTCATTGACAATTATTACCACTAAGCGTCGCCGTAGCAAAGGATATTTAAATACATATATGCGCCTTCTTTCTTCATCTATCGTCAGTTTCGTGATCGCACCTGTGCTTTTGTCATTTACCTACTTCATCCATCACAGTACATGGAATGTTACTTACGAGACTACCTCACCGAACTGCAGCATTATTGACGTATCGAAGTGATTGAATAACTTCTTCAACGATACTGAATTATCATAATAACTCGAAAATTATGAACGCTCGTGTGCAGTCAGTTATCACGTATATGAGAGATTTTCCACGCAAGGAAGCAATGAAATTCCCTCTCAATTTATTTATGCAACAGGATTTAAACCATGCATCTCATGTTATTGTGCATCAAACTACATAGAAAGGGTAAGTTTCAAAATGCGAGCTCAATTTTTACTTGCAAGTCAACATGTAGTCTGCATGCAGCAACTTATGGGTTATCATCACCCCCACTTTTCAAATTTCTCTAAAACTTTTAAAATGAACCAATTGTCAAAAAACTTCGTCATGCCAACGTAGTTGGGTATATTTTCCACTTACAGAAAAAGATTTACGCAAATCGGACAAGTAGCCTACTTTTAAACTAGAGACGATAAAGTCAAATGTTCCAATATCAACATGCAGATTGATCTGACTTCGTCTGTTCGATGCATTTTACATTCGTGTACTGTGTGCATTGTCCTCTCTCTGTTTTCGTCTCATCCACTGCTATTTTAAATCTTCCCACGACCATTATCCGACCACACTTTTTTAAGTTAAATATTTAAGCATGCGGAATGTGGCTCTGGTCATAATTGTTACTTCACGAATATCTCAAATCTAGTTCTATTGGCTCATATGATGGGGTCAGAAGAAGTCAGGTCAAGCTGTGACATCGCTACATTTCAAGTTATCTTCTTTCAATCAAGAAGTACTTGCGCAATTTGCATGAATTTTGGCATGCATGTAGAAAATATGCTCAACTAAGTTTACTGCAAGATTTGTGACGATTCATTCACTTTTGTTGATTTTACACACATTTCTAAACGTGGGGGAGGTATCAAGTACCAAAATGTTTTTTGAAGACTAAAATCAACAAATTTGAATGTTATTTGAATTCATGGATCATGATCCGCATCTGCTCCTGATTATCTATATCTGCTCTTGTAATTTCGTAATTGCGACTTTAAAATTTATGGTACTAATTAAGTATAGGCTTCATTCTTCTCAATTACTTCATTTTTGAAACTGATTGACGTGCCTTTTAAATTGTGCAGTGTATTATCAGTGTAATCAATTAAGACTTACTTTTTATTACAGACCTAGATTCTGTTACGCAATTTAGAAAAATAATTTTGATGTTTTATGATAACTAGAAAGTTTATTTACATGTTAACTCACTGCTACTCTTTCATCTCAAAAAGTGCTTTTTGATCTGAAATTATTATTGGTATTTTACTCAGGTCTAGGTACAGCTGATGCATGTTTACTGAGTCACCATGAATTACATGTACATCAAAATATGTCATCACATAAGCGGTTGTCAAGTGGGTATTACATTTGCAGATTTCATCATTTTAATTAATAGATATATTAAAATGAAAGTATTGTTGAAATTTAACAAAATAAAGCAATAGTGAATTCATTTATCTATCTAGCCTACTTACTGCCTCCACAAGCAAAGTTGGAATTATTTACTTTTACTATTGACTAATATGATAATATAATATATGATTTAATGTTTAATATGATTTAATATGTTTAAATTAACCCTTCAAGCCTTATATTTGCAAACTGAATAGACTTGTAAGATATTCTTTGGCTATTCATTACACCTAGTTTCAGATCCTCCAAAATCTGAGAGATTTCTTTCCAAACAATTATATGTTTCTGTATTATTTCTGACAAATGTGTCTATTTGGTACAGTTGCCAATAATTGCTTTTGGAAAATCAACATCAATTTCATGAATCCAGTCTTAGTAACGAAAGATGAATGTCATTCTCTAATTCTGGTGAGCTTTGAGCCTTTTATTCATCATGTGTCAACTTTAACGGATTTTCTTGTAATTGTAGAATAATTTATGAATGAATTTCACATACACTGAAAATGTGCTTGTTGAAATCATATCTTCAGCAAACAAAACCCATCGCGATGAAATCTCAAAACAACCATTTGGAGTCCATCTGGAGTTCGAGTCCAGACACATGACAATCATAACAAGGTGAGTGTATATTTCCTAACTTGGTTATTCTTATTTGTAGTCTGTGCCATGGGGTTTCACGAAGGCCAAGCCAATTGAGTCGGTGTCCACCAGTGTGTCGACGATCAATCCAAGTCAAGCATGTAGTTAGAACAACAATATGTAGTAAGGTTAATAAAAAGCTTTGGTAAAATGAAGGCAAATTTATGCAATTTTGGTAAAATATCATCAAAGAACAGATACTACTCACCGTGTTTCAGAAATATGCACGGATGCGCTAACATTTTTTCATACGTTTCTGATAAAACTAACTATTAACCATTTGGAGACAAGGACGAAAGATAGTTAGTTTCATAAGAAACTTCAGGCAAAATGATGATAAAAATGCCTCAACTTTAAATGCCTAAAAGAGAGTGTAATATTTCACTCAAGTTGCATGGATTTAACTCTATTTGGCCACAGCTTTTCATTACACTAACTAGTTATTGTTCCTCGAACCGCATGCTTGACTTCAGATTGATGGTCGGCAAACTGGTGGTCACCGACTCACTGGCCAACTGTCAACCAACGTCGGCAGAAAGTCGATTTGGCCGATCGTGCGACCTCGAGCCTGCCTGTGGTGCGACCTCGTGCGGCCTATACCACAGGGAGTTGTCAGTCAGACAGCTCCAATTGCAGAGACACAAATGAACGTCTAGATAATTCTGCGCTATTTCTCTTTGTGAAATGAAGCAATGACCTCTATTTCAACCTTCGAGTTGAAATGTGATCTTCTAATTGCGCTGCGCTATCGAAGGCGCACGAGAAAGTTATCTGTTATCGGGCTGGGCTGGACAAAGCGCGCTTCTATTAATAGAATTCTCTCTATCTCTCTCTCTCTCTCCCTTCTCTCCCTGACAGGCTTGAAGCGACCGAGATATTATGCAACACTCATTGAGGATTCTTCCATTCATTCACAATTTAATGAATGAACAATAATACAACCTGCAACCTTGAATGACGAAAAAATCGACAAACATTGAAATTCAGGCATAGTCAGAATCATGGTCAGAATGATAAAAAGAATGATATGAAGTTCAGGGTTAAGTCAAGAATTCTGAGTAATTATATGCATTGTCATCGATGCGTCATGCAAATGTATAAATTATCGCAACCAAAAATGTTTATTGCAACATTTCACGATTGAATGCATCATCATCATGTAGCGAAAATCACTGAGAGAAATGAGAGCTAAGGTTATTTATTCCAAGGAAAAACTTGCCTAGATATGCCAGACAGCCGATCGATGACAGTTTTGGGCCAGTCCACTAACATCAGAGACCACCGTCAAAAAGATAACCGTGAAAATTGGAGGGGGGGGCAACCCTCGACTTTAAGAGATCACATTTCACGTCATTTTTTGAAGAGAATGGTCGCAAATTGACATGATCATGCATTTTACTTCCAAATGAGCCACTTTCGAAAAATTTGTTGGCCCCCATATTTTCACGTGGCCCACGACTTTTTGACGAGGGGCCCACGACTCATTTTCTCGCGGGATGCGTGAATCACGCGTGGCATACGCCAGTCACCTAGTGCGATATATATGCATGATTCGAAATATTTTGATGGATTCCGTTTGACCTACTCTTACTCAGAGTTTGACCTGTTCCTGCTGGATGTCGACCGTGCATGCCCAGTAAACATTGTGACGTCATTGTGACGTCCCATTGATGTCATCATGCGTCTGAGACGTCTATGACCAGAACGGGATGTCACAGTGACCTCCCATCAAAGACGTCAGAATGACCGCCTGTGTATGACGTCACTGTGACATCCAAAGTGTGACCACAAACATGATCAATGAGCCACAACCACGGTAAGTTACAAAATTATGACGTTTACGCTATGATAAATGATTTCCACTTAACTGCACTAAGTTTTGGGACTATCTTTTTTAATTTCCATTCTCGAACTCTCGCTCTCTCACTCCCTTTATCTCTCTCCTCGCTTTTCTTGATACTTTTCCTCTGATAATGATTCTCTGTCATAGCCTAATTTCTCTTCTTCTTTCCTTTTCTCTTTCTCCCTATTTCTATTCATCTCTCAACTCAATTCTTTTCTTCCTCCTCTTCTATTTCTCCCCACCTCTTCATTTTCTTCTCTTGTTCCAATTCATCATTTCTCTTCTTCTTCCATATCTCTTCTCACTTCTCTTTTTCCTCCTCTCCTTTCTCTTGATTTCTCATTCTTCCTCCTCTACTCTGTCTCCTCATTTCTCTTCCTTTTATTCTTCTGTTTCCTTATCAGCTCCTCGTTTTCTTCTTCTATTTCTTATTCTCCCATCAATCTGTTTTCTGCTTTGTTTTTATCTAAAATCGATGTATCTTCGAAAATAACATAATGCAAAAATTCATCACTAATTTCTACCCATGCATTTCTTATTAATAGGATTCATGTTTATCGCAGGGCATTTGATGAATCCCAATTTTGCGATTGCAGTTGGAATAGAATACAATTGCAATAGTTCAATATCATAATTCAACGGATCTTTTTTTCGGATTCATTCGTGCCCGTACTCGATGCATGGAATGAGTCTGTCTTTCGATGATTTACAAGCATCCCAGCGTTGGCGGTCACGTCATTAAGTGCAGCCCTCGTATTTCATTTCTGAATAGAGGAGAACTGCGCACAGATTATTTCCCTACTGCCGCCTGGGCGTTGACCTTCAATCAACGCGTCACTATCGATAATCACATGACAGCGAGAGGAAACGTGCAAGCAGTCCTTCATTTCATTCATGTTACTCGCACTGCGCATCGAACGTGATTCATGTCTGCGATACGGTTTTAGTGATAAGTCTACGACTTAGACCAAACTTTCTTAAACGACGCCTCGAGCACCTTTCCTTTGGACATTTGGAAGAACTTAAATCCGCCACCCATATTCGACCTCCACAATCAATTCATAGATCATTTATATCTATTTTCAAGTTGCAGACCAGCAGTTGACGACTAAGCTTTTGCCTTTACCATCTTACAAAACATCTTGTGATTTGGTTCACCTCATATTTAGTGACTTGACTTTATCTCCTACATTAGTCGCTGAAAACCAGGGCTTCGAATGTCATCTCGTGATCTCTGACAAGAAAATAGTCTAATGCAGTACAACAAAATGATTGATATCATCAATTGCCGGAGTTTACAGGTGAGATGTCTACTCTTTTCATTTCTTATTAAGTTTAAGTGAATTAACTATATACGCACTGGATTAGTTATAAGCTTATTTTCACGAAATTATTATAAATGTTGAAGCTAATTCATGAAATCGCAAAAATAAAAGAAAAATTATTTAAATTGTCCATAAAACATGGCATCATCTGATATCAATTAATTTGTTTCAAATTTCTTGGCTCTCGAATTGGAATCAGATTAATTCCTCCTGCCGAAGATAATTTACCATAATTAGAGGCTTTACATACATTTTGCCATGCTTAAAAAGGAACGCTGCTTCGAACATTTTCATCTTCTTGTTATTGAACTGTTGTGTGATCATTAATAAAATACTCAAAGTTTTCTGCAAAATACTGAAGTTTGTACCATAGGATTATAAATGACAATGCATAGGCAACCATTTTGACGATCAAAATGTTGTGATTGTGCATTGATTTTTTTTACGTAAGTGAATAATTTGAATGTACTGTAACAATGTAATAATGTAAGAATAGTACAGGTATCTAAGCTTATTAAGCAAATCTAGATAATGATTATGATTCTACGATTTTACAGTATTTGAATAATTGGACGATTGTACGTCACATATATCAGTTTGCAATATCGTAATGCATTCACATACATAAGTTTTGTTGAATAATATTCAAGTAAGCTTATTTTGTTGAATGTTATCAATTATTGCGAAAATGAATGAATAAATAATTTGCTTTTGCTCATGGATGTATCGGATGCAATGTATTTTTTGCTAGCCTAGATTTTTATGAAATGGTTGCAAACATAAACATGACAATATTATAATTTGCATATTTGTAAGGTTAGCAACACATTATGGGCTACATGAAATAGGCCTATATTCGATTTAATTATAATAAAACGTTATGTTTCGCATTATGTTGTAAATAGAACAAAACGTTTATTATTTGATGATAATTATTATGTCTAAAAAATGATTCCCCTTTACTTAGTTTATAAATAAAGCCACTAAATTCATTTTGATAAAATTAAAAACTAATTCTTGCACAATGCATTTCGTCCAGTCTTATTCAAGTGCAAACATGCAGGATTGAATATAAAATACAAAATCTGAAATCATACTTCTACAGCAATGAATCTATGAACAAAAAGATTGTTCATAGATGTATTACTGCAGAAGTATATGATTTTAGATTTTGTATTTTATATTCAGTCCACGTTTGCACTTGAATAAGAGTGGGCGAAAGACATTGTGCAAGAATTAGTTTTTAATTTTATCAAAATAAATCTAGTGGCTTTTTTTATTCATTGATAATTATGATGATTAATTTTATCATGATTGTGCAATTAGTTGTGTGTAAATAAATTATAGCCGGAAGATGATGGTCGCTTGTCCCGCATTTGCTTGAAATACAAAGGAAATACTATCTAAACAAGGAATTCTCTCATCATATGAATGTCAAATTTTACTGGGTTGTACAGTATTAATGCAAAATCATGTTTAAATTCATGATCTAATTTTACAGGCGATAAATATCCGAAGATGGTCAAAAATCAAAAATATATCGAAAGCTGTGTCCCTGTCCAGATGCAGAGCATTGCATGCATTCAAAATATAATGACAATGTGAAATATATCGAAAGCTGTGTCCTTGTCCAGATGCAGAGCATTGCATGCATTCAAAATATAATGACAATGTGAATTTTAAAATGTATGAGGGGTTTTTTAAATTTTAGTCTAATTTTAGTTTCTAATTATGTCTTCAATTTATAATTTAGCTTCGATATCCTCTAGATTTTAGGCAACAAGCCTGAAGAAACTTTTATTTTGGATTAGTTGTGCCTCATATGTCAATGAAAGAAATTTTATATTTTACGAACTACAGAATTATATATTTTTCATATTCAATGTAGGCCCTATATGCCTACATGTCGAAGCATCTTCTCTACGGTGACTATAATTCGATAGGCATGCATTTCGACACCTCTGATTAGCATTTTCATCATATTAGATATTGATATTCTAATATAGTGATTTCTCTTTTGAACGTTGTATATATGTATGTGTTGTATGTGTATGTAATTTTTGTGATCTAATTAAAATTTTGCTGTTTCTTACTTCAGGTAGTCGTGCTTACAAAAGGTCAATGGAATATCGAAGAAGGATCCGTGATTTATCAGCGTCTGCTTTTGTCTCAAGTGGAACGTGTATGCAAACAAATTTGCGAAAATATAATTATCCACAGATGATTCCAATGTTTTCGTTATCTTCATAATTGGGTAAATGATTGAAACTAGTTTTAAGTACGGTAATGGGATGTCTGTCACGATGTCAAGTGACTCATTAGGACGTCTCGTAGGAGCACTTTGAAGACGTACGTTGGATGTCCCGGCGGGATGTCAGACTGACGTCCTGTGAGAGTTCCGCTGTGACGTACGTGGGATGTCCCGGTGGGATGTCATACTGACGTCCTGTGATGCTTCCGCTGTGACGTCTTTTTTACTGTCAAATAAGACGTACGTGGGCCATCCTGGAATGACGTCGTCATGACATCCCGCTGACGTCACATGTTTACTGGGTGACGATTGGAAGTCAGGTGTGAACAACTAACTGTCATTCCGACAGTAAATGACTCGGCACTTGCTTAATTGTTTGTTATCGTTTAGCCTATTTGCTTTATATTCTGTAGGCTATACTTCCCTTCTTTATCGCGATAGAATATTCGATTGAAGCTTTTTACACTTATTAATTTATTCGTGTGTAGCCTATAAGCCCTTCTTGGCATACATCATGCCTTGATCCAAATAGGACTTTCTATCCACGGATGTGCTTTGGGCTTGGCACCATGGCGACTATAGTTTAATCATTGAAAAGTATCTTTTTAGTTAATTTACCGGAATAGGTATACATTATAGGCCTCACGTAGAGCAGTAGGCCTATTTCTCAAACTTCTTCTCATCGCGAACTACTTGACAACCGAAATCTCTACCGTGTAAGTAAGTAAGTAAGTAATGTGTTTATTGAAAGAAAAATAGAAATCAAAATATACAAGAGTTTATGACAAGATGGTTGAAATTGCAATTTTACACATGAAACATTCTATTGCTGACCGTGACAGGCTGAAATGTACGTCAGTCTTTAGAAGTATGATATAAATTTCATATTTCTGTGCATATTATTCGATCAATAAAAATAAATAATGAACTATTTCCAAAATGTTTAAACTTCACCATTTACAACCATGCAGTACCACACAAAAAAAGAATTTTGGCGTCTTTGAGTTGAAAACGAAGGCAGGCGAAATCTTCCAGTGCGTAACATAATTGGAGGAACATATTCGTGAAGAGGATGTGCGGGAGATCGGCACTTCGATAGAAAGTTACATCCTAAAACGTTTCGCATCTCGTCAAAATCAGGAATGATATTGCATCTACAGTCATAGTCGCATATTACACGATGTGCGCGTTTACGAAAATTTTCAATCTTCTGAGATAATTCAGCCGACAATTTGCAAAATAAGGGAGATGCATATATGAATAACGAAACAATGCAACTCTGAAAAACTTCAATCAATTTTTCTTTCGAAACAAATGGTTTGAGTGTGCGAATAACATACAATCGACGAGTAGCAGACAATAAAATTTTATCAAAATGCTCATTCCATTTGAGATCGTCCGTTACAGTCACACCAAGAATGGTTACCTTTTTAGTTACCTCAATATTGTCATAAATACACGGAATTATGTTACGTTTGCGATGAAAAATCATCTGCTTACACTTTGCGGGATTCAAGAAAAGTTTATTCGTGATTGACCACTCAAGAATCTTAGACAAATGGTCCGGATTGGGATCGTCTATCGTACAGGATTCGATAAGAGTGAGATCATCAGCATACTTTACAAGCTTTCCATTTCGTGAACCTATCAACATTGTGCCTATGAAAACTGAAAAAAGGTACGGTCCAAAAATAGAACCTTGGGGTACACCTGAAGTAACAAGGGATGGTGGACCAACATTGTCACTAACAAGTAAACGCTGACAACGATTTGACAAAAATGAAAACAACCATGCAATAAATCCACCATTGTAATTTTGCTCTATAAAAATATTCATCAGTCTGTTGTGATGTATCTTATCAAAGGCTTTTGAAAAATCTAAACATGTAAGCCTGACACACATATTTTCTGGGTCTTCCATGAAGGACGTAATAGAATTGTGAATATCTATTAGAGCACTGCAGGTTGAGCCAAGCGGCCGAAAGGCATGCTGATTTAACCGGAAAGATTCCAATAGAAGGTTCTTCATATTCAAGATAACGATGCGTTCAAAAAGTTTCGAAATTATTGATAATAACGAGATTGGGCGATAATCATTGATTGTTGGTTTTCTCACCTTGGGAATTGGCTTCACATACGCATTCTTCCAATACAGCGGAAAAGTTCGAGATCTTATTGAGGACTCAAAAATGTGTGCCAGAGGTTCACATATGACGTCAGCACTTTCGCGTAGAAGAAAAGCACTTATTCCATCATAACCAGTTGCTTGATTCGATTTCAAACGTGTAAGATGGTGATGGACAACCATTGAATCAACATTTATGTCCCACTCTTCGTTCGAAAGATGTCTTAGCTCTGTATCAGGCCTGTCATTAAAATATGAATTAAAGTGTGTACATGATACTAATTGAGAACAATTAGTAAAACACAATTAAAATAATGATGTACGTTCAGTCACGATAATGAAAATGGGTGCTAAAGAGAAATTGTAAAGCTTAAAGGCTCTACACTATACAATCATGCAAATCATTGATAGTAAAGTTGCCATAAGATCAAAAGCTGATATCTATAGAATTCAGACACTCTGTAAATAAGCTAGATAATTATTTATATCATATACAATTTTGCTGATTATGAAAATTTAATAAGGCCTAGCTGCTTATTTTAACCCTCTATCTCCGATTGGGGTCAAACCACGCTAACAGACCTTTATCTCAAAAAACTAGTTCCTACCAGGCGCAAATTCCTCAAATTCCATTACACTTTGTCGTCATACAATTGGGTACACGCCATAGGTTTCCGTCATTCAATAACTTGTGCTTCATTTTCTATTTAATAAGTCAAATTTCAGAAAATAGTTTGCAATTAATTGTTCGATATGCTTTAAGAGTTCCTCTAGTAACGAATAACAATGCTTATCCCTACCCTATGATTTTATCGCATATTTTTCCAAATCTCGAAGTCAAATAGTTTTGACCCTAAAAAGTCGGAAAATTTCGAGACGTACGTTGACTTCAGGAAGGTATGCCGGCCAGATTTTATTTGATAATTAAGCTTTTTTAGAAAAAAGGTCGATTTTAGCTAGAGATGAGTTCTAGCATTACTCGGACTTCGCGTGCATTAGAATATTACAGATGGTTTTCGGAACATTTTAGTCTTGTGTGGAGTTCTGGCATTTTCACATCTGGTTAGGGTAGAACTTTCAAAATTCATGAAGCCCGACTCGACGGTCATCTTTCGCAGATAGTATATTCCTAGTCTGGAACTCTATAGAACGACAACAAAGTATAAAAACAAAGCATATGTCGAGACGATATTTATGTTATATTGATATTTCATTTTATGTACAATGACTGGAAGTATTTCTGTTATGACAAACGAGTTTGTTCAAAGTTACTTGTCAGTGAGGTTATAAAGATCCAAACGAAATTCAAGGTTCAATAGTGTCGATGTAAATGACTCAATATAAATGACAATGGGTTCTGAGTACGTTCCCAAGGCATAGAGGAATAAAAGTAAAATTGAAACACCGATTTCTCTGACTGATATTCACCGAGCATGAGGTAATGATGCAAAACATCGCATCGTACCAACTCTCAAAATATTCACTCTTGATTTAGTCAATATTTGAATTCCAGCTTTTCAAATCGATGCATAAAGCTTTCACGATTCATCTTTAGTTTAACTAGAATTTAGAATCATCAAAAAATATCAAATTCTGAATTCTTATCAGATCATACCCTTCAAGCACTTGTAGCGGACGTTAACAAAGGATTAGTCACGCCCCCCACAGGACTCATTTCACGTATAGTAGACTGGATATCAGCTTGTCCATCTTTCAACATTTCTTCGGGCACCACAACTTGGTCTTCATCTTTATCGGTTGTCATGCAATAAACGAGCTTATCACTGAAGTTATCACGCATTGCCACGGGGAGATTGCCCTTCATGTAATTCAGGAGTCTGACGTACGACGTGTAAGGGCGAACTAGACGATTCATTGGCAGCATGAACAAATTCATAGCCATCTGCTCCAGGTGCCTTTGTCTGGAAAGAAAGATGAAAATGCAGCAAGCAATTAAGAGAGGAAGTAGAGGCACAGAAAATACCAAAACTACAAAATATGCACAGAAATCTGATTAAAATGAAACGTGATTAAAATTCTTGAAAGCCAAAAAGGACCTTTTTATAGCCTCCAAAACTTGATACACAGAAGTCGTTTGAATTTTAAATTGGTAATCCAACAAGCTGTGTGCATGCAGATAGAGCAAAATTCATCGAAAAAATTGAAAATTTGTTTTTCGATCAATCACCAAATTTCCGCAAGAATCAGCTAAAATCTGCAACAAACGTCCACTAATTGGAAGACTACCCATGATCGCATGAAGTCTCAATAATCAGCTGATAAATCGACACATGCCTAGGCAGAATATGAATATTTTCAACCAGCAAAATTCTGATAACCCGAAAACTATGGAAAAATCACACACCCAATCATACTATCCTAACCGTTGAATCTTTTAAGCCTATTTTATGGAGCGTTGCCATAGCCCTCTATTAGAATATGAATAGCAACTATTCTTCAGAATACCAATAAAAATTGGCGGATTGGCTGTTGTCGATCGATTTCGAGAGCTTCTTTCCCAGGGGCAGTGGAAAGTTTTACAGAATAACATATGACTTTCATGACCTAAGCCTTGATCCGGCGAAAAATCGTCTACATGCAAAACTTAAATAATTCACTTTTAATTACCGTTGGAAAATAAAAGCATTATCCCTACGGCTGCACGGAATAGTGGTTTTGTTATCGGTCACCGCGTAGTTCACATATTAACCAACTCTTACATCATGATCTTGTACATTTACAAGCAAAATTTTAACCATGGATATCTATAGTTAATACTTCATATGACTGAAAAATAAAAAGCAGTTGTTTAACCGACAAACGTTTACTGAAAAACAGATAGCTTATGATGCTGTTATAGGGCTTTACATGACTTGCAATGGCCTAATACAGTTGAGATCACAACGAGGATGTAGGCGAGTATAGTTGGCGGAGGCGAAACGTAGACAGGTTTTTGAAACTGTCTTCCATTTGGAATTGTTGTAGTATTCCGTGCATGTAAATGCTGTAAAGCAACATGATACATTCCATGAAAATTCCAAATAGTTCATGTGCTTTGTAAGGACCTGCTTATCATTCGCTTTCATCAGCTGGACCCAACCAGATACTCATTTCTTACTGAGCACGTTCGCTGCACGATGATGAAGTCAAAATCCGTAAAACTTTTGCGTGATCCCAGGTTTCTGGGCGCCCTATGAGCATCAGTTGTGACACTAATTTAGGCCGAATCCGTGCAATCTAATATTTATTAGGCATGTATATATGCAAACTTGTCGTAGATACGCTTGAATTTTTTTAAAAAATTCATCTTAATGCAAGGCAATCTTTCTGTGAAAAAGCAGCGCATTTTCAGCGCTCCCATAGAAAAAGTTCTCAATAGGCAAATGAAAATATCAATTCACCATTTGTATGATGAAATTTATGTTATGTAAGCCTATAAATGTGCTAAGTTTTCATAGATAAACCGGATATAACCGGTGAAACCCTAATTATCTCACACTTCAACAAGAATGCTAAAGCCCTGACTAGTTTTCATAACAAAGCAGAACAAGCGAGCAAAGAACAAAATGAAATTTTCTGAACTGACAAAATAAATGAGAAATCAAGAAATGCTTGTTGCTACCGGGCGGAAGATGGTAACTTATTAAAGTCACTTCTTTTTCGAAAGAAAAACAAATCAGTCTGAGTAATGACGCGTACTTCGAAGTCGAAAGCACATATAAACTAAATATGGCAATCATTTCATTTTGAAATATGAACATTCAAATACCTAATCATCACTTGATTACTTACAGCTGTTTTACTTCCTCTTGGTCCGTTATCGAGGAAGCAAATTGGTTCAATATTGCCAACACCAATGACAAACCAAGCTGCAAATGAAATAGGAATGACTGAATATGTTTTCTCAATCAAGCAAATACAGGGAGTACCGAAGGGGGGGGGGTCGGTTGGTCGTCCCCCCATGGAAATTTTCAGATAAATTCAGAAACAAGCTAAAATTAGCATTACCGAAAGACTCTGGTATTGGAGTGGATTGTAATGGATTCTTGAGGTAATACATACATGCTTCTGTATCAATACTTGTTAATTTCTCGTCCAATTTCATGGCTATTAGATATCAATGTTCAATAAGCAAAAAATGCATCGAAGTGAAAATGTTTTGGTCATAATTCATAATACTTTATAACTAAAAATTGAAGTATTGGTCGAAAGCTACGAATCAGGTGGTAAAACGAAGCCCCAAGCGCCTACTACTTTCTGCAAACTTGTCAATAACAAGAGATGGATCAATTAACAATTGGTCTGCATTTGTGATGTAGGATATATCATGATAATATAGTAGTATATGCAGTGTTCGTACTGGCCGATTTCGCATTTTTCGCGCCCCGCCCTGCGATTCGCGCCCCCAACTAATTGGTCTAAGATACATGTATGCACGAGCGTAAGGTCAATACATACATTTTTCAAACATATATGGAATTCATATAGGCATATTTACGGGTCAATTTCATAGGTCTATGACGATTTAAAGCATTTATTAGATACCTTTGATGGAGTAGATGAAAACATAATTGATTAATGGATGGCCCTACATGGAGCAGACAACCATATGATATTAATGAGATCATATACGAACATATAAGTACGTTATAATGTATTCATTCTAATTCGGTACTATAATATTTCCGCAACGTTGAATCAAATGAGCCTAAGGAACCCCGAAAATGCCTTTTCCAGTTCCAATTGGCTAGGATTTGGTTGTGGGGCCTTAGAAAAATGCCCGAAATCACTACAACTAAATCTGGGCCAAATGGAACCGAACCAAAGACTAAAATCGGGGTGTTAGGGCCTGTCATACCTGACATTTTCTCGGTGTAGTCAACGTCTTCGTTAAAATAACGTCGCTACACTTTCCATCTGGTACTGAAATGTAACATAATAAGTTTCATTAATACACCGTAAGAGTTTATGCCCTATTTTCCTTGTGATTTAAATGAAGAAAAGATCAGAAATGAAAGTACACATGTAAGTAGTTTCATTCAATCAGGTACATGATGATCGAGCTGTGTTGAATCAAAATGCTGTCTAAAAGCGCTAGGCACTGATAAAGAAAATATCACTTCAATTTCTTGGGAGAAATAACTTTCAGTTCTTCATGTGCTTTTCGCTTCAAAGTACCAGTCATGAGCTTCTCAGCTACTGCTCGTTTCTTTTCTTCCATCTTCTCCTTCTCATCAAGCAGAGCTTTAAGGTGGTCCTCCTCTCCCTTTAATGACCGTAATGCCTCCTCCTGCATTTTCACGAGGCTTTCTTTCCGTTTCATGATATCGCTGATTCACTTTTCGTTGTTTTTGGGACCGGACTCTAACTCATTCAGCTTTGAATCATTTTTCTTCTGATTTTCGAAAGTTTTTAATATATTCTTCTCTGCTGCCTTCTTCTTCCTTGCTGCCTCTTCCTCCATCTCGCTCTTCAAACGCAGCTCATATGCTTGTTTGGCTTTGGCAACTTTCTCCAAAAGTGCCTGTGTCACTTCGAAGTTACGCGATGAGATATTATTCGATGCCATGGCGCTCTTAATAACGACGATCGCATTTATTGTAGTCACGGACAGGTTACTCCGTTTCTTTGTCACTAGATCAGGCAGCAAACTGAAGACCCTCTCCACTTCTGCGTTTCCGTGGGGTAATATCATCGTGACTCGAGCCAGACGACTCAGACTTGGCATCTTTGAGGACATTTTCTGCCAGTATTCTCCAATGTCCATTGGCTTCTCTGTTGTACCTTGGAGGAGTCGAGCTTCAACTTCAAGAGTAGAAATCTCGCTTTGAGGAACAATTTGAGGAAAGCACTTCGCAAGAGTCTTCGCCCAGTTCTTCAGATCAGCATCGTTCGAATGATGTGGGGAAAGAAATTGGCACGATTGAAGCACATCATTTTCAAACGGTAAGTACTTGAGGAGCTTTTCAGTTCCCCTCCTGAAGAATCGCTTCACCCTTTCAAAAATGTAATACGCAGTGATGATAAATAGTCCCTTAATAAAATGTAAAATACGCAGTGATGATTACGGTATGTCGTAGTAGGTTTACACACTATTCCTATTTGTTAGTGTTATGTCAGGAAGGCATTTTCTGGAATAAGAAGGAAAATATTCAATTCTATTACTGTCATCAATCTGATACATAGTCGTAGACACATCTAACAGTTCCCAGTGATATATTATAGTCAAATATTTTTTGGAGAGCGAAAATATATGGGACAATATTGGGGCGCGAAAATATTTTCGGAATTTTCGCGCTCGCCTTCATTTTTCGCGCATTCGCGCCCCAGTACTAACACTGTATATGCAATAAGTATATAATATTATAATAATATATAATCTACAAAATATGCATAAGATAAATAAATGTTCGACATTCCACCCCCTCCCCCCAAAATATATCCCATGTACGCCCTTGAGTAAATACATTACCAAAATTTAAATACACTCATCTTTGACCTACTACTGTTCACTACTGTACTTTTATCATTGATCCGAGCTAGATACGTAGCAAACTGATCTGCATTTTGATAATAGACATCCATCGGGAGTTCTCATTATTCAGCTAAAGCTGATAGTGAATTGAACAAGCAATGATGCATCAACCGTTTCCGCCAAACCAGATTTCAGGAGTAATGCCATAAATACATTACGTTTTCTCTACATCTTATCTTCCAGGTGGATGTTGCTATACAACTCCTAACCTAAGAAAATGAGTGCACGAAGTGATTACAGGGTGGAGCCAGATTTAAATATTCAAATTCCCAGGAAATTTAATCAAATTCGGCTACCTTGTCTAAAAATTCTGATTCATTCATCAAATTGTGAACCACTATGCAGTGATGCCTCTATGGATTGCAGTATCGTTTAGCTACTTTTATTAATGTGCAACCTCCACATTTCATCATCAGAATAGAAAAGTTCGATAATCACATTATAATATGAAGCATCAAATAATAAAATAGTCTTAATTTTTTTACGAAAGAATTGGACTTAAAATTTTCGTAATTTCGCAGTAGATTCGAAATTTGAGACAGCATGCAGCCTTTCAAAAATGCACTCTTGTAATTTCCTCCTACAATCTTGATTGTATGCTGCAAGAGGTGTTGCTTATTGTGTCATTTTATAAGTCAGTTAAAAAAAGATAAAAACGATTTTTTACTCCCCAATGCTTTGATCACGAGTTTATACCCGACAACGATTTGTTTTTACCTCAACTAAGAATTAAATCCAACACTATTATGAACATCACTGTGTATGAATAACTAGTGTGTTATGCACTAGTTAGTGCACTTTAATTCCAAATTCAAATTTACTTACTGTTTTTCAAAAATTTGTTTGCATTACTTGATATGATAATTCACTACAAGCTACAATTTGGCAACGGAAAACCATGTCCGAGCACATCATTGACAAGTTTACCTGGAAACGAAGCAACTTTATTGAGTCAAATAAATCTGCCATCTAGATGTGGAGCGCATTTTGTCGGTGATCGTGGAGTGGACCGACTCTGTCGGACAAATGGCGAGATATGCGATTTTTTAGCCTATGAATACAGAGCACCTCAACAGATGAATGAAGTAGAACCAAAGAATTACAAAGATGCATTGGACTAATCGTTCTACATTTCAATCATCAGTTTCATAGTCTTCTCTACAAGTTTGAATTTTTATGATTGATATTTTCCCCTCGCTCAATTGCGCGTATTTTTTGTACAGTGTAAGCAGATCTCTTAGTCTCATTTTTCTACTGCTTGAGCAAAGGGGTGGAGACGAGTTCGCACCTTATTCACTAGGCCACGCTGACGGTACAGTAAACTGTCGTATCACTTGGAGCTACTGTCTTCACCTACATTCTTTTGTACTCGTACCGTCAGCGTGTCCTGGAAGGTGCGAACTCGAAGTTCGGTTCTGGTCCTGGGTCAGGCGAGTGCGGTCTGGGAGTCCAGGGCGTTAATGTCTTATTGACTTAATAGTTGTCATTCTCTCTAGATATTCAATATATTATGGTCTACGACAGACCTTTCCTGTAAATCCACATTCTATGTAGATTCCTCAGCGATGAATATGAAATGACCGGCACCAATACGTACATATCGCAAGAAATATTATACTTACACTATGAGACAAGATTTCAGCATGATTCGTGTTCATCCAAATGTAGAAAAGAAGATTCCGAAGAGTCGACGATCCTTCTTGAATGTTTAATGAGGCACTAACTATTTTTAAGAATTCGACTCCCACCTGAAAACAACGGAGAATAACTTTTCACTACCCGATACATGACACAAAGTCAATTGAGATAACCATCAAGATGGATGAAACTGAAGTAAAGTTCTGCATTAGTTTCTTGTAAGCATGCCCATACTAACAGGTATTTCCATTCGCCTACTGAACGAAGTTTACATGAACGTGCCTTTTCACCAAATAAGGACGATAACCTTACTGAAGGCAATGCAAATCAAGGAAGTTTGTATATTAACTATCCTCCTCATTTCATCTAATCCCAATCATGACAACAATTCTGTGCCAATCGTGTCGTTCTGCCCTAAGAGGTTGTTCCGAACATGTTCCGCGCTTTATCTACTGTTATGATGTGGTTTAGCTCAATCAAGCCTTTCAACAAATTGAGTGCGGCATTTAGCTATACACAAAATCCTGTGGAGTCCTTAATCGGGTGTGGTAATGTGAGAAAGTCTCATGGTCATTGGTTATAAGCCTATCAATAGTAGTTATTTACATTGTATCATCAATTGTTAATAATATGGGCTACTGTTAGAAACCAATCATAAAATATTGTAAAATTCGGCTAAATGATTAAAACCCACCTATTTGATCAGTCAAGGAAGAACCACGTATTCAGAACCCTATGGGCTTTTTTACTAAATCAGCAAACAATTTATCAACTAATTTCTCTACAGTCAAGCAATTACATAGTACGGAAGCCTAAAATTGACATCACTTGTAGTCATATGAAATAGAAATATGTGAGTTTACTTACATCGTCAAGCACTTCAAGACTTTTGTCTGACTGGCGTATTCGCGGGAAACATTTGAAAAACGACCGGATGCTAAGATCTACGTATTTCTAAAAGGAAAAATCAATCATCAATGAAATGAATTAATTACATTAACAAAATATAATGGAATTTATCAAGACGATCAAAATTTAACTGTAACTACATTGTTACTCAATTGCGCTTACTTTCAATGATATTCACGAAATGATGATATAAATAGTATCTGCATAATATTGATGTAAAATTCCGGAAAATCAGCCATGACCCCTTTTTCATAGGCCGAACAACTACCAATATAATTAAGTAGGCGTTTACTCATGTTTAAATAGAAATCATCATATCACATAAATTCACCAATTCATTTCAGTGTCATATGTACTTTGCAGAGAGTTCCTTAAGCGTACTCGTACCATTACAGGCATAAATATATTCGAAAACTTTTTGGTGCGCGCTAGAGGCATTCCATACTTTTTTAATAATAATAAAAAAAAATATCAGTTTTAATCAGTTTTTAAAATCAGCAATAAATCAGTTTTCTTGGTAAAATTTCAGGAAGGATTTGAGTCGATGTTGACTCAATTTTCTCATAAATCTTCCGTAGCTGCTTGGAATCTTCTTTTAATGAGTCATTCGAACAACTGAAATTTCTTTCGATATACAGAGTGGTCAAAAAGTTACTATACAGTTGATGTTAAACTAATTATTCGCGTAAACTAATTATAATTTCTCTCATATCTATGATATTCTCTCTTCTATGGTATTGCTATCGATATCTCTGAATCGCGGATTCAAAGTGTTGAGATTACTGATTCATTTTGCGTAGATTGTGCATTTCCCCCTACGATCGATATCTTCAATTTCCTATCTCGAATGCGCTTTCTTCACCGCGCGCGTTGACTGAGTGCTTTTCATTGAGCGACGTAACTGATTTCTGGCTGTCTGCCTACCTCAACGCAAACCGAATACGTGTATTGTGTGCAATAATGCCTCGTAAGTTGACGTTAGATGAAAGAAAGTTTGTCTTAAAAATGTATTGGAAGTATGAGAACGCGCAGAGAGTGATCGCTATGTGGAATACTACTTTTTCAACACCTGCTCCTACAAGGTTGACAATTTATCAAATACGCGATAAATTCGAAGAAACAGGGTCAGTGTTTGATGCTCCACGATCTGGACGCCCTGTGAGTGTAACAACTGAGGAGAACCAATACCTTGTTGCTCAACCTTTACAGCTAAGTCCCAATAAGTCAACCAGACGTTCCAGTCTCGAATTAGGAATTCCTCGTGGATCCTTAATCAATATCCTTAAACAACTGAAGATGAAGCCATACATACCACGTCTCCTTCATGGCCTTCTTGAAGATGACCCTGATCGTCGAATGCAATTTGCGGAACACTTTATCAGCGCAGCGATCGATAATCCTCAAATTTTGAACCAAATCGTTTGGACCGATGAGGCGCAATTCAAGCTCAATGGACATATCAACAGACACAATTGTGTCTATTGGACTTCAGAAAACACTCACATCACAATCGAAACCCAGCTAAACCAACCAGGCGTGACTGTTTGGGCTGGCATTACATCTTCTGGAATAGTGGGACCTATTTTCTTTCAAGGGACAGTTACTGGTGATGCTTACTTGAATGCCTTGAAAATAATTGTCCCCCAATTACAACAACGTGATGACTTTCAACAACTTTACTTCCAACAGGATGGAGCCCCCGCTCACTATTCTTTAGCTGTGAGACAGTATCTGGATGACGTTTTCCCCGGAAAATGGATTGGGCGCCGTGGTGCCGTGGAATTCCCTCCTCGTTCACCAGATCTTACCCCGATGGATTTTTGTGTGTGGGGAATTGTTAAGGATTCGGTATTTGCTAAACGTCCCAAATCTCTTGCTGATCTGCGAGAATTCATATCTGAATCGCTCAGTGACATTGGCAGGAACACAGATTTATGTCGCAAAATTTGCCGAAGTGTTTTCCTGAGATGTCAAGAATGTGTTGAAGCACAGGGCAAGCAGTTTGAGTATTTACGTTGATTAGCATTTATTAGAGATCTTTTTCACTAATATTGCCTTTTAATGTTCGCAGTGGGCTCTGTTTGCGCGAATTATAGGCCTTATTTAGTTTAAGCGAATTATACGAGCTTTGTTTACGCAAATCATAGTTAGTTTACGCGAATAATTAGTTTAACATTAACTGTATAGTAACTTTTTGACCACCCTGTATTTACCGACTAGTGTCCGGCATGATTCTGTGCACGCGATTTTCAATTATCTTTTTGGTTAATGCCAACGACTACAGAGCTTGCATACTCAAAACGTTATCGAATAGATGCTGCATACACTAAACGAAGATCGCATGGGGATAAAACAGGTTTCAGGTGTCTAATGATAATGAGCAAGCTTGATAACCACTATGCCACACCGACTTGCCTTCGACCTTCGATACTTGTAGCCTGGGGCCACTTACACTCAATGCTGGTTGACTACCACTGACCGTGGGGGGATGGATTCACGTATCATCATAATCATATGGAACGCGAGGCCGCACACACACACGCGATGGAAGACGCCGTACAAGATGCAGGGTGTCCGAAAATTTGAATGAAAATTTCCAGGTGTTTTCCAGGATTTCCAGGGTAAAATTTATTTTCCAGGTCTTCCAGGGAAATTTAACAAAAAAACGGGAGGTCAAATTTGAAAGAAAATTTCCGGGAAAATCTACCCAAAAGTTCTGTGGCTAAGGAGCTTACACACCATAAAATTAATATTATTGAAGACAAAAATTTGAAAAGTGACGTAAAATTGGTTCAATTTTTAAGGCGCAGGTGATTCCAAATAACAAATACCAATATATGCATCAAACGGCTACATTATATTTAGAAAAAAATGAAAATATAATCGATCGTAACAAATTTAAAGCTTGCGGATTGAGGATAACTAAATAGAGAAAGAGTATAACAATAAATAACGAAAAATATAAGACTTAACAATGAAATGTAACATTAACGGAATATCTGTTAAGTCCACTCTATAATAAAATGCAACAAGGTGAACGTCAGAGCGTTGTCATTCAGATAAGAAATGAATTCATTTGAACTGAAGCATTGCAGCGTGAATCCGCGGAAGGTGGAAGACCAAGAGCCAGAAAGAGGAACACTATTGCTGATGTGCTGCATATACATGAGAGTAATCACAATCAGCTTAACAGAATGACGCAGAAGAATTGACCGAGGAAAGCTCACTGGCACACGACGTGTCGGGAATAATATATCTGCATATTGAAAACCTACTTGAAATGTGTTTGAAAATATTCGATTCCTCGGATCATTCGGAACAAGCCTGGTGCCTAAATGAAGTTTATATGTTCAGCACCATTTTGCGTCAGTAGATTCTTCCACACGGCAATCAAGTGTGTAATAGCATTAATCCTAGATTACGGCTCCTAGTTCCCCATACCACACGACGTTAATGAGGGAGTCTACGGCTCATAGTCCACCATTCCACACGACGTTAATGAGGGAGTTTACAGCTATAGCTCGCCATTACGCAAGACGTTAATAACGGAGTTTACGGCTCCTAGTACCTCATACCACACGACGTTAATGAGGGAATTTACAACTTCTAGTTCACCATACTGCGCAGCGTTTGTGAGGGAATTCACAGCTACTAATTCACCATACTGTACAACGATTAGGAGTTCGACAACAGTTCATAGTTAACCACACCACGCAGCTCAGTCTCATTCATTTTGTAAACGTTATGATAAGAGATTCCAGTCACTGAAATATTCTAATTGTATGTGAATGAAGGCTATAATTGTAACAAATAAGGAGAGATATGAAGAGTAGAATCTGGAAAAATAGAAAACAATTCATGTATGACTTCAACAACTTGCAATCAGTGCTTTAATTAGTCTCAAAATTTCCAGGAGTTTTCCAGGGTAAAATTTCATTTTCCACGAGCTTTCCAGGATCTCCAGGATAAAATTCATTTTCCAGGTGTTTTCCAGGGGGCGAGGACACCCTGAAGATGACATCGAAAATCTAGGGATCTACATCGGCCGAGCGAAGGAATTAGCCTTAGATTGACCCTCCAGACGAAAATCGAGGTCTCAACACATAATAAGCAAGAGACGTTGACAAGCATGACATGCAATAAATGATGCAAGCAAATCGCTTCTTCAGCGAATGCTCACTCAATCTTAACATTAATTCGTGTATTCTCATTTCTTTGTTTTGCCTTATACAAAAAATGCTGCTCCGGTTAAATGGAAATCGAGGGCAAATGGAAGCAAAATTGAAAATAGTAGCATCATGACATCTTTACAGCAAGTAGCTCTATCAGAAACATGGTTAGCAAAAGGTGTGTAATTATCCTCAGATAGATTTAGGAGATAAGTGACGAAAAATAACAATTTAGGCTTGTTTACAGATTCCGTGATTGGAATGGGTGACAAGCAAAATGACGTAGACAATGATACTTACTTTACTTTTATATATATAAGTAATGATAAAGACATGATATCATGTCTGTCAATTACTATGTCTTATTATTCAGATAAAATCTTTTAACTTCTCACATTTTCATGAATCATGAATGATGTTGGACATGAACATAACAGCAATAGAAATCTACCATTTTTAATGCTTTTGGACGAATCTCGAGACCTAGTCAAATCTATTCCAAATTTCCGGAAGAATCTCATGCATGATGCAAGCACAAATAGAAGCAAGAACGTCGACTCCAATATTCAATTTCTAACATACAATGTGAAAGAGCTTCTCATGCCACAAGAAGAAAATTTATCATATATCCTCACATCATTTAAGACAACGAATTTTTCATATTCGGATGAATAAATACAAACAAATGAAACCATAGATAAACCAACCTGTGTCACAGGACTATTTATTTACTTACCACTTCCAGCTTATTGAGCATCCTCGCGAAGAGCATTGCACCCTTTCGAACACGGAATAAATTGACGAGAGATGATTCACTGGCAAGTACAGTGTCCACCAGCTGCTGTTTCAGTCGATGGCGATCCGTGATAAGTACATGACGACTGAAAACATGATAATTTGAGATATTAAAAACATATATGCGATTCTATAACAGGAGGTCATTGGCAGGACACTGAGATTAGCTAAATTCATGTGTTTTCATTATTCTATTAAGATTTTCAAGTTAAAAAGTTAGGCTTCGGGTTTCTGGTCCAATGTGGAAAATCTTAAATGTTGCAACCCATCCGCAAAAAACTGTCCACTTGAAGGAATGCCTGTAGATACATGTAAATTGATATCAAGTTTGTAAATTTTGTCATCAACTGTGGAAAGCAAGAATGAAATAGCTCATTTTCATCGAAGTCAAATCATTGAAACTCGATGATTCTCGCAGTCGTCGCAGTAAATTCTCGGAGTGAACACATTCAATAGACTGCGACCACTGAGATGATAAATTAGCCTTTGCAAAGAACTCACTCAGTCTACCGCGAAAAATCTTCGTCGACCAGTGTCAATCAGGCATACGCAAACACAAGAAAAATGAGACATAGCCTAAAGGCACTTTATGGTACTTGCCAGTCGTAGTGGGTAAGTCACGAGCGTAGTAAGATGTTCTACGCGCACTTGGTTGATCTAAACTTGTAACCTCAGCGGTCCAAGATGATATAGGCCTAGTTTATGGACTTTACACACACATTCAAATTTCTTGAATTACGATCTTTGATAAACATGTGGAAAATTTGGTCGGACTTACCTTGGCGCATTGGGTACTAAAATCTTGGCTATAGAAATATCATATTCTTGGATTTTCAGGAGCAATGAATAACATGTTTCAATGGTTAACAGCGTCCTTCGATATCGCTCTTGACTCCTAACAGCAGCCGCACCAGTGGAACTTTTCCTGGTTGATTCATCCGATGTCCCATTTCCCACCTCATCGAAATCTGCTGAATCTCGATGCACTCGAGCATCTATCACCTGCCGCGGGTTGTGTACCGAGGCAGTGGTCAGTTTGCCCAATGTGTTGGCAAATTGGCTAGGAGCATAGGGAGTACTGTGAGGCGAAGTGACAGAATCATCAAATTCGTCGGGAATTTCAACAGGAGCACGTAGAAGCAGTAGAGGATCTGGAGGTAATGGGAGTTGACCAGTTGCGATCGCAGCACCTCGCGCGGCCGTTTCCTTCTTCAAAACGTATTGCTGTAAATATATGTGATCTTTAATTTAGGGTTTAAAAACTGTGTTTTTACATTGCTTTTAAGATCGCTTTCATTGCTTAGTTTATTCCAGCATTTTATATCGATTCTAAACTAGTTCACTTAAAATTGAACAACCATTTTAATAGATTGGCAGCTACAACAACTGTTGTCATATGGCACCTGCAATGTCGATAACATAGAAAGCAGCATGCTGCTCATAACTTTACTGTGCCACATGCTTGGGTCACACTTTTTAACTTAATCAGCTATATTTCACGTCAGTATTTTAAGCATTCGCAGTGAACGTCTCTGGCAAGCCATAGATTGAAAAATGACTGATGGATAACTTGTCTCAATAATCGGCACATGTAACACTTACGGTGTAATAATAGTCTTGTACGAATGGATTTTCCACCTCCAATTGGCGATGATGAATACTGATAAGCCATTCCTTTTCACTGCGTGTCATAAGACCGGCGTATGGGTCATCATTGTTGGGTCGCTCTGGTCCGATATGGTCAGAGTATCGTCGTTGCCTCGGATACTGATCTGTATTATCGTGCCACCGCCGATCAGGCTGTTGACGAGCCTGCATCTGTTGCATCCGGTGCTGAGTCTGTATCTGTTCATTCACAGCTTCAAGATGACTTCTTAGCAATGCCGCCTGTTTTTGCTGCTCCTGCTGTTGTCTCTGCTGCATCAACATGTGAAGGTGGAGGAGCTCCATTTGCTGAGGTGTGGAAGGCATCATGCCGAGTGGGGAGGATGTAGATGGATGATGGAGGAGCATTTGAGAGACATTGGTCGGTGTTATGGGACCAGGTGATGGCGCCACAGGACTAAGTAGATTGGCTGCTCCGGGAGACATATTGCCACCCCGTGCCAGATACGAATGAAAGGCCGGATGTAGGGGCTGAAACATACAGAGATACTTTGATGACCCGTCATATATGACTAAGGATACACAGAAATCTGGCTTTTTAGTGTATGAAGGCATTTCAAGTGTTACAGCTTAATATCGAGTTTTCTACGGCTGACAGGAATGCAATGGTCCTTTCTAACAAACATTAGCATCTGGCTCTAGAGCTTTCACACCACAAAAAATTTTGCAATTCTTTTGCAAACTCAAACCAATGAATTTCGCATTTTTTTCTTGACACAAATAGACCAACAATTCATAGTAAGATGCATCGCATGTGAAAACGACGTATTATTACTGGATTAAGACATCGCGAACGCCTTGTTTCAATCAGTAAGATTAATCGATTGCTTATTTATTGTTTCAAAAGTTAATCGCCTAATAAAACTGCCTACAACTCAGCAATGCGAAGTAATATTAAACAAAATATTAATCAAGCAGACATAATCTCCCTTAGAAGTCATTTTTACAATATTTTGACTGTTGAGTAGACCTTTAGCGAATACACACAAATGAGATGATACAAACACATACACACAGCATGATGGTAAACTGTAAATGAAAAACGTTACTCAGAAGTATATCATGATATTCAAAGCGCTTTGTTAATATCCCGGCCCTGTTTCTGTCGATCTCTTGACTTGTCAAGGACTGAAATGAGATTTTTTTCAAATCCATGCATGCTTTACATGCTTGCTGAATGCTGACATAAAGAACTCTGTACTTTGGATCTTTTATTTGCTGCCTGAGTTCGAATTCTTGATTGGATGGTGTACCCTGTCTGCTCCACACACAGTTCATTGCATCCTCGGCATCGTATTACTACATTCTTTAGAGCAGACGCCAGGGGGGGGGGCTTGAGCATAGGCGAAAAGGTTGCCAATTTTCTTGCATGCCACCGTACAGTGCGTGGTTAGAGATACTGGGTACTGACCGTCTGGCTGCGTGTTAGTGTTGGGTAAACACATTGGCCTATTGTGCGAGTATAGTACCCCACAACTAGGCTAGATTAGACCAAAAGGTTATCGACTGAAACCAATAATGCTAAATTATTCCAAACACTTCCCTCAATACTGAATGACCCCTGACAAACGTCTTAGTTGGTGGGTTGACCTTGACCTCATGGGTATAGGCCAGATTAGACCAAAGGGTTACCGGTTGCAATCCATGTTTGGTCTGATATTCTTTAACCCTATGATGATTATTTTGAAAGCAAATTTTATTATCAACAATAATGGAAGTGCAACTTTGGGATCTATCGTTTCCACATTTTGCAACTCGAATCAATGAACTCTATTACCTTTGAATAGCATTTGTAATAGAGAATGAGACTGCTTATTAAAAGGCTTAATTGAATGATTTCTGCAAGTTGGCGTTAGATTCAAACTTGATGCGAACTTCAAACGAACTAAAATTAGGATTTGTTTTACTGTTCAAATACGGAAAATCCGACCGTAATTCCGTCCAAATCAGGCAAATAGTTTCATTTTAATCGATTGCAGATGCTAACATGATATTTCATATGGAATTGCAAGCTTTGTACATGGCGGAGAAACTTTTGGTACACATGGCGCGGCATGTTGTTGCTCATCATCAGACAAAGTTGAAAATACGAATTAATATTAGTTGTAATTAACTATAGAATTACAAAGTTGAAATTAATCAAAATCAATTTTTGAATATTTGTTTGCAGCAAACTATAGTCAGATCCCATCGCATTTCTTTCTTGCATTCAAAATTCTTTCGTGTCATGCTTGTGTTTTTAAGTCAATTCGATTTCACTTATTGCTATTTGGAACGATGTCATGACACAGAAAGTAATCCTTCATATTTGTAATGTGACAAAGCCCCAATTCATTCCACAGTTGAAAGGAAAGACCTTCATTAATAACAAATTGTGATTGCGATCTTTGTGGTGAAAACACATCGTTGAAAGATTTACTTGATTTGTCATGGAACAATATTCTTGAGTTTCATAAATGGTTATCAACTTCATACTTAAACCAGCAACAAATGAGTAGTGCAGTTATATTACCTTGATGTTACAAAGAGACTGATTCATTACAATTCCAAATGCAAGTTACGGGAGCTCACTGTACGTTGTTGATATATCCACCAGTCAGTCATGCTTTTTCCTATAGCACTGCAGACTCAAAGTGTGCAAAAGCGATCGTGTCGATCGTGTACTTGTGTTCTTATGATTGTGTTCAAAAGGTGTTGTCGGTCTAAGTGGATTTCTAGAATGATGTTATCTAAATCCTAATATGTTTCTTCCTTCTGAAAATTGTTTATAAGGCACCAAACTTTTCAAATTTTTTGGAAGCAGATTTAGAAGTGAACATGTGAATATTTCAGCTTTAGTAGAGATAGTGATTACAAAAGCCAACGATGCGTGAATCCATGATCACTTCAATGACCAAGATTCAATAGCTGACGCTTGAGAGTAAAATTAAAATTTCGATTCCCAAAAATTGGAAAAAGAGCTCTGACTTCGATTTATGAGCTTCAAAATGCTGACGACGCCACTCGCAGTTACTATCTCTCATGATGCAGCATCATGCATGAAATTCTTGAGTTGGAGTCAGTCAAGTGTTACTAACTAGGGCCTATGTTGGTATATTTTTATTACACTTCATTGCCGAGACTTATTATTTACTATTATAGAGGCGTAGCCGAATCTTCGACCCTGGATGGATGGCATTTTCCAGATTGGTAGATTGAGATACAAATAAAATATATATACAAACGAAATTTTCCGCAATACTCTTACATTGGACCCTACATTGTTCGTACGATTCACGTGATCTATATGCATATGAAATCCTCTCTTGAATTCTACAGTTTACCCCGCAAAGCTGAGAGAAGCAAGTGCAACAGACAAATGTCCACGATGCATTCCTTATTCGCAATACATGAGTCAAAAATATGTCATACTACTGCGTTTTTAATTGGTCATCAATGACATTTTGCACCAAACATATCATAAAAATCGATAAAATCATTCGCTAAAACCGAAATATGGCATAGCTGCAGATATGATACGCATACTTTGAATTTCCTGGGGACTGTCATCATCCCTTCGATATAGCTAAACATCAGGTAAATCCGCAATCGATTGTGGTATTCAGTTCGTGATTTCGGGAAATTTATTCTCCATATCAAAAGTAATTGTTGAAATAACGAATTGAATATGTTTTGAAATGAATATCAAAGAGAAGTCTTTACAATAAATGATCGACGTAGTACTATAAGAATCAAGGAGTCATGAGAAGTAATCATTGACTAATAATGGAATGACTAACATTGACTTCCCTCGCTGAAGTATGTGAAATAACTTACTCGAGGTTGCTGTGAATGGGGCGAAAGTCGTTGTTGTTGTTGTTGTAATATAGCATTCGCAATTTGCTGCTGTTGAAGTAGAAGTTGTTGTTGAGGTGTTGGAGAGAGTGATCCTTCCGCCAAGCCAGGGCGAGGTAATGACTGTGGTGACAAATAGTGTTGTTGCTTCATTTGCTGCTGCCTTTGAAGCTGCACTTCCTCGGCCAATTCATCCTCCAATTCAGCTACGGTTTTCGCGCCAGACAGAGACTGTTGACCAAGACCAGATGCAACAAAGCCGGGCTTCGGAGGAGATGGAGCCCAAATTTTGTCGATGCCTTCATCAATGCCTGATATTACTTTGGAGTTTGATGAATCCATTGAATCTGCCAAGTCAGTAGAATTTTCGGAATTACCCGGAATCTTCTTTGACAGCATCTTGATGGCAGGATCCGCAGAAAGCCATGCCGATTCGATTCTGTCATCACGATCTACTTCCAGAACAAGACGCTGAAGATCCTTTTCTACGTCAACGCCCTGAAAGCAAACAAATGAGGCTAGATTATTACGGTAACACTTTCTCCTCTTCGAAACATAAAAACATGAACAGAAATATGGATGTGAATTCATCTACAGCGAGAGGTAAGACAGGGCGGGCACAGGAGAGAAAGTCACACTTATGACAGATTTGCCAGAATTACATCTGTTTCATTTGCTGCATGCACTAGGCGAGATTTGACCATAGAATTTTCTGATCTGTCAGTTGAAAGACGCACACAAGGGGCTTTCGTCAGCTGTTTGCTCAGGAAAAAGTTTCTGTTGTTTGTACAGCTGAAAACAAATTCTGATCCACGTTTCAGCAATGACTTCCCTGAGTTATGCTTAATGGAGGAAATGAGAACAGCAGATTCATCTGGTATGCCAAGACTCGATAACATAAGATACAAAATAGCTCTACACCCCTGTTTTGATGTGTCTCATGAACTACCGCAAAAGCAACAAGTGAAACCGTGCCCTGTGCGCGCCGGCAAATAATGACGCTATTATCGGATACGAAACTAGAAAGTCAGGAACATCATGTCATCCGTGCTACTTGAAAGAATTAACTTTCATTCACTGTTTTCTTCTTCGAAATTTGAAGTAGGCCTGGCCAATCTTCCATTGATGGAAATGCATGAATGCGGTTTAATCTTTTTAACGGCTGGTTAGAGTAAAAAAATATTGCAACTAAGTTTGAGTTTTTGAAGCTTCTGATTCTGAATTATACGTGTACATTAATGCTCAGTTATATTTGTACTTTCAAAAATAAAAATTACACATGTAATTGACGCAAATAAACCAAGGTTGAAGAAGCACTAAACCCATCATGATCGGAATTGCTCTACCACATTTCTACTATTATCCTTAAACTTATTTTTATGACTTTTACTGAAGTCTTTTTGCATCGGCATTACTGTACGGACTGCCGCAGACGATTGTACACATCATCGTTGCATTTTTGATAAATACGAAACTGGAGAACCCGAAGGGACATCTGGCAAGAAGGACATGACATGTCGTTCCCAATGGAATGATCTATAGGTGTCCATGGAAGCCCAGCATCCATGGCATATTGGATGGAATGATCGTCGTCCTGAATCATGATTGCTCTAGTCACCTTACTGCTATATAATTATATATTTCTTGTTCCGTCGTCGCCTCAATCAATGACAGAAAGAACAGAGACATTTGATAATCTTCATGATGCATTAGATGATCTTCAGCATTTCGGGAGCACCTGCTATTTCGTTTATCACATATGTAAATGAGGCTTAAAGTAGGCCTGCTTCAAATTTGAGTTAGACTAAGTTATATTTCGTCAGCAATGTCGAGATCTGTGAGTTAGACGAAGTTATATTTCGTCAGCAATGTCGAGATAATGTTTGAGCCTTCGAATGTACATGTATGTGTAAGTCAACTCCTGACATGATCAATTCGACTTGTTTTCCAAAACGAAACAGATTTCCAAGAACTATAGGTGTAAAGTGTAACCGTGTTGCTATCATTACGAAATACAAACCGATATCATTATTGATATTAAACATTGCACATTACATGTGAATTGTGATTGATTCATTTGAGAGGACTTAACATTACATATACAGATTGTCTAATGAATAATTTAAATGGGTAAATGTAACAAAATTACATATAGAACATCATTTGCAAATTCAGCAGATTCTATACGCTTAGAAAGTTCATTTTACAAAAATTGCTCATGTAAGAATAAATTTCATGACAATAGACAGAACATAGCGGTCAGTGTACTCAAAACAGCCTTATTATTCGCATAAAGTTAAAATTGCAATTCATTATTTTCACTTTTGACTGCATTTCGTGACACGCGCGTGGGACATTAGATCGGGAGTGCTATTGTCTAGTGGTTCCCAACCGCTGTGTTGCGGGAAGATAACTGGTGTGCCGCTATAGATAATAGGTGGAAGACATTTCACTTCATTTCGTCATGCCAGTTGCGATACCTTCGAGGCCGATTGACTGACTGTCTTCTTTATTGTTTGAAAACAGTCGACTCAAGTCACACTACACACGCAACTGCTTATTTCTTTCTATTCTCGATGAACTGATACTGAGTGTTACAATATCTGACTGTTATTGATCAAAATCGCTAAACATTTTCAACTTCTGTGAACTATCGTCGTGACGTAAGTTGAGCCCCTGTTACGATGATTATGTATAATAGATGAGCCACTGTAGATTCTTTACATTATCTTCTTTTTTATTATTATTTCACTGCAAAATGGTTTCATGAGCAGTGTGCAGCAAAAATTTTGAGAGCTCAATAGTGTGACGCGATGTAAAAAAAGGTTGGGAACCGCTGGTCTTGATGGATACGAGAGGAATGAAAGTTTACAACGAATGTGTGATTAGAATGACATGGAATTTATTTTTTCTTTGTCTGTCAGTACCGATAAGAAATAAGAACTTCAGAATTGAAGGCTTGCCAGATTGGTTTGAAAGGTCAACATGAGACTTTGATCCGAAGTGACCGGCCAGTTGTCATAACAGTTGGAAGTACCCCTATCTGCTTTTGGTTACGATGAGGCTGTGAGCTGCCAGATGGGGTCTTCCGGCCAACGGAGGCTGACTTCTAGGTCAAAGCGCTTCATCACCAGTGTAGTTCTATCTACTTATGAGCTTTCAACAGGTTCAAACCTTTTCAGCACAAGGGTTTGAAGACGACTGAAGGAATTTGACTGCTGCAAGGAGTCTTAAGTTGAATCTGTCCGAGTGACAAATCTTAAGACTATATTGGTCAGTGAAACGTTGCCACAGGAGGAATACGCTTGGTCTGACGAAGCAGTTGTCCGATTAAAATTCAAAGATGGGCGACTTCGGCTTTAGCTTAAGTCTGGGCATGAAATTCCTGATCGTTTCCTACATCGATGAGTTGGGACTATTGTAGGACATTGGTCATTTGGGTAGCCATTTGGAATGATGAATGCACTTCACTGCATGAGAGGATGGAAAACATATATGTTCGAAGAGCATGTTTATCGTCTAGCATCCAGTCAATTTCGTCGACAAATTGGCTCTTGAGACGATTTGAATCGAATGGAATTTTTGGCATGATAGGAATGGAATCAAATGAATCAACCGGTGATCAAAGATTTCACTAAAAGAGCATTCGAGAAGTAATGAAACAAAAGGGAGACCAATTTGGTAACTAGGAAACGCACAAGCAGTCCTTTTAAGGACTAGGCCCTTTATGGGACAAAATATAGAGCGGAAATACTTCAAATATGATCCGGCAAGTAAATTCTGTTCATTATGGTTCAGAAAACTTTTCCTGTTTTCTCCATGATAATGTTGTTGCTTCAACTTATTTATGAAACGCACTGTAAATACAACGAACATTTCAAAAGTACTTTCAGCTTCAATTCAACTTCGATATAGATTTCTGTTGATGGCGGGATTATTCGGGGAATAAAAATTGAGATACCTACACATGATTCAGACACAGATGGTCTACAATGTTTGCATCTTAACAAATTGTTACACGATTGAAAGAAATAGTCATGAGAGAACATTTGTCTCGAACAAAACGAATTGGCAACAAGATTATAAAATGGAAATAAATCAGGAATATAAAAACTGCCGCCTCACACTCACTAGCCCGGAGGACATTTCCCACTGAAAAAAGTCAAGGATAGGGGAAAATGAAACGCTATAGTGCAACATGTACTTTACATCAATAATATTCAAAATTATCCGTTCACAAGACCAAAAATAATACAAGTTTGACTAGCCGGAACCACGTAGGATGCATGAGATGTCTGAGTTATCCATAAATCAAAGTCGATTGATCTACATGCCTTAGTAGAGTTGAGTACAAATACATTTAAAAACATTGAATCCAAAAATCATGAGATTTGGAACATCAGACAGTCTAATGTGCAAACATGATTAATGTAAAATAGTATCATTGGTATACCAAGTGAAATTGGTGATCGGTTCGCTTGCGACTAGGTCATGAGGTATAAAACTCCTCGTTTTCCATCTAAGGCAGATTATATGAAGAATAATATAGCATGCAAAATACCGACAGGACTTCGATCTTACAGAAAAATCTCCGGGAACTTTTAACTTTTGCTTACAAGACGATCTGGTAATTTATCAAACATATGTAGAAGCTGACGTTTCCCTTTCGACGGGGACTCGCTTCCTCGCATATACGAACAAAGTCAAATAAAGCAACTTTGCTTAAAACAATTGCCTCTCGATGGCAGCATACTGAATATCCGTAGTTATTTTTTGATTGTTGTCCAAATTCGATGATTGTTTATATTAAAATTCACATGTAAAGAATGTCAAAATTAAAAGATTTTCCATTGACCACATCATTATCAATATTTGACTATAGGCCTAAATGAAGTGCATAAGGGCCGTTGTCAAAAAATGAATGCTGTCAGCGTCAACGCATTACCTGAGAATAAAGGATAGCATATGTACATTATTTTATGCATCATCTCGCCTATTTATTGACCAATCAATGTCAAAGACCTATATTCAAGTTAGATTTCCATTTGATTTATGTCGTCGCACATTCATGGCTGAATTTTACAAAATAGCCCTTACTTTATTCAAATAAAATTGATGCTTTCAAAATTTTAAAATCACGATAATTCAACTTATATAAAGGATATCAAGAAGCTTCGAAGACAATATAAATTCTATATGACTGTGTTAATTAATCTGTGACCTGCAGCCGGTCGTTTACTCGCAACCGATCACTGGAAGCGGATGAAGTGATAAAACTGACTTACATACCTGCCTTAAAGCAACAAGAAAAACTCCATTAAGCAGCTTTATAAAGCACATACAACAAATTGCAATAAACGATGCTTCACAAAAGATGACCAGTTTTACTTTCGTGATCATTTAATTTAATTATATCTTCATTATCTATTATCTATGTACAACTAGACATGTACATTCATAGAAAAAATAACTTACGAAATCAGAATCATCAGCAGTTTGATTTTTTAAGCCGGGGAACTGAGAGTCCCGATTTCCACTGATACTCTTTGCGTTTCCATTCTGTTGCGCATTTTCAATTGGTGGTAAGTCACCGAACTCCTCGAAATCATTCAAATCAAGACCGGTAAGCCGTGCGTGTTCACTCTCCCAATCAACTGCAAAAAAGAAATTGAGAATTTCACGCGAATAAAGGAAACGGAGTAAAACATTTTGGATTTTTCAACACAGCTGTGCCGCACGAAGTTCTACGGGAAATAGTGACACATAACTTGTGTCTTCAATTCGAGTCTAGGTTTCTAAAAAACAGAAAATAATGAATGGTAGTGTCTGTATCAAGAAGCCGTCATGAATTCCTTTCCTAAATCAAACATCACCTACATCCTGCTTGTTACAATATGAACGTGAAAGTCAATAATATATAATAGAATTTCTACCATAATGCACTTTTCAACTGTCATTATGGCATCCCAAAATATATGCAACCCATGATCAGCGACCCGGGTGAAGAAAGATCAATTATGAAACCATTTTTAGTAGTGCGCTTCAATCATACATACAAGCACGTGTAAGAAAAAAATGACATCGTTGCACGCAATATTTTTTTCATCAATAGTGAATTAAATAAAAAGGCTGCGGAACCGCCTTCGTCATTATACTCTTAAGCTACGGCCTCACCCTCAAGTCCTCTTGTCCAGATCTCTTTGATTAATGCTACTTACTACACTACTGTGGAGGAGTTATTGTCACTGCAAGTGTAACTTAAACGACCGAAGAACTCTTTCAGTCCACTGCAAAGTTAATAAAAAGGCATCACAAGTTATATTTTCTCATCAAGGAAACGGAGAACTATGAATGATGCATTCAGGAAATGCATTGCACAGTTGAGTTAAGTCACACAATAGAGACTTTCAGGTATAATCATGTATTTACAATGCACGATCGTTTCAAATCTTCATGACCTTGGGCTTGCCTTTTTGTGACACGCCCTCAATTTCGACGATAAAAGAAAATGGACTATTTTACTTTTATTTGTGAATGGGGCAGTAGTGACGTTAAACCTTCGTTTTTTTTCTGCAGAATACAATTCGGAATCACATCATTTGAGATCCTGTGAGCAATGAGATGTCTTGATGTCATGATTACTTGATAGGACTCGATACCTTCTTTCCAAGCAGCTAGACACTGAATGCTGACACTAATTCCGAGAAACGAAGAGGATAAGAAAGTCAACGACTACGCCGTGAACAACGAACAAAAGCTATGCCGGCTGCGCATTGCAATGCTTTCACTTATGGCTCTGCTCTCAGTCATGTGACACTAGGATTTATTCGAAATAGGAGTTCCATTGATGATGTACTGTCTGTCTCTATTAATAGTAAAAGGAAACCCTTCAACCATTGATCGACACAGTAGCCGTAAACTGATGGTTGTACATGCATATCGTTAAATTTCATATGTTAAATCCTGTGATACTTAGCCATTTTATTGTAAACATAAAATGGCTAAGTATCACAGGATTCGCAACTTAGTTATTGAAAGAATTGCTTATTTGAAGCGCAATTATCTGAAAAGAGCTCTATCTTCTGGAAATGCTGGTGAATCTTGGAAAGGGATTCGGAAGATGTACAGAAATCAACCATCGCCCAGTTACCCTTCTGACTTATCCGCCGATATGCTGAATTCATTTTTCGCATCTTCATTCAACAATCAGAATTTTGCTGATGCTGACGTTGCTCTTGAAGATCATTCTCTACCTGATCATCCTGTATGCGTGATGGGTCATCAAATGGACTTTTATCTTACACGCCTGAGGAAGGAAAATGGTGGTCCAGACCAACTCCCTTATTGGATTTTCAGGGACAATTCAAAAGTGCTTTCTGATGTTATAGCCCATCTGTTTAATAGATCCTTTCATTCTGGCAGTTTTCCTCGTATGTTCAAATTTGCCAATGTCATTTCAATCCCTAAATGTCCCGACTCTAAAAACGTTTCCCATTTTCGGCCTATTTCCTTATCTCCTGTACTTTCCAAAGTGTTTGAAAGGATTGTTCTTAGAGAATGGATTTTGCCTTATCTGGTACCAAAACTCAATTCTCATCAATTTGCTTTTATACCTAATCAAGGTAAAGGTACAGTAACGGCTACAACTCTAATCTACCATTATATCCTCGACTTTTTGGACAACAAATCGGGAGCTGTGCGTGTCCTGACTGTGGATTACTCGAAGGCATTTGACAAATTGGCTCATAACGTTATCCTGTCATCTTTGTTGAAGTTCCGTCTACCTATCCAGGATATGTATGTGATAAGTACTTTCCCTATGCAACGCAAACAACGTTTTCAGTTGGGCAGCGATGTGTCTTGTTGGACTGACGTACCCAGTGGGGTGCCTCAGGGCAGTGTTATTGGGCCCCTTCTGTTTTCTGCAGTTATTGATTCTTTGAACCCCATCTGTGATAATTCACGCTTTTTTAAGTACGCTGATGACGTCACAATTTTGCACTTCCTAAGTAATGCATGTGAAGATAATTTGCAGAATGAGTTTAATCATGTTGAGAACTGGTCAAAGAATATTGGATGGTCAATAAATTATGAAAAATGTTCCATCATGAATTGTACTACTAAAAAGTTCATGTCTTTACCGCAAATTTCGTCCAGAGAAACTTCAGAAATTATTGTTACAGTGTCTCATCTAAAGCTGTTTGGCATTACATTTTCGGAAGATCTGTCCTGGAGGGAGCACATTTCTATCATTGTCTATCATGTCTTAGACGTTTGTACATTCTACGCAATTTAAAACGTTGTGAAATGTCACCTAAGTTGATGTTTGAATGCTATGTTTCGTTCATCCGCTCTGTCCTTATTTATGGCTATCCTACTTTTTGCAACCTACCAAAGTGCTTGTTGCATAAGATACTTCGTGTTGAGAAGCTAGCTGCTCGATTTTTCCGCAGTTATGATTTTAATGATTTTTCCACTGTTAGTGAGAATCTATGTAAACGTCTGTACCTTAAGATAGAAAGTGTTGGCGATCATCCACTACGTGCTATGTTTCATGAAAGGACTCCTACCTTGAGAAATCCTCATTGTCTAAGAGCGCCACGATCTAAAACTGCGCGGTACGGCAAAAGTTTCATTCGCTTTGGGAGATAAGGTCTGCAATTCTTGCATTTTATGTTTTATGTTTTGTGGTCTTTTGTCAACCACCATTTGTCCATGCGTTCACCGCACAATGTGAGCCATCAATAAAGTTCTATTCTATTCTATGTCGTGGCGTAGACATTTGACAAAGGAGCATTAAGCAACATAAATGATCAATTTGATTCAATGCAGCAACACAACAACTAACGGATGTCAAGTAAATGAAAAGCTTCCTAATGAGATGTTCAGACACAATACTTGGAAGCTGGACGGGCAGCCAAAAATTCTGTGGCGAAACGCATCGTCTTGCAAGCTAGGTCAATGAACATAAATTTTTTCAATGTGTCTAAAATTATGTCATAATTATGTAATATGAATTATGCAGATCTACTGAAAATCGAAGGAAGATTTGTTCAAGATATTTCTAATATTCAACAGCCCATCTTCAGTGTTAATAAATAAATTACCTCAACATAGCATCTTCAATTTTTTTTAAACTTAAGTCTAAGAGGAAAGTGTGCGGGCCTACACACCAAAGGCGTCTCTCAGCAGGTCAAAAGTTAAGAAGCAGAAAAGTTGAGTGAGAATATGAGAATAAGAAAGTAATTAAAGACAGAAAACGTTCATATATTACTGTGTCACAGTTATTTCAATTACTGCCGTTGCTGAAAAAGATGACAAAAATTAAAAAAACAGGATTTCACCAAGCAAGGAGAAGTAAAAGTCTTAAAATTATTATATCATCAATATTAATCTTCTAAATGCATGTAAAAAATATTGACAGTCCTTTTGAGTGCTTCAACACTGACAAGTGTTGGAATTATCTGAACTAGGACCGTGATAACAGTGAAATAAAAGAAAAGTCCAAGGGTCTGTTCAAGTGTTCGAACGATGTCACATTTATAATGATGCTATCATTATCTGTACTCAATTACTCCTACTTCCCGTTTATTGTCGATTGAATCCCAGGTTTAAGGGGACTACATCTGGGCTATGTCGATTCCAGTTTGTGTGGTTGGGCTTTCTCCATAACACTTGGTCTCCCGTAATTCAAGGTTCGAAGTCTTTCCTGACGTGCATCCACTTCTTCGAACACCTTCGATTTTGATGTCAATCACTCTCCTCGGCCACTTGAAATTTGACTTTCTTTGGTGGTGACCAAACCACCTCAACCGATTATGCAGTAGCTCGGTGACCGAAACATTCAGGCTAAGGATGACTCATAGATCACAAATCGAGTCTCGCTCGCAAAGTGAGACCGCACATTGTCCATCACGTCATTGAGTTCTTGGTGAGGTATGCTAGGTCTACCGTCTTCTTTGATATCCGTTCAACATGGAACAAAACGTTTTTTATACATGCTTTGTAGACATAATCACGGCGCCCATGTTGGTCAAAGCTGGCAAAAATTCTTCCAAGTACTTATTATGCGGCCAGTCATCACCCCATTGTTTATCTGTCACACAAAATGCCCTTCGTTGAATAAAGCAAAGCATATCAAAGTTGCTCTGAAAGCCAGTGACCAGACGTATGGCCGGATCTCCAAAGAAGGAGTAATCTCAGGACGGGAGTCTACATATATTGGCATTGCTAGAAAAGCATAACCCTGTCAGTTATGCCAAAATTATTGTTTGATAACAGGTGAATGCCCTAATAAGCGAATACAATTGCTTACTGCTGCGCTGTTTCCTAAGCATACCATTCAGCTTTAAAAAAAGTGCGTCGCTTCATTCAAAAATAGAATGCACGAGAGAGAACAAAAACAATGTTTGACTGAATAAAATAACGCCTGATCATTAGCATCAGCATCAAGCCATCAACTTTTCCGCCTATATGCTAGAAACCAGTTCTGTTTGATTCGGATGAGTCACACTCAAACCCTCGATGTCCGATAGCCAGTTCAAGTGACCAAACACAACACAAACCTCTTTACTAGCGCAGTTTTGATATCCGTTTTGCCAGTCAATTCCGACATCATTGACGTCGTTTTCTGACGTGATTGTTGCATTTATTATACATACGAATTTCATGAAAAATACGATCAAAACATAACGTGATACAAAACTTGTCCCTGTTAATCAACAATGTGTCCGACTGTAAATGTCAGGCCGTTCTCTTCAAAATACGAAGAGATATCCTCCCGTGAATTGACAGATGATAAGTGATTTTACCACCGGATTTGACATCGAATCCGTTCATCTAATCAAATAGTAAACAAACTATATTATGCATCATCAGACTTAAACGTGTCAGTCTTTATCTTATTGCCTTAACTGATATTTGCCTCAAGTCACCATCATTCCGCCACGGTTCAAGCACCGCCGTTAAGTTCAGAATCTTCAGACGAACTTTCAAGATTGATAACTACACGACTATGCTGTTGACAAAAGTGATAGCTTACAAGAGCACTGTTGGAAAATGTTGACATGAAAAAGCACACTTTTCTGCAACACCACTATTAAATCAGTATACGATGACCATGCAACTCTAAAACAATTCATTTTTTGATAACACTACCGATGGCTTACATTATTCCTCGCGATCGTGAGGTCTTATCTCTTTGCAATCCATGTCCCATCAAAACTTAAATATGCTAATTTAAGAAGTTCAATTTGCATTTGGCGCTTGATGACTGCATTTCTCTATGAAATACTTGTATCCGTTTTTCTTGAGCACAATCTTCCACACGCATCGTTACATGCAATGAATTTGATGTTGATAATTAGATTGTCAAATAATTTCTGGGGCAACTTAATTTCTAGAAATAAAGACATTGAGACTTTCTTGAGACATTCATCCCATAGAAATCAAACACTGGCATCGAATTTCATCATGTGGTAATTTGGTCATGACTATGGAGAACGAGCCATTCAAAGTCGGTATAAAAGTCATCCGCTTCCGGAATCATGGTTGACTTTAATCCGACGGACATGCACTCTCAACATGGCATTGTATCTCATCAATGGGAACACTGAGTAGTGATATGGCTACATGATATTGCATTTCCGCCGAGCACAAGTAGACCTATACAAGAATACCATTTCGGTAGATGCAAATAGGGTGGTTTGGGGGAAATGCGACAAGGTTCGATAACTTATCACCGAAAATCGCTGACCTTTCATTTTGCATCCATAATTACCTATATCGATCTCTCTGATCTCTTAGATATTCTGTTCGCAAAAGTATTGCAAACTGATGCCGTGGCACTTTATGGAACATTTGACAGTATGCCAAAATTGGGCCTTTCTTGTTTTGCCATGCAACAAATTTTATTTGCCATCAAGCGAAGCAGGCGAGAAATAATTTAAAATGGGCGATTTTTTCGTACATTAAGATGTCAAGGCCATCCATGCGAAATAGTGGCTTCGATAGATTTAGGTAGTGTAAAACAGGATATTTTGAGATCACAGATATTTCAAGCGATGATAGTGTACAATACTGAGGATCCAAGCTAGGTTCGAGTTCAAGGATTTCTAAAATTTAGCTACAGGCCACCCTTAAGACTATATTACTGCCTGCCAGATAAGATTATAGGAGTACTTCCAACGTCGCGTGTTGATTCTTGATTCTACCTGTAGTTGACTGTTTCAATTGTCAACAAAATGATGTTTCGAAATCGCACAATTTCACGTGTTTCCCGTATAGCGACTGTATTACAAGCTTGAAATCAAATAAATGCAATACTGATGGAAGATCGCCGTTGTGGATGTTCCCAACTTCATCTGCTGTCTCAGACATTTATGTAGAATGCTTTCAGAAAGCTTGACCAGCTGTATAACATCGTGTTGCTCCTTTTGAATCGATAGTTATTTCGGCAGCAGCTGTGCCAAATAGGCCAGGTGAACTCCTCCTGAGAGCCCGGCTTTGATGATATATTATTCGTTATGACAATGAAAAGGACTTACCAACTTCTGCAGCACCGAAAGTTTCATCATTCAGCACATCGTCATCTTCGCCGGGATTATCAATTTCTCCAATCTGTGCTTCAAATGGGTTCTCCCCCATAAACTGCAAGGAAATGATCAAATTGGCAAGTCGTGTAGGCCCCAATATGCTAGATTGATGAGCATAATTCACCATGATTAAAAATGCAGAGTGATGCATAGCAGATCATATACACAGACCCCTACTCGTATGTTGTCACAATTCAGTCAGTTCTCGTGAGTTCCGACAGTGTCGTGCATGGATGGCCCATGCATCCTATCATGCATTGTCTTGAAAAGTGCAAATCGCTCGATACAGAAATCGATACTTTAATCAAGAATCCATGTGAG
Organism: Prostheceraeus crozeri; assembly: GCA_907163375.1. Taxonomy (NCBI): domain Eukaryota; kingdom Metazoa; phylum Platyhelminthes; order Polycladida; family Euryleptidae; genus Prostheceraeus; species Prostheceraeus crozeri. The sequence goes on along the minus strand of CAJQUW010005894.1, from coordinate 27,629 downwards.
TACAAAAATAAATCAGACACGAAGGACGTGTTGTCTGAGCACTCGTTCGATGAAATCAGGGGAATCGCTTTAAAAATGTGAGGTATTGCCACTCTTCTGTTAAAGAGACAAAAATGCTTTGCCACCTGGTTCTTCTTTTGAAGTGGAGACAACGGAATGATGTTCTCAATAAATCAAGTAGGATATTGTTTGCCACGATATGACAGATCAATTTTATTTAAATCGCAGCATATCTTTAAGGCACTTAGTTCACAATAGGCAGAAAACCCCACCAGCGTTTCCAGAGTCTGCTCAGAAAACTTCCACGCAAGGCTTTGATTGAAAATAAATGAATATTTAAGCAAAAATTCCAGATACTCAATGTCAATATCTTATGTTAATCAGTAAAGCTGTTTCGTGTAATTTAAAATTGGCGATGATATGTCTTGACCGTGACGAATTTACCATTTGGGAAACCGCGCTACATGTTTAGTACACAAAAAACATACATTAGAAAGAAGAAAATCTTATTAATGCAAATTTGAATCATATTTCTTCAAGTCGGATACAAGGTGCGTACAGTGTACACGCCTATCCAAAGTGCATACAATCCATGCATACTTAATATCTTCAATCTAAACGGTTCTACCAAAAAACTTTCATGTACAATGTACATGTATTCGGTATTACCCAAACAGAAGCTCCATAACGGCACTTATTTTGCGATTACAATACCAGACACATCATTGTTCGGCTATTCCTAACATTTTTCTAAAATTTGTGCTGTTTCAAATTTCCATTAAAAAATCTGTCAAGTCTCTTGAAAATGAAATATTATATAGCACTACCATTAAGTGGAAACTGTGATACATAAAATGCAGGAGATTGGGCACTCATACCAATAGCGGTTTAACCACTATCTAGTATGACTCTTGAAGCAAAACTGACTTGATATGACTTGAAAGGGATAAGATAATCATTCTTAAGTTGCACTATTGCTAGTACTAGATTTGCATATTACATTCCCAGATTATACATTAGCGAATCTTTTCAACTGTTACGTAAGTGTATCTTGATTTTTCAGACGTTTAGATGAGTAGGTGTGAAGTACCAGCTGGTCTATGAAGCAGTGTTCTCGGCCTCGGTTCAAAGTCCCTCCTAGCTCAGCCACTACTTTCTCCACGACTCAGAGTAAAGACCACTGCAGTATTATCAAACAGTGCCGGTCAGTATTTGAACTGCGTATTGCCAAAGCCGTCCAGATTCGCCCTATATCTCCAGTTTTGTGTGTACACATGGAATGTTTGTTTGACTGTATACTAGTTTAGCCAAAATTTCTCGAAATCATACGTTTATTGGCGACGTTTCGTACGTTCGTCCTTTGTCAAGGCACAAGAACAATTCACAACAGTTTGGACAAGCGTACACGAACGAAATAGGTCCATGTATATACAAATTTTTACCCAAATTGTGGGCCCATTTTACGCAAAATGATTTGATTCTTACTAGTAAATTATTGGAAGTTTAGTGCAGTCAATAATGACATCCAGTATACTATTGAGGTCCCAGATAAAGTCTTAAACTTTTTGGATATTAGTATTGAAGTAAAACACAATACAGTTTCATATGGCTGGTACATTAAGGAGCAACACTCCGGAATTTACTTAAATAAAAGTAGTCACTTGCCTAATCATGTAAAGCGAAATTATATCACTAACAGCATTTATTATGTATAAAAAAGATGTAGCGATCCGGAAAAAAGTAAAATTGCTATTGAGACTTTAAAAACAATTGTCGCAATAACGGCTTCAGTGATAAGGATTTTCTCGTAGACAAAAATAAGAAAAAGCAATACACTAAGTACAGAACTAATTTAACATTAGATTTTGTAAGTGACAGAACTAACAAACAAATCCACAAGCTTATGGACAAATATTATATAAAAGCTAACCTATCAGTAAACCAAATAAGTCTCTCTCTGATGCCATAAATAATAAAACCAAAAATGAGAAGCATGACAACTGTCATCTCTGTAACGTGCTGAATGATAACTACAGGTGCAATGACCACTTTATCGTCTATAAATTTACCTGCATATTATGTACAGAATTTTATATCGGCAAAAGTAGCCGCCCTTTTTATTTGCGTCATGCTGAGCATCGTTATTCAGCATCAACAGTGGCAACAAAGTCAGAGCCCTTTCTGACCACTTGTTGCAGAAACATAAAGGTCACACCGGTTCTATCGATTATTTTGATGCACAAATTATTGACAAATGTAGAGATCCTGTTGATACTGCACTGGACGAATCTCGTCAAATCAGATCTTTGGAACCCAAGCTTAATAGAAATATCGAAATGATTCATTTCTAATCGTTTTGTGTCAACTGTATTGCAAAAATCGGTATATAAGCCTATTTTGTTCGTGTGCGCATGTTCATACTGTTGTGAATTGCTCTTGTGTCTTGACAAAGGACGAACGTCCGAAACGTCGGCAATAAACGCACAATTTCGAGAAATTTTGGCCTTATTACTTTATCTAGAGTTATCAACCTTATTTTCAATTCATGAATTCTAAGCACCTCTTGCTCACGTCTCTTTTGTAAATTAGTTTAGCATTTTCTTGTATCTTGTGTTGCTTTATTTGTAGTTTAGCCAATCATGTAAGAGTGACGCGTTCTTTTGATTTGCTATCATGGACATTTTGTAAGCCCGGTCTGTATCTCATTCTCTGCCGTGTCAGCTATCAAGAGGCAGCGACAATCTTTGCTGTCAATAAATCGATGATAGACTTCCGCATTTTCAGTGCCATACTTCTTGGACAGATATATCATCAGGGCATGAAGTCATGCAACCATATGCCTTTACCTACAAAAACTAAACATATTTTGATTTAGCAAGCATTTTATTACTCGTTAGAACTCGGAAGGCGCGCATTTTCGTAGTAGTCAATGAGTGTAGAGCATTCTGTGAGTGTCGCATCTTCGGTCTCGTTCTATGGAAACGCTCATCCTGGCGAGATCATAAGTATGGGTCACATGTATTTCAATGTTTCAACAGCATTTATTGCGATCATTCCAATTTTATTATGAGCATTTATTAAGAATTTGTGCTCTAGATTCTTGTGTCTAAAGTAAGCACCTGTTGAGATTGGACGCGAAGCCTCATACCATTAGATACTTTCAATGAATTATGTGACTACATAATATTTCAAGCATCGAACAAATGCAGCATGTCTCTAACAGTAAATGAAACAGCTCAAAGAAATTCATGAAGATTCCGGCACTCCTTATCATAAAAAAGCGCGACTAAATACTTCGTGGTGGTTGATAGAAATTGACTTGTGATTTTTCCTTTTTTTGACCTTTCATATACTTGTACATACTGCGTAGGCTATTAATTAATAAATTGTTAAATTTCCTGGTTTTCATTGTTGTGCAGAAATATATTTCTACTACTTGACTTTATCAATAGAGTATTTTAACATAGATAAATATGATGCAATAATGCTTTGAGCGCATCCGTTAACAATTGCTAGTATAAAGCATAATATGCTTTATTATATCATTTTAACATAAACATGAAGCATATTATGATGTAGCAATTCACTAATTAAAACTATCATAGATAATATTCAGATTTTCAGTGGGTTGACACAATGTGATTAATAACATGATAAACACAAATGTTTTTGTCTTCCTTTCATGCAAGTGCCCGATACCAAAGTCAATCAATACTCTACACATAGGGGAGACTGTGATGACTTGGCATATGTTTTGTAAAAACACTGTCACTGCTTAATAAATGAAGGCAAGGTGTCGGTATTGCTGCCACTTTGCAACACCACCAGTACTTAACCATTCATCAAAGCCTCATTCATAAATGGTCAATGGAATCCATACATATTACATTTTTATAGTCGTGGTCAGGTGGGGTGAGTTGGCATAGGGGTAGAGAGAGCTGGCATATGGGGTGAGGACAGTTGGCATATGGGGTGGGAGAGTTGACATAAGGTGTTTGTGTAGCGAAATCAGTAGGCCTACATCTAAAACTTATTCAGACATGACAATTTTCATGTGCTTAAAGCTTAACATTAAGGTGTCTGCAGTAAAAGCCATGTTTACTGAGATAAAAAAAGCTGCACAGATTATCACAATCACACGAGATTCATGTAGTAAAACAGGCACAATGAGTCTAAATAATCACCACTTTGAAAATTGCGGTGGCATTATGTAAATTGATATGAAATTTTGGCAATCACACAGACATAGTCATCATATTTAACCTATGCAATAGTGGAAATCTTGCATCAAACTTTCACAAATTAACTTATTCATTCCAATTTCTGCCAACCGTAGTTCGTCAATTAAACTGTAGCCTACTGGAATCAAATGAACAAACACGCAAATCACAATTTTCCTTAAGATGCATTCCAGAGATGATAGCAAGCCTCACTGCTACAAATGCAATTTAATTGCGATTTGAAATAAGTGTGAGTGCACATTGTGTGCCATTATCACAAATGCCAACAATTCTATATCCTACATCGGCAGAATTGCCCGCAAATTACACAAAAGCATAAGTATCACAGAGCACATCAATTCTTCCGAATCATCAATTCACAAACGCTAGTTACAGTGCGATTATAACAAAGCATCTGTAGACATTTTAGATAGATATTAAGACATCGCAAACTTGAGATTCCATGAGGCCGTGATTATCGATATCATCCATCCCGTCTGATGCCAACGAAGTTGCACAAAGATGAGTGCAATGATAACCGTAATCTCTCTCTCTCTCTCTCATCTTGGGGAGAATGGGTGACATGGCAGCAACCATAAAACACAGAATTTGTACATTAAAAAGAAAATCCGAAATATACGAAATAAAGGTCTATTTGACTTCAAATATGGGAGATATGAAAATCTCTCCTAGTTCACTTTTCCAGCTCAGCACAGATCGATGAACTTTTTTACATTCAAAAAAATGTTTTGCATTATTGAAAATTGTTGCATTTTTTCTAGCCCTATCATCAATTTCAACCAATACGACAGGAAGACAACTGATTGACTTAATGGATTATATGGATTTGTCAATATCAATTGCTATTACTTTGAGATGATAGCTAATTCATTTAAAAAAAAGTCGAATGGGTTGACATGACAGCCTTCGATTTTTGTGTTTCAGCGATTCTTGGTCACAATTATGAAAGTAACTCAACCCATTAGGGTCATTCAGTAAATATTAGGATACATCATAATCATTTTGACTTACTAGCCGGAACATAGCAAAGTAGGGCCCATAAGCAGGCCTGTGATTAGCCTATTAGAAAAATTGAGGAACTTTTTTGAAAAATTTGAGGAATGTAAACGGAGCCTAATATAATAATTACAAGAAAAACTCCAAATTTAACAGGGATTTTGGGCCAAACTTCATGAAAAAAGTCATGATGAAGGCAACCTCAGAGTTGACCACACTTTTTGAAGTTATATGTATTACAAAAGGATATTGGCCTGGTCATAATCACCTCCCGCGTTGTTGCAAAATTAATTTGTTACCTCAAGGACTATCTGCTTAGAATGTGTCGAACAGAGGATGTCAGATCAAGCTGCTGATATCGCTGTGCTTCACACAATCGTCTCCAATTCAATGATGCTTGACTGATTTGTATACCGCGGTACTGAATTTTTTTTAATGTAGGAAATATCCTCAACTACATGCATCTGGGGCTTTGTGACGATTAAGTTTTACGGATTTTAGACAAATTTGGGAGGAGAGCAACCCGTAAGCATAGAAAGCTTAAAATCGTTGACGGAATGCTTGTGGTTAAAAAAAATCAGTAATTTATTATGAAGGATACACCACATTACACACTAATTTATTAATATTACTTTATACTGCACAAGTTTTGGTGGCTCTTGTTTATCTGTTAGCGCTTTGATCATATCGCTCCGATCTACATTCAAATTAACATGAATTCTCTCATACGACACAAAAAACTGTTAAGAACAGGCTTGCCAGCTAAGTTGTTGGTCCCATCTAAGCAAAGAGTGAAAGATTATCACCTCTGTTCGCATGAAGTTCCGCAGAGATATTGACATCCACATCTTGCAGTAGACACAGGTTGAAAATCTGCCAACCCAGTAATATGTGGGTTGATGAATGTCTTAATTAATCCAAGTTCTCATCAGGGATGCGGAGTCCTATCATTTTGATAGGACTCCGACTCGGGGTGTCAAGTATATAAAGCCTTTTTTGAAAAATTAACTGGTAGCCTACATCATAGATCATTATAGACCCACCTCAACCCACCTTTTCGTGATCATTGCTGTATCAATTATCAATTATTTTCGGTGAAAATTGATCAAATGTCACTTTAAGTTGGATGCACACGACTCGTCTCCTCCCATTTTGTTGATGTGTGCTTCACACGGTTTTTCTCCAGTCTCAACCAGGCAGGAAAATCCCCCATCCTTCTTCAAAAAATGTGAGTGCACATTCGAATTTAATATGCGCTTTAGAGGAGCCATCATACACGATTAAGAGGTAATGTTCTCAAACAAACAACTACCGCAAATAACCGCGTGTAGGACGATACCTTGTATAGGACGCAGTGGATATTTGACCTTAAAAACGATGGAAAAACTGTGTGCCTGTGTATAGGACGCATCCTAATTTTAGTCCTAAATTTCAAATAATTTTTATAGAATCGGTGACCATAAGTTAATCAAGGTGAACTCCATTCAATCGCTATGATCGTTGTGTGTGCTGATTGCTGACTCACTCATCCTGTCAGTCAGCAGCAAGGATTGCAATCCCGGGATTTTCATACATTTTACGGGATTGAAATCCAGGGATTAGAGGGTGCGTGATCCCGGGAATTGAAATTATGATTTTATTGGCCTAATTTCAGAATCAAAAACTAGATGATTATTTTGTTAACATTTTATCTGTTTTGCTAGGTTTTTATAGCGCATTTCAGTTTGATCTGTGAGACTATATTTGGGTATTGAATTGGATTTGTTAGAATCATAACAAAAATTTCTAAAAATCTAAATTAATTTGTTAGAATTCTCATAGCGGTTCTCAATTTGATGTGCTATTGTACTGTAATGGTTATTTTGCTGATTGTTATAGACATATTCATAAATACATGCATACTATTCGTAATCATACATCGTTCTTGATGCCAATAACTATACAATTTATTATGTCTTGTAGCCTAAATCTATCTGCACGAAGATCGCAAATAGACCTAGCTTCATGTAAGCCCTAGATTACTTAGCATGAAAGTATAAAGTGACAAAATCAAAATTGTCGATGTGTTAACTCATATGCAATCTACCATCCAGCTCCTGTGAAATTCTATGATGATCGAAAAAACGCAGTTGCAGGTATTAGATTGAGTGCCTTTGGTAAGATTACTCTAAATTAAACTAGAACTATAATCATCAGTAACAAACCGCCATATAATATAGCACATATATGTAGTCTACATGTAATTAGTGTGGCTTTCGTGATTAATTTGTTGAATCCCGGGAAAAGTCCTCGATAACCGGGATTTGGAAAATCGGGGTCGAGATTGCAATCCCTAGTCAGCCGATGTCTGTCTAGCCTATGTATAATGTCGTGGAAAGGATGGGTTTATTGTTCTAATCGACATTGATCATCAGTATTGTGCGTAATCCAAAATCAAGTTCTGTGCGTCAGAAAACAACAGTGCACTTCTCATATTGATAAATATTGCAAGCTTGAAATTTTTATAATAAATTTTATGATAAATGCATAAGTTTTATAATAAAAGTATCCATGGATAAGACGCACCTGGGTTTTTAGGTCAACTTCTTAAGAAAAAAATGCGTGCTATACGCGGGTATTTACGGTATTTCATTTTTGTCTATGATGTGAACTTTGGGGCGTAGGTGTGATCGAGGCTAGGAAGGCTTGTCTTCTCTACTAAATCACCGAGTGAAAACACAATCTTCTTTTCACTATCACGGTTCATTCCCTCAACAATTACAAGCTTTGCATGCACTGCTGTCTCTGTACTTTGGTTTGACGGAGTTGACATCAAGACAGAGTGACAGCTATACACAAGAAGAAATAATTTCCTTGTATTATGTTTCGGGTCTAGTTATAGGCCGGAGTCTGGAGTCCTATCATTTGATAGGACTCCGACTCCAGCAAAAATGATAGGACTCCGGGACTCCGACTCCGCATCCCTGGTTCGCATACAACGATAAACAATCTGTGCATTACTTTCACACCAAGCTGTGCTCAGCAAATTATGAAAACGATCTATAAGTGGATAACTCATTCAGGATAAATGTCGGTCGTCAGACCCTGAAAAATGTAGCTGCAAACAGACTCATGGAATAGCAGAGCCTCATAAGCTTCCAACCTCCGCACGCTAGTGACCAGGAGGCAGATAGACACTAAATTTGGAGACCATCCGCTTTACCCCGTCGCATGTGTTCATGTTCAGCGGAAATAGAATGGAAGAGAATGAGTGAAACAAAAGCTTCAATTGATAAGAACACTGAAATCCAAGTGGGCTGGGATACCTATACGTTATCACATAATGGATATTGAGGATCGATAGCCTTAAGTTCTTTAAGATGTACAGGCATGCATTTGGCAGTCATATACGGTAGTCGCAGAAACATATAATGAAGGCTGTGAAAACGGTTCAGACAATTAATGAAAATAATTGAATAAGCATTTTACTGTTGGAATTCTACGCAAAATTATGAAGTTTGAAGAAAAATATTTCTTGTAGTGTTCAATATACAATTTCGGTATGTTGATCGCAGTGTTTCACTCATTAAATACGTGAAAGTGTTGCACTAAGGAGTTCGGCAGACAATAACTTCAGACAACTTCTCTGCATAGCAAAATAAGTTCGGACGAACCTGAACATTTGCAACCCTGTAGCTTCCAGAAATTGTAACGACGTAAAACAAAATCAAATTAAAAATCATGATTGATTCATGTTTAGCAGTCAGTGTGTAGGATACATGTTATAGGATTCTATCTTAGCCTCTTGATTGGAAGTTTACAGATAATCACCATTCGCTAAAAAACAATACACTGTCCGACATTTAGTCTAAAATGTGTGACATTTGAGAAATTTCTCTTAGTTTAGCTATATTAGAGGAATTTTTGAGGATTTGAGTGAAATTTTTTTTTGAGGAATCTGAGGAATTTGAGGAGCAATCACAGGCCTGCATAAGGCATAGATTTTTCATTCATGTGGTACGTAGGCCTACCTATTGGAGAATGTGCCTCAGTTGCGTCCCCAGAAAATTTTCTCGAGGAGGGCCTCTTGTCTTATTGGGGCTACTTGCTAGAAATTCACTTCAAAATGCAGGTGTAGCATAAGTTTTATAAAATTAGATGAAATTTGTAAAAATTCCTATTCTCGGGGAGGGTGTGGCCAGCACAGTAGCACCCCCACCTAATTTTGAGAAACTAGGAAACTACATAGGTAGGTCGACTGGCAAATATTAGCTGATTGTGGCAAAGTTGAGCTGGTCAAGTTCTGTTTGATATTTGTATAATAATTGATGCAGATACGAAGTTAGACTGAATAGCCTCCTACAGCATGTTGTTTAATACAAAACATTCGGAAAATACGCTGCATATCACGGTAAAGTATCAAGTAATAATTTTAATTATTTGGACACGATGAATGATTGTCAAAAATGCTGCCATGTCACCCCATTCTCCCATACTAACCTTCAAAATTTGAATCTTCCATTCATCTGTTTTAAGCCGATGATGGGGACACAACCACGAAATGCTCTGGCTAAATTATGTCTATTGCAGCAAAGTTTAAACATTTTACAGCGTACAATGTGTACAGTTACTAATGTACCGGTAGATGAAAAGTTTGCGAATGTAGAAATCTACCACACACTACAAGGGAGCACAAATTTCTTTTATTCCGAAATGAAACGATTAAAATCACAAGGCGAGATGACAGTAGCAAACACTAGATCAGGTCACACTTGCCATGTTCACCAAGGAATGGGGCTCTGCTCTTCTCATCACGGGTTTCGACAAAGGGTGCTTACAAAAGGCCCTTCTCATCAATTTTGTGCCATACGCACCCATCTGATCAATCTTGAAGAGGAAAAATGCCCTTCTCAACTATCTTTTTGACGAAGTGGTCCTTCTCATGCAACATTGTTGACGAAGTAGGCCCTTCTCTTCAATATTTTTAAGCAAGGGATCCTTCGAGGCAATCTAGATAGTTCTCACATGTGGACAATCCCTGATGTGGGTATAGTACGCTTGGTTGCACACGTAGTTAATGTTCGTCAAGCTTCAAGACTTACTTCATGACTTAAGCATTCAAAGAAGGGCACTTTAATGCCATGCATCAATGGTGAAATATGGAGATTGATTTAGCATCGTACTAGTGTATTACTTTGAAGATCAAACTATTAATATCGGATATGTATTTTTATGTGCAATACTGCATGTGTCAGCAAAGCAATTGGTAAGCGGAAAAAAGATCATGGGTGTACATACAATTTTTGTTAAAATTAATGAAAGCGTGTAAAGAGAAAGAGTCTAACAATCAGTCATTGGTGTTCAACACGCATTTGTGTTGACGTAACTGATCATGCTGTGAGCATCGTGATTAATCATACTTACCAGATCAGAATCATGAAAACTAGACATTGTGCAATTACGTCATGAGCATGAATTTTGCATTACATTATGCAAGTTCATTCGCAGATGTAAAACCCAAGCAAGATTGAAGGTAAATTTAAAGGAGTTGCTTTATCTGTATTACCTAGGTAAAACAAAATAAAAAACCCCACATAATCATTTTCTGTATTTATGCTGTGCTTTTGGCCATGCACATTTTCTTAAACTGCTACACAGTTTCACCCATAGAGCTGGCATGACATTCACAATCTGTCTGAAAAACCATGATGCTTCAAAAGATATGCGACAACATGAAATTAAAGGACTAGAACGGATATGCAGATTGAAAAGTGATAGATTTCGGACGAAATTTTATTAGAGATAGAGCGGACATCGCCCTTCTGTAAGGCCATGAGTTCGACGAGCTTCTTGCCATGTCTTGTGCTGATTGAAGTCACTTATATCAAAGGTCGAGTGCTACTCGTTGGTTAAATGCATTTTGTTTGTCGAGCCACTCGCTCTGTTTTAAACGATATGGAGAATTTCAATGACGTAGCGTCATGTGGGGTAATTCTGAGCGATTTGCGTAAACATTGTTTATACGGAATACAATCATATATATTTATAATCAAAAGACATGTTGCGTTTTCTAGTGTATGTAGCTTGACCTTCATAGAGTCTATTGGAGAAATTGAGCATTCGAATATATTCAAAATTTGAATTTTCTTGCTCACCCGATATCTACTCAAACGGGGTAAATATGAGCAAAAGTGGGGTAATTATGAGCAATATAAAGATGTGCGGTAGATTATTTGAATAACTCAAAATTATATTAGTGTATTTCTAATAAATTATTTAGGCTCTATAGGCATTGAATGAAAGAACATTGGCTCTACGGCTCAAGCTCTGATTAGTGAATTGCTCTACTTCATCTGTTTTTTTCTATTTCAAAAGTCAGAAGCTAGCCTCTGCGAAATAATTTCACAGTATTTGAAATTCTACTCAACATTTGATCTCTATAAAATTCCCGCAACCTTTTTCAATATTACATGTATATTGATCGATGAAGTGCTCAGGATAAGCATTAGACTTCAAAATAGCACGAATGGTATTGAGTTCTTGGTCTAACATTTCATCAGAACAAATACGAAGCGCACGAATAAATAGAGAACTGACCCAAGTAAAAAATGACGTTTTTTCAACGGTTGAAATCATCGTTGAAAACTAACCAAAAATCAACTTGGTGTGACAAACGTTGAAAAAACGTTGAATAAACGTTGCTGATGAACGTACGGTTGAAATCATCGTTGAAAAATAACCAAAAATCAACTTGGTGTCAAAAGCTTTGAAAAAACGTCGAATAAACGTTGATTAAACATCTTAATTGTTTCTGCGGATATAAGCCCTAGATGACCGTTTTTGGATAAAACATGGATAATGCATGCACCATGGATAAACCCTATCAAGACGTATCGTTAGGCTACATATTAAGTAAAATGGTCTTTCTTTGGAATAAGAATGGCTATACGCTACTAATAATACATGTATTTAACACTGTGAAGAGTGGGAAATGTATATATAATTTGCTCTAAATAATAATTTGGAATTGTACATGGTTAAAACATCGATCATCCATGTACGTGGATAAAATATAACTAAAAGAGCGTTTCATTGTCCATTTGAAGAGTTGTCCATTTGAATTAGATACCGACTTTAACTAATAATATTGATGCTGTGAGAAGTGACATAAATGCATTTAAATAACTCAAAGAATCGCTCATGGATACAACATTGACATATGAAACATGCGTATATACTATTATTTCGAGTATTTTATATACTGTACATGTGCTCTTTTTATTCGATGAAATTTTGTAGACCTACAGAAAAAAATGATGAAGTCACCCGAATATCTACTTTATGCCTGTATAAAATAGATATTCGGGTGACTTCATCATCTCCTTCTCTCTTTCTCACTCACTCTGTCCCCTTTTCTTCTTCTCTCATTTTTCATCATCGTTCACACTCACTACATGTATACTGTATAGCTATTATAGCAACAACATCAATCAACACTGACGAACGAATCAGGTCAACAATTACGCATGACATATATTCTCAAAGGGAGCCTAAGCAATTCTACTGGCACACATTTTACCTTCTCAAATCGAATATCTGTCAATTGAAATCTATAAGCTCCACGTATACCGTACCCATCAGCATGTCGATTTTGATCGATTTGCTCGTGTGTTCGCCAAATTGCTTGGCTAATAATTTGCAAAAATTTTGATATTAAATCAGTGTGTAACTGGACTAAACAACTGCATAAGCATCCAGCTCCATCTGCGTAATCGTATTTCGCTTCTATAACTTTCCGTCACTTAAGGAAATTCGATCGCCACGCGCACGCAGCTGAGAGAGTTCAGTCACATTGTTGGCAGCCTGTGATGGCCGTGGCCGCATCTGCGTGTAGACTGAGAAGTAGTGGTCGATAATATTCTCCCGCTGCCAATTGTTGATGCCTGTGATTCATAGTCCCTGCTTATAATTATTGTCCGCCCAGACGTGAAACAGAAAGCTGCGCAAGTCAGGCGCAGTAGCTTGTGCACTCTTCGCGCTCGTGGTTTATCGGACCCGTATTTACGTGTGCTGCTTGCTATTACAAAAGTCAGCGCATCAAGAGGATATTTCTACTTACACACCGTTATTTAGTCGGTTTTGTGATCGTCCACGTTTTTCATCATCTTACTTCGTTAATACCATGCACATGGAGCACAATCTACTTACGACTACTTCAATGACCTGCAATGTGTCCAGTTATATGGATTTACCATCAATTCTCTTTCAATTATCAACAAATCGAAAATGAAAAGCACTCGTATGTAGTCAGTGAGATCTTCTACTCAATGAAGCCATCAAGTTCCTTTGATTCATGTATCAGAATTATTGAATTAAAAAAGCATCTATTGGATCAGAATACAGAAAAAGGGTAAGTTTCTAAATGTTTTCATATTTAGCTTGTCAATTTTGTTTCAGCATTTAACTGCAAGTCTAGGTACATGTATTTGGAAATCCCAAAAACAAAATAGAAGGAGAGATTTGGGCATGGATTTGGGTTCATTGATCATGAACGTATAGACCTTTCTATTAGTGATTACTGTTATATCTGCTCTTACTTTTACAAATGATAAAAAGTTATAAGCGTCATACTTCATATAATTTACTGGTAACAACAAAATATCTCAATTACTCGTAGCTGTGTAGCAGACTTATCACAAGGAGTCCTACCAATACTTTGAATTCATTCGTGTGATGAAAAAAAATTATGTCACATGCTCAAGGCTTATTTACTTCGAATTCAATTTGTGAAATTGAGTTGTGCATGTTTATCAGTTTTCAAGTCGACGTTTCTCGTTGATTGTGTCGTGAAAAGAATTATAATTAAATGGAATTATGTTGAAATGATATTGTATTATTTTTAAATCCGTAATTTCTGATTGCTTGTATTTAAAATAGCACAAACATCTGGGCATGTTGAGACAGAGTAGTTGCTTGCTAAAAATTTGAGAAACTATGAGCATGAAAGAATTTGACTAGCACAATAAAACCCTTTGTAATTTAGCACTTCAATATTTATATGTGTATCAGGCTATAGGCCTACTTATACTATAGCATTAATATTTGGATGACAAATAATTGAAAAATTTTTTGAAACAGTTTAACATGCGGCAAGATCTAAAAATTCTATTTCAGGACCGCAAAAAGTTTAGGTGGATAATGTTTTTATCAATTTCGACAATTATTATTGCTATTCGATTTCTGCTTAAGTGTATAATTTTTCTATCGTTTCTTAAAGATGCATCCATCAAGGAAACATGTTCTGAGAGCCACCCTGTGCTGTTTTCGTGAGTATTACTCATTTTGTTTCAATCAGTGACAAATCCTTTCATGACAATTTTCTTAGATATATTAGCAAACGATTTAAACGATTTGTGATGATCTAGCGACCGTTGTTCATTAATTGTTCATTGACCGTTGAATCAGCGCAGTTCTTTTGGGTTCTACCCATTTACAGAGGCGTACGACGTGGCTTGCAAAGATTGACATTTATAAGACAGACAACAAAAAGAGGTATAGAGAATGATGACGCGTCGATGTCGAGGCGTCAGAACTGGAGTGCGAAAAGGTCAGCAAAAGTGCACGCGCTAAGGTGCACGCCAGAAGCAGAACGAACGCTCGTCTGACCGGCCGATCTGAGCGATGCTCCATGATGCTAGGTCAAAGCCAATCGATGGTGCAACCCTACACATTATCAGTTACTGTCATTCTCAATCATGCGACCGCAACGAGAGGCTGCTCGACTGGCTCAAGCTGCACTATTCGGAGCAACAGAATCGGACTCAGAAGTAGATGCTGATTCAGACCAGGAAGATAACGTGGAGCACATTGTAGATGTTCACGATGATTCGGCATCGAGTGAGGATAATACGAGTGATGAAGATGCCCCAGTGCCACGACGAAGCGTTGGCGGAGGAAGAGGGCGAGGATTACTTGTTTCGTCTCAACAGCCGGCTGTGCGCGGTCGTGGACGAGGTTTTGTACCTCGACAGGCACAAGCAAATCCCTACAACGATAAGAATGGTTACTTGTGGTCACCTGAACCACCTCAGCAGAGAGGTCGACGCGATGCAGCAAATGTTGTTCACGTTGGTGGAGGGAAACCCGAACCAGGTGCAGTGAAGAACCATTTTGGAAACCTGGTCACTTTTCTTCCCGGACACTATGCTCATGCAAATTGTTCATTTTTCTCAGATGAAAGCAAATGCTCTGGGTATTGAAGTTCAGTTGACTGTTGTCCAGCTAAAAGCTTACTTTGGAATTCTGTACTTCAGAGGGGTTTTCGGCGATCAGAAGATTCCTATCGAGCAACTTTGGAGTGAGAACTACAACACGTTCTACCGCACAACTATGAGTCGCAACTTATTCCAAACTTGGAACCGTGTATTGCGATTCGATGATTCAGAGCTCAGAGAAGACCGGAAGAAAACAGATTCATTTGCTGCCTTGAGAGACATCTGGTCTGAGTGGAATGAAAGACTCCGTACTTTCTACAAAGCCAGCCATTCAATCACCATTGATGAACAACTGGTCGCGTCACGTTGTCGCTCACCACACCGGATCTACAATCCGTCAAAACCGGGAAAGTATGGCGAGCTTGTGAGCAGTGAGTGACAAGTTCACGAAAATTTTGAACGGCGTTCAGTTCACGTTCATTTTTAAATTTGTGAACTCCGTTCAGTTCAAGTTCACGGTTTCAAAAATTGAACGCCGTTCAGTTCAAGTTCAGCAACATGTCCATCTCGTTCACTTCACGTTCACCGATTTCCCTTTTCGTTCATTTCCCGTTCATTTCAAAAAGAAATTTTGACCTTTACTTCGAATGCGCTTATCTATCAAATAATTGAGTCATCGCTTCCTTCACATAAAAGCTTTAGTGTAAGATGCAATTTAGAGAACTTCCGGGTTATACGATTACATGGCTTAGCAGCCTTTTCCTCTGTGACATAATGGCAATTGTATGAAGGTATATACTTGTGTAAATTTATCGTTAATAGATGGAGAAGAAGCAACGATCAGTACTAGAGCGGGTCTACAATTCTTGGTCACTAAATTTGGTTAAATTGTCGCTACTGTGGTCAAGCCATAAATGCACAGAAAAGGTGACATACATGTCATCAATGCATATGTATATATCTTGCGCTTTGCGCATAACTAAATGCAAAATTCTGTTTGAGAAAGCCCATATCTCACACCAGAAATGTAGTCATCTATGAGCACTAGACAACTTTTCATGAACTATGGCAATTTCCTAAGAAATAGTTTTTTCATAATGGACGAGTGATGATGTGACGATGCGATACTATTGTAGGCCTAGCATTGTGCTTTGATGCGAATGTAGACAGTATTGGCAAATTCTGTATCTGATATATCATTGCCACGTAACTTCCGACGTTCACGGTAACTGTCCGGATAGACTGACAAGTCCTGTTTATAGTTGCATGTGACCGCAGATGTAATTGCTTACATAGATTGCAAATTGACAAACAATAAAAGATTTAATTAAGTATTTAAAAAGCTCAATTTGCTCTTCAAAAAATCACATCGATTCTATGATTTCTTAATTCTTTCACACTACACTAGTTGGAAAATGGTGAGAATGATGTCTATGACAAGGCCTCTTTTATAGGCAATGGGCACGAAACTGTGAAAACTCATGTAAACACCTGAAAAAGTTGGTTTACGGTGCACTGTGGTACACAGTTTCCCGTCAGGCATGCGTTGTATAGAAACATCAAGAAACGGTAGTCTGCCCTGCTCTTCACATTCATAAGTAAAATTTATATGAGGATGAAAGCTATTGAAAATGTCAAGTAAAGATTCTCCTGCCTCCCTGCTCCTCACAAGAGCGAACGTGTCGTCAACATAACGATAATACACATGACACAAGGAATCAATATGACTAGACAAACTACTCTCAAGGTTTCCCATGAAAATGTTGGCAAAGAGAGGGCCGAGAGCACTGCCCATGGCTACACCGTCTACCTGACGGTAAAACTGACCCTCAAATAAAAATTGCACATTGCTAGAACACTTGTAAAGAAGCTCACTCAGAATGTCGGCAGGGATTCCACAAAGGTTAGGACACTTTCTTACCGTGTCAACAATGAGCCGGATAGTCTCACTCACGGGAACATTAGTGAAAAGGGCACTAACGTTCAAAAGACATCATAGACGTGGCAGATGAATCAATACCACGAATGCTTTCTGCAAAAGTGAACGAATCCTTAACACAGAAGTTCGAGAAACACCTCTCAACAGGTTTGAGTAAAGATGCCAACCATTTTGAGGACGTTCTCATAAACAGTCTTTGTCATCGATAAGATAGACGAACAGGCACATTAGACTTGTGCGTCTTGGGAAGACCCACGTAATGCGTGGGATACCATTGGATGAAGTCGTCAGTTCCTTGTAAGTGTAATCCGAAATCACCTGCTTTCTCTTGAGCTTGAGTAATGTGTCAGACATACTCTTGGCTATATTAGCTGACTGGTCTTTCTGGCATTGATCAACTTGGAACTTCGTCTGATCAGATAGAATTGAGTTCACTTTATCAACATAGTCATGTTTATCCATTATCACTACACCAGATCCTTTATCCGGTTTCAAGATTAACGATGTAGGGATTTTTCTTAAGGTCGATCAACGAGTCGATGTGACACGGTAGAAGACAACTCCTCTCAATCCTTGCACTACCAGACGTCGATGCTAGAGAAACTAGTTTTGCCTTGAACACAGATAGATCTTCCGAAGTAGAATGACACACATCTTGAAGTTGCTGGAAAAGACTCCTCAAACTCGGCATTGATACGAATCTGCTTCAGTCCGTCTGGGTGGAACACAAAAGTTCAACCCCAAGCAAAGTGCTTGCTTCTGTGTAGTCGAAAGCGTAAGGGAGGATAAGTTGATTATCCTTTTCTCCATATCCTCAGGAAAGATGGGTGCACAGGCATCACGTAAACGTTGATACTTCGCAACGCATCGCTTTAGAGTCTGATTCACGACAAATTTGGACATCTTGTGGAATTTAAATAAGCCAATGAGATCAAGGGAATGCAACACAGAAGCGACTTGGTTGATTGAGTCATCGATGCCCTTAAGTAATTCGAGATCATTACATAACTCAGTCTGTAGAAAGTCTTGACATACATTCGGCGTGGCACTCAAGTGATTCTTCTTCAACTGCTTCCTTAAACGAGAAGTATAAATTCCATACTTAATGCACAAACGATCAAATTCAATCTTCTTCATTAACTTCGCACGTCTGCAACGTAGTGTGAGCAGCCAATCCAACTGTTTCACCTTGTCCCCAGGCAATAGGCGCTTTATGTAATTGAAACAATTGTGCCTGTTTGTAATTTTATAAATAAAAAGCGCACAGAATGCTTTCGAAGTCATAATAAAGTTTATTGAAATTAAGAAGAAAAATGTAAACCTGACATGTTTCGACTGGTCTTGTCAAAGGTAACCCAGCATGTGAAATTACATTGAAAGATAGACATTTTTAAGAAGGAGAAAGTTGAGATACAGGTCAACACGCGATAGCAGCGGCAGACTGTGAGTCACCCGATTACCATGGCAAGCGAAAGATTAATCACATGGTCCTTTTGCTTGCACAGGTTGGGATTATCACGTCTAATAAACAATGCCTCGAGGATACGTAAAATGCGGTCATTGTAAGCGTGGCATACAATCTCAAACTTGCTGATAGGGTCATTCGGAACACTACAGCAACTGAGCACATGTTCAGTAATTGCAGAGCGAGAAATTCCTAAATGACCATTTAAGAACCACCTGGGTATGTGCTCCCGCGCTCGAACTGTCAGGGGTCGTGACGTCCGTCCAATATAGGTTGATTCCACAACCACAACGAAAAGAATAAATAACAGAAGACGTGGCGGGCCACTGGCAGACGATCTTTAGGAGAAGCAACAGGAATACAGTTTGGTCTTACAAATATTTATGGGTTTTGCGGCAGGAGCAAAACTTGGCCAGCAGTTCATCGATCGATTTGCGAATAAAAAGACTAGATTTGTCACCATAGAAAGGCAAGTTGACATAAACAGCCTTTCTTTCAGCGGTGGCAACAGAAACATTATTGATCTCAGTGACTTTATATTGATCGATGAAGTGCTCAGGATAAGCATTAGACTTCAAAATAGCACGAATGGTATTGAGTTCTTGGTCTAACATTTCATCAGAACAAATACGAAGCGCACGAATAAATAGAGAACTGACAAGGCCTCTTTTATAGGCAATGGGCACGAAACTATGAAAACTCATGTAAACACCTGAAAAAGTTGGTTTACGGTGCACTGTGGTACACAGTTTCCCGTCAGGCATGCGTTGTATAGAAACATCAAGAAACGGTAGTCTGCCCTGCTCTTCACATTCATAAGTAAAATTTATATGAGGATGAAAGCTATTGAAAATGTCAAGTAAAGATTCTCCTGCCTCCCTGCTCCTCACAAGAGCGAACGTGTCGTCAACATAACGATAATACACATGACACAAGGAATCAATATGACTAGACAAACTACTCTCAAAGGTTTCCCATTGAAAATGTTGGCAAAGAGAGGGCCGAGAGCACTGCCCATGGCTACACCGTCTACCTGACGGTAAAACTGACCCTCAAATAAAAATTGCACATTGCTAGAACACTTGTAAAGAAGCTCACTCAGAATGTCGGCAGGGATTCCATAAAGTGAAATTAGTGAAATTTATTCGTGCGCTTCGTATTTGTTCTGATGAAATGTTAGACCAAGAACTCAATACCATTCGTGCTATTTTGAAGTCTAATGCTTATCCTGAGCACTTCATCGATCAATATAAAGTCACTGAGATCAATAATGTTTCTGTTGCCACCGCTGAAAGAAAGGCTGTTTATGTCAACTTGCCTTTCTATGGTGACAAATCTAGTCTTTTCATTCGCAAATCGATCGATGAACTGCTGGCCAAGTTTGCTCCTGCCGCAAAACCCATAATTATTTTTAAGACCAACTGTATTCCTGTTGCTTCTCCTAAAGATCGTCTGCCAGTGGCCGCCACGTCTTCTGTTATTTATTCTTTTCGTTGTGGTTGTGGATCAACCTATATTGGACGGACGTCACGACCCCTGACAGTTCGAGCGCGGGAGCACATACCCAGGTGGTTCTTAAATGGTCATTTAGGAATTTCTCGCTCTGCAATTACTGAACATGTGCTCAGTTGCTGTAGTGTTCCGAATGACCCTATCAGCAAGTTTGAGATTGTATGCCACGCTTACAATGACCGCATTTTACGTATCCTCGAGGCATTGTTTATTAGACGTGATAATCCCAACCTGTGCAAGCAAAAGGACCATGTGATTAATCTTCGCTTGCCATGGTAATCGGGTGACTCACAGTCTGCCGCTGCTATCGCGTGTTGACCTGTATCTCAACTTTCTCCTTCTTAAAAATGTCTATCTTTCAATGTAATTTCACATGCTGGGTTACCTTTGACAAGACCAGTTGAAACATGTCAGGTTTACATTTTTCTTCCTAATTTCAATAAACTTTATTATGACTTCGAAAGCATTCTGTGCGCTTTTTATTTATAAAATCATTCGATATACACGACCAGCCGTCAGCGGACATACCAATAGATGGCGAATCTTTTCACAATCCTCGAACGTAATCGCTAACTCTATTCTTCTCCTTCATTAAAAATGGACCACTAAGATTTTGTCTGGAAGGAATTTGAAATCCTGGTCTTATCTTTTCAAAAAATGCACACCACGAATGATTGTCTGTCAAAATCAGGGGAGAAGCAGTTACATAAATTGCCTTGGTTAATGATTCCTCAATCTCAGTTTGTTCCGATGACCTAACGCGATCGATAAATGGTAGGATACTGCATTGATTTCGATTGTTTGAAATCGACACTGTTGACTGGCTGTGTGAAGGTTTCTTTATCAGTTCGTGAAATCTTGCTGACATACTGGTGACTAATTGAAGAGGTTTCACTTATGCTATCACTATCTTCGTTATCACTTCCAGTGACTACGGTTACGTTATCTGTGGGTAGACTTCGAAAGGCTATTATCTTCATTCGCTTTCGTGATGATGCAACTGACTGATTGACAACTTCCTTTCTGTATAATTCTTTCACTTCTGGTGGGGCCTTTGGACATCCTTCGGTTAGATGGCATCTCATTCTCGTGGCGCTTGCGACAAATGAGGTATCACAATACTTGCAAAATCCTTTCATTTTTCTGTCAACAGTAATTCTTGAGAAATGATTCCAAACATCGCAAAAGTTCTTCGGCATCTAAAAAAGAAAGTGATATGTGAGTTTTGAGATATAATGGAAATAAAAAATGTACCTAAAACGTATAAATCTATCATATCCTCCATCAATGTCATTGAGATCAGTGTTGCGGAAACGGAAGCGGTAATTTCGAGTGAAAGCGGAAACGGGAGCACAGAAAACTAGCGCGAAAAAATAGATGGCATCTAAAACTAAATATGATAGGCATACTATTTAAACCTATTCTATAGAATTCCACTGTAATTTAGCCTATTCCCAATTCACCTATTATATGTCTGCTGTGTTCTGCCTACGCATATATAACAAGGTTATGGAGACCTATCGTAAAATAAAGTCTGATGTATTTTTTCATTAATGGATTTTACAGGTTTATATGAGTAGACAACTGAATAAGTGATAACATAAATAAGTAACAATAACAAAGTATTGTAGGCATTCTACAAAGAAGCTCAATTATGAAATTTAAGAAGCGATCGGTATACATACATAAAGAGCCCCATGTTAAAGTGACAGGAATTTGGATGGAATGTTCCGGTCAAAAGCGCTTCCAGTGGGCCTGGAAGCAATGGAGACGCAAACGCTTCCGCAACCCTGATTGAGATGCATGTTAATGGGGGTGTTTGATTTCCGGTAAGTGGAAATGATTTGATTTGATTTGAAATGTACTTTCTACAATTCATCGTTTTAATTCGAGAAATAAGTATTATGATTTGAACTGATCGTTTGGTAATAAAATTTTTCCTTGGGACATATTCCATGACAGAGGTCGCCTAAAGTAGCGAGCACTTCAATTCCAAAGTCTTGCACATTTTGTTAGATAGGATAAGACATACCGTTGAGGTTTAAAAAGACAGACAATTGATTCACATGCTATTCCTGGTTTTGTGAAAAATTAGTTTTTTAATTAATCAATAATTGCTTTTCGATTGTCAAGCACGCTGCACGGGACATCAAGTTTATGAATTAATGAAGAAATTGTAGTTGATATTTTTCTCCGTTACTGGTAGAGTGATGATTGGTTGTATCTGTTGAATTTTGTCACTTATAGTAAAAATTGATTAATTATACAGCAATATACTAAAAGTTAAAGAAAAATCGATTATTTCAATAGTAGTTTTTTCTATTTATCTCATTGAGAGGAAATGATACTTGATGTTCTCATTTATCCTCATTCTGTGAGTATTTTATTTGCAAAATATGGTAAGTTAGATTAATAGCGCTTTTGTACATTTCTAATATTTTACAAAGAAATCAAAACTGTCCCGTGCGTGACATGTTTGACACTTTCTGAAATGCCATGAGAGGAAACCGCGCCAAAGAAAGTGTTATTACAGTTGTGAAGGATCCCATGACCTTTTTATGAAGCGTTACTTATGTGAGCAATGTCTATCATACTGATTCTCATGGACGAAATTTCGCCAACCAAGACTATCATTGAGGACAGCCGTCATCTTGGGTATCTCAAGTGCACATTACATTCTGAAAGTTGCGGCCTTTTCTTCAGTTAGGCCTATAGCATCTTAGGTGAAACGGGATAAAATGTGCAGTTTTGCAGAACATGGGGGAAAATGAGTATGTAGTTTTAATATAGGCTATGGATATTTTCCTGTTTCCAAGTTATCCGGGTTACATCGATTACATTGATTCCGACAGAATTTATTTTAAGAAAGTGATAAAGGGAAAAACGTATTTCAGCATCATCGGTTACTTCTGGCTCTTCCCCTGAAAATAAGCTTATTTGGGCCTTCGAAGGCGCTACATGGTCTATTATCTGATTTTCCGGTTCTGATGACTCAGTGAATGTTTACTAAGAGTCCGTCATTAAGTAATCCAATGATTTTATTCTGTACCAGGGTATCTTTATTTGGTTATCATTTTCAGCGATGAAGTTTAACCTATCCTTACGTACATGAGCAAGATCTTTTCGTGTTCATCAGATAGTCTGCGCTTGATTCGGAAAAAATCACATTTGGAAATTGCATAATTTAGAAAGACCCATCGTCATAAGGCTTCATTAGTGGATAAAGGACTACAGGTAGGCTATGATGCGTATTTATTTCAGACCACGAATCAAGAGACATTGAAAAAATTGAAAAAAAGTGGATAATATCTTACATACGCGTGTTAAAGATTGACGTGGCAAGAAAATGCTGCACAACAATGGAAATTTAAAAACCTCAGAATAACTATTTTCAGTTGAAGTTTGACTGTATTGATTTTACCCTTCACTTCTCTATTGGAGATAGATATTCTCAGTAGTTGATTTGAGACTTTCTGATTCAACTTTCATTTTAACTTGAAGTCACATACGGTCAATCATTTCCTTATCACAGGCCGATGTTGAGAACCATTCAGTTTTACGTAATTCCACACTGACTGTATCTGCATTTCGCAGTTCATGTATTGCCCTTGATAAAAATGAACGAAGGCTTCGCCAAACTCGTGCTGTTTGCTCTTCATTTACTAAATTAGCAAAGGGTCTGGATTTTTCCACAGATGAGATTAGCAGAAAGTACACGTGCGACGAATGATCGAGTGGATTGGCGTAGGAGAGTGGTGACCACATGCACATCGCAAGGCGACCCCTGACAATAAGATGAAAAGTTTACTGCAGGAGACTGGAGAAGACAAATATCAGATAACTCCTTTTTTTCCTAGGCTTTCTTGTCTTAATCTTTAACATCATTTCTTGTCTTTCACTTAAGAAGTATTTCTAGTCTTGACCCGCGGCCCTACCTGTTCTTTTCCCCGAACACGGTCATAAAGGGGCCCTTCAATATCTTCTAAACCACTGCCCTGTAACCTTCTTGGTAGTCGTTCGCACTATCTTGACTTGTTAAATCCATTTCGCACATTTCATAGCCTACGAAAACTATTGAAAAAGGTAAGGGGTAAAACCAGGAATGTTGTTTTTTCAACGTTTTTTAAGAAAACTGCAATTTAAGATTTTAAGACTCATACTACCAAGGTCTGTGAGTTATTTTTGTTTTTCTCATACAGAATGTCTATGTTTGTATTAATTTAGATTGAAAGAAATATTTTCCAAGGTGTAATGAATAGACGGAGTTATGAATATAATATTCATTGCGTAATAATAGGGGCCTACCAAGAAATGGTTAAAACTGGCAATTCTTTTTTCTGTGGACTGAGTCCTTACTCGGCAGATCCCGAAAGTGCATTGAGTACAAAATGCGATAGTAGAATCATGTCAGTCTTGAACTCGCATCGCCACTGCCTTACTGCATGCGATTCCAGTAGGCCTACGTGTAATTATCACACCTTATCTATTATATAACACTGGAAACGAAACGGACTAGTTTCCATTTTCCGTTCCAAAATGGAAATGGAAGAGTGGGTAGTTCATCTAGGTTTTCGGAAATACATAATTGCGATTGCGATAAGCAGAAATTATGTGGCCTACAACATTTGAGCCAACAGATGAGGCGATCGATTTGTAAAGGGATGTACAAGGCTAATTGTACAATTTAGCATGAAGGTACCGCTGCGCCCTAGTGGTACAAAATACAGTAATTTGACATTATTAAGGGCGGATAAGTAGCCAAAATACGCTTATTGATCCAACTAGGTTGCGGCGAAAGCCACTGCCGACAATTATAACACGACAAAATCATCAGTTATAAAAGGCATATTATGATTGATCTGATAAAGTAGATAAACTCTTCAAACACAAGATTTCACACATGACTTTTCACATACGACTGAAAGCTACGGCAAGAACAGTATTACACCATCCAAATTATAGGTCCTACATCATAATACAGCCGACAAATTTTAACATAGAGCACATCAACACTAATATATTTAGTGCCACAGCTATTTAACATAATCAAGGAGATCTGACGACAATTGCCAGGTTAAAAGAATCGGTAATGTATCCAAAAATGACAAAAATGCTCAATTTGCTCTACATCGATAACTACACACTTGTTTAAAGTGAAACCAGTCTTGAAATGAAGAAAAATTTACAAGGAGTCAGTTAAAAATATATTTAAGAGTTAAAACAAAGTGGAAGACTCCTCAATATCTGAAAAACAACAATTTTATAATAAATTACCCGGTAATTTAAATATATGTTACCCGGTAACTTACCGGGTAATTTACCCGGTAACTTACCGTCGGGTAAGTTACCGTACAACCCTACTTTAACAAGACGACAAAGCATCCTACCAGCATGATGATTTGGGCATGTCTCTCAATTCATGGCACCGGACGGGCTCATGTTGTTGAAGGAAACATGAACAGTCAGATGTACATCGACGAAATTATTGACGGAAGAGTGGTTCAGCAAATTCGTGATTGCTTCCCCAGCGGAAGCGGTATTTTTCAGCAGGACAACGCTCCGGCACATGTGAGTAAGCTCAGCATGCAACACTTTTCTCGTCGAAACATCCAACTTCTCACCTCCTTCGTCTCCGGACCTTAATCCGATTGAAAATCTATGGAGCATTATTAAACGTCGTGTAAAACAATTACCAGCCTCAAACAAACAAACTCTGATTGCAAACTTTCTCCATATTTGGCACCATGACGAAGAAATCAGTGATTTTTGTGCAAAATTGGTTCATTCCATGCCATCAAGAATTGAAGTAGGCCTACTTCATTTACAGATCATTGCATAATTGATACTGCATACATAAATTTATATGATATTGTATAAATGTGTGGAGTGAGACTTTACTGTTTAAAATCTTCTACCACAATCCTTAGCTTAAATTCATTAGAATATTACATTTAAATGATCATAACATGCTCCATTTTTTACTGCTTCCGTTTCGGCTAATTAAATATGCTAACTATAGTCGTACAAACACGATTAATTATAGTTTAGGTTCTTTGTCTGCACCTTTTAGCTATCAATTTTTACTGATGATGTTTTTCAACGAATTTTTGCATATTTCTTGTATTATATTTCTCGTATTTGAATATATGAATACATGCATTGACAGTTCCTTGCTTTCTATTTCGTCGTTCCATTACGTGAACAGAAAAAATGCAAACATTCTACTTATTTGATTAGGCTTGTCAGCAATACTTAATGTACTGTAACCATAAAAAGAAAAACTTGGGAAGTAAGTGGGGTATCCGGTATCCCATATGGGCTGCAGTGGGCGTACCCATATGGGGAAACATTCTGTGGAAGAAGGGGAACCAGTCCCAAATGATGCCCATATGGGCTCCCAGATTATGCCAATATGGGTCCCATATTGGCTTTACCAGTGGGTAACGCTGTCATCAAAGCGAGGGGCACACAAACCAAGTGCTAGCTTCTTCATCGTTGTTGTTTATTACTGTTCTGTTTAAAATTGTTATGAGTATTTATTGGTTACTTGATTGAATAATACTATGTTAAAATCTACACATAGAAAGGGAAATGTTGTTTTTTCTATTTTATGAGACGGTGTTGCAAACTTCATGGCCGCGGCCGCCGTGGTGCTTCGGGTCTGAGTCCCCCTCCTCTGGAACGACAGAGGTTGTAGTCTGTCGTGCAGTACCGACCAGCTGGTTCACAAACTGTTCGCTGACGTCCCCCCCCATCTTGAACGATAGAGTGTCGGTCGTGGTGGACTTGGGCGACCGCCAGGATTAGTCTTGAGGCTATAGTGTGTGATGTTTTTCGTGCAATCTGCTGAATGTTGGGTTGTAAAATGGGTTGTTTCGAGTGGAAGGAGTGGTCGGATGAGAAAACGGAGGTCGGATTCGGTTTCAGCGTGAAATTCTGCATCGCTATGGTGAGTTTCAAGTCAATCGGAGAGAAAAAATTTTCGGCTGACGTCCCCCCCCCCCTCTGGACAGCTTGCTTCGATTTTGGCTTCCAGTGGACGGATTTTGTCGTGCGATAGCTCGTTTGAAAGCTAAGAGTGAGACAAATTCAGTGAAAGAATCGGCTTGTTCCTATCTGTCTTCGTTCAAAAGTTAGAGCGGTTACAAGATTTTAGGTCGGAGCTCGCTCACCTGAAAAAATCCTAAGTGTCAGAGTGACTTTGTATGGGTAAAATTTTGAAAATTTTCCAAAGTGTGGAATTTCGACCTGGGACCGTCATCAAAACATTTTTCATCAAATTT